>CM014731.1:19170400-19710543 GCA_004329165.1 Spatholobus suberectus | reverse complement strand
TAAGGGAAGCTTATTTTGGTTGTATGTTGGTTGATTGGTTCTTGCTAAGTGAGATTGTGTATAAATTCGGATTGAAAACTGATTTGGTTTGAAATTTGATGGAACTTGTTATTGAATGGGTTTTCTTGCTTTTGGATGCTTTGTGGAAGTATGATGGCTTATGTGCCAAATTTTGATGATTTTGTTGATTTTGAATGTGTTGTGGACTTGTTGACTCTGTTTGAGCTAAATTAGAGTAAGAGTGAGAGAAAAGTTGAGATGTGGTGTCTTGTTCAAAAGGAGTCGCTGAGCGACTCGAGGCTTTGCTGAGCAAGAGTGCCCTGGAGCTGGAGAAAAGTTATTTGGTTGAAGGTTTGCCGAGCGACTACCATTGTCGCTGAGTGAATGTTCTTAGGATGGGATGAGTGAGTGAGGAAATAAGGAGATTCACTGAGCGAAAATCACTTTGCTGAGCGAGTGATTGCATGGATTTTGGAAAATTTTCAGAAATTGGTTCGCTAAGCGAGTTAAATTCTTGTTGAGCGAGAGGTGAGAGTACAAAGAATTTACTAAGCGAGACCTATCTTCGCTGAGCGAATGGGAGCCCTAGAGGTTTATGGCTCTCAGTTTTAAGTGTCTCGCTAAGCAACACTTATGCTCGCTGAGAGAGAATTTGGCCAGAGATTTAGCTACTCTCTAGAGTTGGATTCGCTGAGCGACCCCTGCTATTGCTGAGCGAGAACCCTAATACAAGAGAGAGGGGTTATCCCTGGAGTTAAATTCACTGAGCGGAACATATACTCGCTGAGCGAGAACCTTTGAAAGAAAGAGTGTGCTCTTTGTATGAAAGGTACTTGCTGAGCGAGCATAGGTATCGTTGTTACACCCAATATAATAAAATAATTAAATTAAGGGACCAAATTAGTAATTTAGCCTTCATTTTTTTATACTTAATAATACGTAGAGGTTAAGTCTCATCTTAAATTTGATGAAATTTCGATTTAGTGCATTTTGTTTTGTTCTCTAGGTGCATACTTGATTGTGGTGGATTTAATGTCACCATTTTCATTTCATGCACTTTGGAGACCAATGTGAAATGTTGTTGAAATTTTGTCAAATTAAAGATATTGAGACTTAAACTCTACGTATTAATTAAGTATAAAAATTTGTGTTCCTGAATGGGATAGGGCCATACCTTATATAAAAAAATGAGATTTACATGCATGATATATGTTTGTGTGTATTGTAGAACAAAGTTATTGATTGTAATTGGATCAATTCTAGACACATAACTAATGAATATGGGAATGGAATAGAAGAGTTTCTAGAATTTGCTAAAAGAAATGTTGTTAATAGTAATAGAAGGTTTTATTGCCCTTGTGTTAACTGTTTGAATGAGAGATGACTAGAAGTTGAGTAAATATAGAAGCATCTTCTTTGTGATGGTTTTTCCAAAAGTTATACAAGATGGACATGGCATGGTGAATTATTAGACATGCCAATTGTGTCCCAAAGAGAAAAGGTTGATGTAGATAGGGACGATCGACTAGAGGATATGATCTGTGATGTTGGACAAGAGTTTTTTCAGCGAGCACATATGTATGATAGTTTGTGTAGTGATGCAAAGAAGCCTTTGTATCTAGGGTGTATTAATTTTACACGGTTGTCAGCACTGTTAAGATTGTTCAGTCTAAAGGTAAGAAATGGATGAAGTGATAAAAGCTTCATCAAATTGCTTGGGTTGTTGAAAAACATGCTTTAAAAGGTAACATATTGTCGAGTTGTAACTATAAGGCAAAAAGATATTGTGTCTGATGGGTATGGAGTACAGAAAATACATGCATGCCTAAATAATTACATATTGTACAGGAAAGAATTTGAAGAGAAGCATGAGTGCCCCATGTGTAGGGTATCATGTTATAAAGTGAAGGATAGTGATTCTAGTTGTGATGTGATCACAAAAGGTCCTTTTACGAAGATGTTATGGTATCTTCTAATAATTCTAAGGTTTAAGCAATTATTTGCTAACGCAAATGACACAAAGAACCTTAGATGGCATGTAGATGAGAGGAAATATGACGGACAACTTAGCCATGTGGCTGATTCTTTGCAATGGAAGAAAATTGATAGTTTGTTTCCAAATTTTGGTAGTGAGACAAGAAACCTTAGGCGTGGACTCGCTACAGATGGAATGAATTCATATGGTAACTTAAGTAGTAATAGGCTTTTGACACCTAATATTGATCCATGTGGGAAATAGTGTAGGCCATGACCACTAGGCCCATAATAGAATGTGCCTAGGGTTTAATAAATAGTGTGGCTAGGTTCCCTTTGTTGTCATGACATATAGTGGCACTTCACGGTTTGCCCCATTGAAAATCTAGAATTTGAAGCGTGTGATCTGGCAAAGGAAGGCTTGGCTTCTCGGCTAGCAGAATTCGCATAACCCATTGGCAGTTCCCGATACACCTAATAATGTCTTCAACAAGTAAGTGATTAAATTGGTGTTCTAAATTCATATAAAATGTGTTGTTCTTGGTATGTTTTTTTTCTTCTACATTTCCACTATACGATCTCCTTGAGAGAACTCTAATTAAGTGTTTAAAATTTCATGTCTTAAGAATTTAGGTATAAGGTTATGGTAATGTCCGCCTATTAAGGTGTTATATTAAATTGTATGGAGTAGCATTAATTAATTATTATAGAATTATACTTACCAAATATGGAAATAATTATGTTAATTGTTTGCACTTAATAAATGATGGATAATATGTTGGGCTTTTGATGTGAGTGAACCGTGATGGATTGGACCATTTATGAAGTGCCCATTTAGAGGTCCCATTTATGGATTGGACCAAAAATAGTTTTTATACTAGTTCATCTCCCCATGAAACTACACTTGGGTGTTAAAAACACAAATCACACAAAGAATTTTATACTAGTTCGTCTCACCCAAGACTATGTCTAGCTCTTGGCACGCCACCAAGTTCCACTAACTTATCCAAAGATACAAGTATTCTTTCACACAAGCCTCTTCAAGTTTAACTCAAGTAGTCTTTTACTTGCCTTTCAAAGCAAACACCCAAGTATTCTTTTTACTAAAGCCTTTTTAGGCTTCAACCATAATCACTAAGAAATTTGGTAAAAAGGTAAGGCTAACTAACTTCTAATGTCTTATCAGATGGATATACAATTACAAGTTCAAGTCTATTTTTCTAGGAGATTTATAAGAAGTACAATTTTTCTTTGAATGACAAGGCTTAAGGTTTATAGAGCAAAAGAAAATGTGATCGAGCAACAAGCTTTTTTTGCCTTCTTGAATAATAATCTTTTGTATTTATAGGGGTCTTGAAAGATAGACATTGAAGCTTCAAGACCAAGAATCCTTCATCTGTTCTCCTTTGTGTAGAAAGTGTCCGTTGGGACATTAACTGCCTTTCACTAGCTTGTCACTTTGACATGATAAAACAGTCTACTTATCCCACTTTCTTGTACAATATCTTATGGCAGTGAGCATATTTGCTTTTTCCTAACAAGTACATTGCTGTTATTCTTTTTGGTAAGCAACAAGTATTTTCACAAAATAGGTACATTGACATGCTTTTAAACAATTTTTCGAAGATGTTGGCTCATAAGTTCCTAAAAGGTACATAAACTAAAAGACAACAAAAATAGTGAGACATAAAGCACTTATTCATTCGTCTGTTTGATAAGATCTAGTCTTCATTTGTTTTGTTTAATGCACTTATTTTATTTACTTTTGAAAAACTTATTAGTTGTTTGATATAATCAAAGCAATTGAGGGTTTCTCATTCGTTCTTTAATTATCCTTACAAAGTAAATTAACAAGAATAAAAATTAAAAAAGAAAAAAAAAAGCTAGTAAATTATAAGTTATAAACTAGTTCAAGTAGCTTATGAAATAAGTTATAAGCTACTAAAATAAGCTTGTGTACCAAACAAACTTATTTTAGTCAAGCTAACTTATAAGCTAGTCAAACTAGCTTATAAGCTAGTAGAGTGACTTATCAAACACACTCTAAATTTATCCAAGTCATTTAATATATATTTACTTTAATTATATCATTTGAATAATTTTTTATTTTTTGTGATAAATAATTATAATCATAAAAATTTATAAATTGAATTTGACTCAATAATGCATGAGCTAAAATACTAATATATATATATATATATATATATATATATATATATATATATATATATATATATATATATATATATATATATTTACAGAAGAAAAGGAATAAAAGAAGAGTAAGAAACTGATAAAGTAAAAAATAGAAGTGGTAAACAAGTAAAAAGGGAATAAGCAAGAAATGGGAGAAAGAATAGTTTACCTTAATTTACTTTATGTTAGGCCACTTCTTCTGTTGCCTAGAAATAAAATTAAGATAAAATATTATTTCTTTCTTTTATATTCTCTTTTTTACTTAAAGAAGTTATTTTTATTCCCTTTGTGTCAGTTTACTCTATTGTTTGTAACTTAATCTTTCTTCTTGCGTGTGATAAAAATATAAAAGAAATCAATTTTATAAAATGAAAGGGAAATAACATTATGTGAATTAAATAAAGACTGATATAATTTTAATTATTTTATAATTTCATGTGATATTCATTTATCACGCACACACACACTTAGAGAGTGTAAGAGTTTATCATTCTCTTTTCCTATCATAGCCTACTCTTCTATAACTCTTATATGTTATTCAATATTATCCTATCCTACCTACTAATTGGGTCATAAATGAATATCACACGAAATTATGAAATATTTAAAATTATAACAGTCTTTATTGAATTTCACATAATGTTATTTCCCTTTCATTTTATAAAATTATTTTTTTTATATTTTTTATCACACGCAAGAAGAAAGATTAAGTTACAAACAATAGAGTAACAAACACAAAGGGAATAAAAATAACTTTTTTAAGTAAAAAAGAGAATATAAAAGAAAGAAAGAATAATTTACTTTAATTGAAGTTTATTTACAGGAGAAAAGGAATAAAAGAAGAGTAAGAAACTGATAAAGTAAAAAACATAAGTGGTAAACAAGTATAAATGGAATAAGCAAGAAATGGGAGAAAGAATATTTTATCTTAATTTACTTTATGTTAGGCCACTTCTTCTGTTGCCCAGAATTAAAATTAAGATAAAATATTCTTTCTTTCTTTTATATTCTCTTTTTATTTAAAGAAGTTATTTTTATTCCCTTTGTGTTTGTAACTTAATCTTTCTTCTTGCGTGTGATAAAAAATAAAAAAAACAATTTTATAAAATGAAAGGGAAATAACATTATGTGAAATTAAATAAAGACTGACATAATTTTAATTATTTCATAATTTCATGTGATATTCATTTATGACATATATATATATATATACACATATATATATGTATGTATATATATGTATGTATATATATATATGTATATATATATATGTATATATATATATATCATATTTAGATATTATCTAGTGCACATCAAATATTAGATTGTATAAGAGTTTATCATCTCTTTTCCTATTGTAGCCTACTCTTCTATAACTCTTATATGTTATTCTATATTATCCTATCCTAACTACTAATTGGGTCATAAATGAATATCACATGAAATAATTAAAATTATATCAGTCTTTATTTAATTTCACATAATGTTATTTTCCTTTCATTTTATAAATTTTTTTATTTTTTATTTTTATCACACGCAAGAAGAAAGATTAAGCTACAAACAATAGAGTAACACACACAAAGGGAATAAAAATAACTTCTTTAAGTAAAAAAGAGAATATAAAAGATAGAAAGAATAATTTACTTTAATTGAAGTTTATTTACAGAAGAAAAGGAATAAAATGAAGAGTAAGAAACTGATAAAGTAAAAAACATAAGTGGTAAACAAGTATAAAGGGAACAAGTAAGAAATGGGAGAAAGAATATTTTATCCTAATTTACTTTATGTTAGGCCACTTCTTCTGTTGCCCATAATTAAAATTAAGATAAAATATTCTTTCTTTCTTTTATATTCTCTTTTTTACTTAAAGAAGTTATTTTTATTCCCTTTGTGTTTGTAACTTAATCTTTCTTTTTGCGTGTGATAAAAAATAAAAAAAACAATTTTATAGAATGAAAGGGAAATAACATTATGTGAAATTAAATAAAGACTGACATAATTTTAATTATTTCATAATTTCATGTGATATTCATTTATGACATACACACACACATCAAATATTAGAGAGTGTAAGAGTATATCATTCTCTTTTCCTATCATAGCCTACCCTTGTATGACTCTATATGTATTTAATATTATCCCATCCTAACTACTTATTGGGCAATAAATGAATATCACATGAAATTATGAAATAATTAAAATTATATCAGTCTTTATTTAATTTCACATAATGTTATTTCCCTTTCATTTTATAAAATTGTTTTTTTTTATATTTTTTATCACACGCAAGAAGAAAGATTAAGTTACAAACAATAGAGTAACAAACACAAAGGGAATAAAAATTATTTCTTTAAGTAAAAAAGAGAATATAAAAGAAAGAAAGAAAATTTTCTTTTAATTGAAGTTTATTTATAGAAGAAAAGGAATAAAAAGAAGAGTAAGAAACTGATAAAGTAAAAACAGAAGTAGTAATAAACAAGTAAAAAGGGAATACGCAAGAAATGGGAGAAAGAATATTTATGTTAATTTACTTTATGTTAGGCCACTTCTTTGTTGCCCGGAATTAAAATTAAGATAACATATTCTTTCTTCTTTTATATTCTCTTTTTTACTTAAAGAAGTTATTTTTATTCCCTGTGTGTTTGTAACTTAATCTTCTTCTTGCGTGTGATAAAAAATATATAAAAAAAAACAATTTTATAAACTGAAAGGGAAATAACATTATGTGAAATTAAATAAAGACTGATATAATTTTAATTATTTCATAATTTCGTGTGATATTCATTTATGACACACACACACACACACACACACACACACACACACACACACAACACACACACACACACACACACACACATATATATATATATATATATATATATATATATATATATATATATATATATATATATATATATATATATCATATTCAGATATTATCTAGTGCATATCAAATATTAGAGTGTGTAAGAGTTTATCATCTCTTTTCCTATCGTAGCCTACTCTTCTATAACTCTTATATGTTATTCAATATTATCCTATCCTAACTACTAATTGGGTCATAAATGAATATCACATGAAATTATGAAATAATTAAAATTATATCAGTCTTTATTTAATTTCACATAATGTTATTTTCCTTTCATTTTATAAAATTGTGTTTTTTTATTTTTTATCACACGCAAGAAGAAAGATTAAGTTACAAACAATAGAGTAACACACACAAAGGGAATAAAATTACTTCTTTAAGTAAAAAAGAGAATATAAAAGAAAGAAAGAATAATTTACTTTAATTGAAGTTTATTTACAGAAGAAAAGGAATAAAATGAAGAGTAAGAAACTGATAAAGTAAAAAACAGAAGTGGTAAACAAGTAAAAAGGGAATAAGGAAGAAATGGGAGAAAGAATATTTTATGTTAATTTACTTTATGTTAGGCCACTTCTTCTGTTGCCCAGAATTAAAATTAAATTTTGAAACATGTCCACGAAGAATAATATTTTAAAAGTTTTTATTCTACTTTAATATTGAAGTACAAAATATATTAAAATTTTGAAAAATAAGAAATTCTAAAATGAAAGAAGCAATTGAATTTATGAACTGGAAATGAACATATGAAAATAAAAGTAAGGAATAGTTTATGTTAATATAAATTCGCGTCATGCAACTAAATTTTCTAGACCTTAATTCAAAACTTATTGTAGATCATGAATTAAAAAAAATAAATTTAAACGAAGTGATAAAGTGTATATATATATATATATATATATATATATATATATATATATATATATATATATATATATATATATATATATATATATATATATATATATATATGAGATTTGCTAACGTATACTTATTTGATTTTTAGTTAAAGTACGTTAACAAATATAACTAAGAATTATCTTAAATTATATCAATGATGTAACTTGCTAATGTACTTCAACTAAAAATCAAGTAGGTTTACGCTAGCAAATGTTTGTGGGATTCGCTAACGTACACCCACTTGATTTTTAGTTAAAATACGTTAGCAAATTATAATTAAAGATTATTTTAAAATATACCTATGATGGAATTTGCTAATGTATTCTAACTGAAAAACAAGTTATTGTATGTTAGCAAATATTTGTGGAATTTGCTAACATTGACTCACTTGTCTTTTAATTAAAATTACGTTAGCAAATTATAACTAAGATTATTTTAAAATACACCAATAATATAACTTACTACATATTTCAACTAAAAAAAAATAGGTGTACGTTAGTAAATATATATATATATATATATATATATATATATATATATATATATATATATATATATATATATATATATATATATATATATATATTCACCCTTTTTAAGCTAGAGTGCATTAATTAGTAATTTACATAAAAAACGTAGGACAAAAGAACCATTTCTTTTATTTTAAGAGTTTAATAGTGATTCAATATTTATTTGAAAAGAAAAATTCATTTCTGTCGCCTCTTTCATCTCTGACACGTATCAACGCTCACGTCCAACCAAAAAAATTCTTGGATCTCTTTTCTAAGTCTTCTTCCACCCGCCACCATGGACAACTCCACTGACTGCCGCTACCATTAACACATTGATTAAAATGAACGGGATGAATTCTGAACGAAACAATTATTATACATGGTTGAACCGGTTCAGTCCACTGCCGCACTGCGTTTTTTTTGCTGCTGAACCAGTTTCGAGAGAAGAAAAATAAAATAAGGTCTAATTATGTTTTTAGTCTCTCAAATTTAAAAAATGTATTTTTTTAGTCCTTTAAATTAAAAATTAATTTTTTTAGTCTCTCAAATTTTAAAAATTTCTATTTTGATCCTTTTGGACCACTTAGAGTATCATTTATAGGACAGATTGAGTTAACTGTGTAACATAAGTTGAGTTTAGTGTGATGTTTTTTACTGACAAGGACATTACTGAGTGAGTTTCGTGTAACAGATTCACTAAATTGCGTTTGGACAAAAAGACCAAAACATGAATTTTTAAAATTTGAGGAACTATAATTTTAATTTGAAAGACTAAAAAAATACATTTCTCAAATTTGGAGGACTAAAAACATAATTAAACCATAAAATAATCATAAACCTTGAAATGTAGAAATGTACCATGTCAAAAGAGGCAATAAAAAAATTGTCAAACTAATTAAAAAGTACTTTATTTTAACTTCAGGAAATATCACTTACCCCTTTATCGAAAACTTAATGGAAACATTTATGCGAAAAATTATACTTTTGTATTTTTACTTTACATATTAAGAAAAAATGATTCTAAAACTACAAATGAATGGAGAAGACTTGTCTGGTAAAAGAGAATATAAATCAAAGCAAGAAAGAACACTCTACCATAATTCAACTTCGCGTTATTCTACTTTTGATGCAAAACTTATTTTCATGAACGTATTGATTTTTTTTTTTTATTTAGAATATCAACTTCTTTTTTCTTTTCTTTTTTTTAAGTGAAAAAAGATGAATAGAAAGTGAGACACACAAATCAAATATGGAAAGAAATGTGATGACCAAGTTAATTCAAGGTAACCTTTTATCCGAAGCTTATTTTCCAAGGATGTATATAGGAATAAAGCAAACTAATTTGGAAAGTATATTTATTCCACTGCGCGTTGTACACATTGTCTCTTCTGTGATTTTAAAACTATTTTGGAAGCATCGACCTGAAGGCAACAGTTATTGAAATTCGTATTATAAAACGAGAAAGATGATTACCTTGGAGTCACCGTGCAAAAACCAATTCAATTCAATTCTCTTGTAACCAAACCAAGCAAAATGTCTGCAATCCTTGTTTCCGATACCATCTCTGAAATCATGGAGAGGATATCCTCTTTGCGTGGTTTTGGCCATAACATCACTGAAAATATCAAATACCATCTCACTGTCATCAAAGACAAATGTTCGGGTCCAGCGAAACTCGATCTAAGCGACCCCGCAACGCGAGAATGGGTAGGACAAGTCACCGATTTGTTCTACTTGGTGGATGATCTCTGTGCTGACGCTGCTCTGCTTTCGAAGCAGAGCAAGACAGTGTCCTCGTTCTCTGCGTGCAAACGTACACCGCTGCTCCAACTCAAGCAAATCGAAAAGCAGCTGCTACGGGAAGTGGCACCAATGAAGAATGCCAAAATGTTGCCCAACCGGGATGCAGAGCAGGAGGAAGAAGCAGAAACCGCGGTGCGAGATTGTGTCAAGGAAACTATTACGAACAGCATTTTGAAGAAGGAAAAAGGCGTTGTTCGAGCGGTTGTGATTCCCGGTATTACAGGGTTGGGGAATAAGGCAAGAGCTGTTAAATATGTTTGCGAAGATGAGAAAGTAAAAAATGGCTTTGATGTGGTGACGTGGATTCACGGTGTCGACCTGCAGGAGCATTTTGCTGAGTTCGTGGTGGATCGTGTGAACCACGAATTAGAGGAGAAGAAGAAGGACTCTAGTGAGGGAAAAGGATTCTTTGTGGTTCTGGATGATTTTCACAATGAGAACCACGAGGAATGGCTCAAGTTGGCGGAGAAACTGAATGAGTTAGCACGCACATCATCTGGAGGTGCTGTATTACTTGTAATTACGTGGAGTGAAGTTGTAGCTGACTTAGTCCGGTTCCTGTGTTCATTTCAATCAGCCGCCATTGTTCGGTTTGATACGTTGGATCATTCCAAATCACGGCCTCTGATTCAGCGAATTGCAAAAACAAGTTGGAGTGCAATTGAATCAGAGACCAGAGACGCTTTGTTAGACATGTGCGGAGGAATCCTCGGAGCAATAGAAACAATGGGAAGGCTGGTGAGGTTTCGGAAGCCAACTACTGAACCTGAAATAAAACAATTGAAGGATGAATTTGTGCAGGAGATGCAGTTGAAATATTACAGCGAGCTCGACCTCCCCTCCTCCTGGCGTCTTAGGCAATGCTTTGCTTATTATTTATTTTTACTCTCTTCAAAAATTTCTGTGAAGCCTGAGAACCTAGTCAGGCTTTGGATGGCCGAGGGATTTCTGGGACACTCTTCTTCTCAACAACCAGAAGATTTGGGTCATGAATGTTTACAGGAATTCCTCCGCGGGTCAATATTCAAAGTTTTTGAAGATGAAAATGGACAAATCAGCAACACAGGGAGATCCCTGGCAGCAGTTGTTGTTGGCAACGACAACGTGTACGTGAAGGACAAGGGCATCATCGACAAAGATGTTCGCCGATTGTCGCTGAGTTCCGACTTGGATGTTTCAAAAGGCATCCCCAGATCCCTCTCTGAAACCAATAAAAATGTGCTCACCTTTCTTCTGGAAAGCAACTTTCTTCAGGAAAGGCAAGCACGGCCTCCGAACCTGGTGATGTTAAACTGGTTTACATGTGATGATATTTTGTCAGCATTCAGGAGGCTGCGCATGTTGACTCTGAAAGATTTAGGCATAAAGGTGTTGCCGGCTTCAATTGGGGACTTGAAGAGTTTGAGATACCTCGATCTGTCTTACAATGACTTCGAGATACTTCCCATTTACATAGTTGAGTTGCAGCATTTGCAGACCTTGCTACTGTCCCACTGTCTCAAGCTTACAGAGCTGCCCGATAACTTGAATCGTTTTGCGAGTTTGAGACATCTGGAGGTGGATCAATGCCCGAATCTGATGCACATGCCGTCCGCGTTGAAGAAACTGACTTGGCTTCGGTCATTGCCCCATTTCGTGGCCAGCGACCGCAACGGTATTGGAGAACTCATGCATCTCAATGAGCTCAGGGGAGAATTGGAGATTTCACACCTGGAGCGTGTGAAATTTAAAGGATCACGCCTTGCCCATGCCTATTTGAAAGAGAAACAGCATCTTGAAGGCCTCACGTTGAGATGGAATGATGATGGCGAGGATGGCGAGAAAAAGCATTCCTCGGATGAGGAGGACCAAAATGGAAGCGTGTTATTAACACATCTGGTGCCGCATCCCAATTTGAAACGATTATCCTTTGCAGGCTATCGAGGTAATCAATTTCCAGGTTGGTTGTTGTCCCTCAATAAACTTGTTGAGATCAGTTTGTACAATTGCCCCACATGCCAATATCTTCCCATAGAGGATGGCGTCCTTGCTAATCTTAAAAGACTCACACTCATGAGTTTGGGCTCTCTACAGTATATAACAGTAACAGATAAGGACAATGGTTGCAAGGAGCTGCGACTAGAACAAGTAAGAATATGGGATTGCCCAAACCTCACGAGTTGGTGGAAGCCGGGAACACAGAATACTACTATATTTACTGCCATATCAAATTTGGTAGTCGAATACTGTCCAAAGCTTGTTAGTATGCCTGTGTTTCCTGCGATTGATAACAGGCTGGTTTTAGATTACTCCAACTATGAACTGTTGCGGAACACCCTAATGTACAAATCTACGGGATCAGATTCTTCTCCTCCCCTCTCCAGATTGAAACATTTGACAATTATAAAAGTGGATGAGAAACAATATCCACAACAAGAGTGGCTGAAAAACTTCACCTCTCTCGCAAGACTTGAGATCAGGGACTGCAAAGCTTTGAAGTCTATCAAAGGTTGGAAACATCTCACTTCACTTGACCGTTTGCTTATTTCTCACTGTACGGATATTGATCTACCGAGTGAGGAATGGCAGGGTTTGAAAGCACTAGGGCGTCTGATCATAGAGGATATATCAGATCTAGAGTCTCTTCCTGAAGGAATACAATTCCTTACCTCTCTGGATACACTAGAAATCAAAGGTTGTCCAAAGTTAAAGACAGTGCCAGAGGCAATTAGCGATGCCCTCTACTTTACATATTTTGTCATTGATGATTGCCCCAAGTTAGTTACATTGCCTGAAAGCTTGGTGGAGTTCGCAGTGTTGAACATTAGAAACAGCCCCTTGTTGGAGAGTTGGAACCAAAGCAGACCAAAGTTTGCCACACAAGACACACAGGAGGAAAAGAATTCGACTGCCCCAAATATTAACAGAAGCAGCTCAAAACATGAAATTCAAAATGTGTATCATGGAACCGATTCTTTCGTTGGCTGCCCTCACTGCATTCACTGCACTAACTCACTACGTATTATCCCCTTGTTGGAGAGGTGGAATCAAAGCAGACCAAAGTTTGCCACACAAGACACACAGGAGCAACAGAATTTGACTGCCCCAAATATTAACAGAAGCAGTTCAGAACATGAAATTCAAAATGTGTATCATGGAACCGATTCTTTCGTTGGCTGCCCTCACTGCATTCACTGCACTAACTCACTACGTATTATCTCCTAGTTGGAGAGTTGGAACCAAAGCAGACCAAAGTTTGCCACACAAGACACACAGGAGGAAAAGAATTCGACTGCCCCAAATATTAACAGAAGCAGTTCAAAACATGAAATTCAAAATGTGTATCATGGAACCGATTCTCCCTCACTGCATTCACTGCACTAACTCACTAAGTATTATTTAAGCCAGAATGGGTCATTTCGTTGGGTAAGTGATCAATCCCATTTCTCACTTGTACTATTCAAGCATTGGTATTATTTTTTTATTTTTTTCATTTTTTCCTTGCATTTTAATTCTCTCTCTCACACACACATCCCATTTCTCACTTGGACTATTCAAGCATTGGTATTATTTTTTTTTCCTTTTTTTAACTTGCATTTTAATTCTCACATGCACACACACGCACACGCACGCATGAAGAAAGAAATGTTAACAATACATTGTTTATTATTGATTAGAATTTATTAAAAATCATAAAATTTTGTGGATCTCATTTCTTATTTAATGAATCTTACTCATAATTTTGTAACACATACACACACGAAGAAAGAAATGTTAACAATTATATCAAAAAAAAGAAAAAGAAATGTTAACAATACATTATTTATTATTGATTAGAATTTATTGAAAATCATAACATTTTGTGGATCTCATTTCTTATTTAATGGATCTTACTCATGATTTTGTAATTTTCAATAAATTTTAACTAGTAGTAGAGAATGGGCCTCTGCGGGTGTATTACTAACACTCTTCTACATATAAACTAGATTTTTGATAGCTACGTTGTACGGGTTTGTTTATATTATATATTTTTAATATTTGATGTTATTTTTTTAAAATGTGTACATAAATAAAATTAAGATTTTTTAAATTATATAATGATATGTCAAATATAATTACATTCAATTTGAGGATGTTGTCTTAAAGAATATCTAGTGATATTTGAAATTTATTAGAGGTTATTCTTTTTTTTAGTAATAATAGTGATGTAATACTTGTATGAAATTTATACATAAAGATTTAAATATAATAAATATGAATATACATACATACACACACACACACACATATATATATATGTAATGTATGTAAAATTGAGTGTTCATTTTTGTTATTGTAGATATCATATTAACATGTATCTTTGTGTTGTTATAATAAATAATTTTTAACTGTATTTATAGCAAAAATAATAAGTGACATGAAAAAATACATATAAATAATATATACAATTCATTTAAAAATTAAAATGTGAAAAATGATATAAACAAAAGCCAGAGGAGTTTATTTAATTATCATATAATATTATTATGAAGCATTCACGTTATTTTAAGAGACAAAATGAAAAAAAAAATACAATAATAGAATATTTTTATCATAAAAATATAATTTTTATTCAAAAAGAAAACATAAAATTAATTATATACTATACTTAATAATACATAGAATAATTAATATTATAGAAAGAAAAATCTATTTATTTATATATTTACAAAAAAATACTATATTAATAACATTAAAAATCACATTAATTTTTTCCTAAGTTCATTTTCTGTTTTAATTTTGTTACTTTAAAATAAGTTTTATGAATAATAATAACGAAAGATATATTTCATTATTTATGAATTTTAATATTAATTAATTGATGATTATTTGTTTTGTAAATAGTTTTTATGATTTATTTATTGGTAAATATTAATTCATATTTGAGGTGGAATCTTTCCTTACAATTTTCTTTAGTTAAAATGAAGCCACTTGTAAAAGTTTAGGGAAAAGTATTGCTTGTACCTAAATTTAGGTCCTTAGGATGAAAAATAGGATCATTTAGGCTTGAATTGATGGACTCTAGAAGTCCAAATTGAGCTACAGTAATCCCAATGAACTAAATTTTTTGCAAGTGAGTAGTCTGTATTGCTAGAAAATTGTATGAGAAAGCATCATCTCAAAATACTTTCTAGTTTGGAAGTTATGCACTAAGATCAATTGTCGAAGACTGAACATGACATTTTGGCTCTACAGATCCAAATTAAGCTACAATGATCTCAATAAGTTAAAATTTTGCAAGATAATAGTCTTTACTACTAGGAAAATGTAGGAGAAAACCCCATCTCAAAATATTTTCTGATTTGAAAGATATGCATTGAGGTCGAATGTTGAAGTCTAAACTTGGCATTTTGGTTCTAGGAGTCCAAATTGTGCTACAGTGATCCTAATGAGCTAAAAATTTGTAAGCAAGTCGTCTTATTTCTAGGAAACTATAGGTAAAAAAATCATTTCAATGTTTTTTTGTTTGGAAGTTATGCTCTGAGGTTAATTGTTAAAGCCTAAACTTGTCATTTTGGTTTTGGGGGTCCAAATTGAGTTATAATGGCCCTAAAGTGTTAAAATTTTACAAGCAAGTAATCATTACTAATAGGAAACTATAAGAGAAAACATTATCTCAAAAAAAAAAAAAATTCTAGTTTGGAAGATATGAACTAAAGTCAATTGTTGAAACATAAACTTGGCATTTTGGTTCTAGGGGTCAAAATTAGTTACAATGATCCCAATGAACTAAAATTTTACAACTACTGCTAGGAAACTGTAGTAGAAAATCTTATCTCAAAATATTTTCTAGTTTGGGAAAAATGCATTAAGGTCAATTGTGGAAGCCTAAACTTGACATTTTGGTTACAAGGATCAAAGTTAAGCTATAATGATCCTCATGAACTAAATTTTGCAAGTGCTCTTTATTACTAAGAAACTGTAGGAAAAAACCTTATCTCAAATGTTTTATGGTTTGTAAGATATGCATTGAGGTCGATTATTGAAATCTAAACTTAACATTTTGGTTCAATGGGTCCAAATTGAGCTACAGTAATCCTAATAAGCTGAAATTTTACAAGTAATCTTTACTTATAAGCAATTGTATGGAAAAAAAAACCTCATCTCAAAACCTTTTATGGTTTGGAAGACATGCACAAAGGTCAATTGTTCAAGCCTTAACTTGGCACTTTTGCTCTTGAAGTCTAGATTAAGCTATAATAACCTTAATGAGTTGAAATTTTATAGGCAAGTAGTTTTTACTACTAGAAAACTATGGGAGAAAACTTCACATCAATTTTTTTTCCAAATTAGAAGTAATGCGTTGAGGTCGATTGTTGAAGCTTATACTTGACATTTTGATTCTAGGGATCCACATTAAGCTACAATGACTATAATATGCTCAAATTTTACAAGTAAATAGTCTTTCTTATTAGGAAATTGTAGGAGAATGCCTCATCTTTAAATCTTTTCTAGTTTGGAAGATACACACTAAGGTCAATTTTGAAAACTAAAATTGACATTTTGGTTCTAAGTGTCCAAATTGAGCTTAATGACCCTAATGAGTTGAAATTTTGTAAGTAAGTAGTCTTTACTGCTAGGAAACTATAGGAGAAAACCTCATTGCAAAATGTTTTCTTGTTTGGAAGGTATGCACTGAGGTCAATTGTTGAAACCTAAACTTGGCATTTTGGCTCTAGGGGTTCTATTTGGACTACAATGTCCCTAATGAGTTGAAATTTTGTAAGCAAGTAATATTTACTACTAAGAAATTGTGGGAGAAATCCTATCCATAAAGTATTTTTTCTTTGGAATACATGCACGAAGGTCAATTGTTGAATCTTTAACTTGGCATTTATGCTCTCGGAGTCCAGATTGAGCTATAGTGACCCTAATAAGTAAAATTTTGCAAGCAAGTAATCTTTGCTGCTTAAAAATTATAGGAAAATACCTTATCTCAAAATATTGTTGATAAATCTACAATTGATGTAAATTTGTAGAGCTATTTTACATGATATTCGCACTTGCTCAATGAAAATTTATGAGAAATTAACCTAACAATAAGACACTTAAGGGAATAAATGGTTTTATAGTTTATATTGAAAAATTACGTGATTTTTATGTGTTTATTTGGGTTTTTGATAAAGATAGGAAAAAAGACAAGAGAAGAGGATGACTTTTAGGTGGAGAACAATGGAATTTTTCAGCTACAAAAGATATAAGAAGCAGCATCTAGTGCCATTCAGAGCCACACCTAGTGCCGAAGAGGAACCAGATTTCCAAAGAAGTGGTACCCAGTGCCAAATAACACTATGCTCAACGCCATGGTGCCTAGCGCCTAGTGCTAAAGAAAATGGCCCCCATTACCAAAGCACTAATGCATTTCTAAAGAGGTGGTGCCCAACATCAATTTGGCGTATGCCCAGCACTAATGCTTGCCAAACTTTCCATGTTGCCAGTTTTTTTTTTATGGTCCAGATAGCCTAGACTTACTATAAAAAGGAGAAAATATATATTTGAGAGTATTATTTGACTCATCGATGGACCAAAAGCGAGAAAGAGCTTGAAGACTCATCTTTAGCTTTGGATCTTGAAGAATTAGGGTTTGATTCTCAAAATCATGGCTTTTTCTCTATCTTTTTTATCTTTTCTTTGGTTGTTTAGTTTCTTTATGAGTTTTTAAACTCCTTTGGGGTTAGGTTAGGATGAACCTTGTTTTGAACCTAATGTAATCAATTTATTTTCTAGATCCTTCTTTTGTTTTTGTTAATTTAGTTGTTAAATTCACACTTAATGCTTTTCTATAACTGATACTCATTAAGAAATTAAGTAGTGATCTAAATCTTGCAATTAGGAAATTGGGATTTAGACTGTTCCAATTCAATAACCATACAAATCCTGAGCCTAGGGATAGGGATAGATTATATGTCTTCGTGTGAATTTCTTTCTCTTAATGCTTATGGCTAATTTTGCTTGCCTAAGGAATTAGGGTTCATCATTGGGATTAAAGGACTCGCCTAAGGAATTAGAGTTAAACTAAGTTAGAGAAATTGAAGGTTACAAGATAGGTTTTAGGAAAGAAAGAGATTATGTTAGGGGAGAATCAAGGAGATTTCGAATGTTTTCAGTATTCAGTAATTGATTAAAGTTCCTGTTAATTATATTTTCCAATGTTTTCAGTATTCAGTAATTGATTAAAGTGCTTGTTAATTATATTTTCCAATGTTTTCAGTATTTCAGAAAATATATGAGAAGAAAATGGACCACTACCTTGTACTTGAGATTCTAAATTGCTTGTGCAAAAGATTACCAAACATGATTTCAGACGAGCTGCATGAGGCGTCAGTATACGATGCAATGTTACAGGTAGCCAAGAATGGAATTATTGAGTTCATAGAATCAATGAAAGATGCAAATGCTGACCTTTTGTTAGCCATGGATGAAAGTAAAAGAGGCATATTTGCACATGCAATTGTGAATCGTCAAGAAGAGGTGTTCCAACTCATACACGGTATAAGGAGTAAAGAGATTATTACATCTGGTGAAGACGCTTTGGGAAATAACTTGATGCATATTGTAGCAGAAATAGGCCTTCTCGTGATTGCATATCCAATGCAACTCTACAAATGCAAAGAGAACTTCAGTGGTTTCAGGTAATCAAATCCAATCCATATATTATTCTTGAGTCTTGACCACATTAAGCATACATACACACATGCACACCCCAAAATTGATCTATGCAATCCATTATTCTTGGGTCTTGGTTTTATTAATATCGCTTTCTCTTTTGTTATCCCAATTAAAATGATTTAGTTTTGTCGTTGGTGAGAATGTAAATTAAAATACATATTTGCAATAATTGTTCAAGTGAAATGCTTTTCCATGCGTGTTATACAAAAAATTAATGAGAATGTTTAAGATTCTCGAAAATAGAAAAAAAAAAGTTCTTAGAGGCAAATGCAACATAAAAGCCAAACATATATAGTTGATAATTGTCATTGCATGCAGGAGGTAAAAAAAGTTGTGCCACGGTGGTGCTACGAAGCTAAAGATCCAAATGGTAAGACAGCTAGTGAAGTATTTACCGATGAGCATAAGGAGGTTTTGAAAAGCGGTCAGCAATGGGCAAAAGACACGACAAGTTCTTTCACACTTGTGGGTCATTTCATAATTACCAGTATGTTTGATTCAGCCTTCACTGTCCCAGGGGGAAACAACGGTGACAATGGCACACCCATCTTCTTAGGTAAAATCATATTTACTTTCTTCATCATATCAGATGCTATATCCCTCGTCACATCTTCATCATCAGTGTTGATGTTTATTGGGATCCTCACATCGTGTTACGCTGAGGATGATTTCATCAAGTGGTTGCCCTTGAAATTGCTCTTTGGCCTTGTCACCTTATTTTTTTCTGTGGCATCCATGATGTGTGCTTTTTGTGCTGCGCTTGCTTTGATGCTAAAGGGATACCAGCAAATTGTAATAGCAGCCATGTGGCTTGCATGTCTTCCGATCTTGGTGTTCGTACCCTCGCTGTTGCGTCTCACCTCAGATTTTTCAATCTACTGTGATATTTGATAAGCTCGCTGCAAACAAGGAAAAAAATAAACAGGATTAGTATAGCTTTTTTTTGTGTATATTTTTTTTGTGTGTATTTAATTATATACTCGTCACTGTATGCAACGCTGATCTCGTTGGCCTCCTACACACGGTTCAGACACCTTATAATCCTTGAGCTATCATGGACACTGATGTAATGTTGTCTTTGGATGGGCTTCGTAGGATTCTTATGTTACATTCTTGGGTGTTTTGGACTGACTAGATTCACTCGTATTAAAAATCTATCGGTCGTAGTTTGGAGACAGCTTGTGCTGCAAGTAAAGGCTTTATTCATTAATACAATTGTTTTGCTTATAAAAAAGGAATATGCTCGTCACTGTCACGTTCAATAGGATGTTATTGTCTCAGTATACTTCTTAAACACCTTTTTTCTTTCTTTTATAGCAAGAATGGAATTATTCAATATCTTGTTTATGAATTTTTGGCAACTAAAATGATTGAAATCTTACATCAAAATTTTTCATCTGTGACATTTTGAGTAAATTTCGGTCGTATAATTATACACATGTTGTTAATTAATATTGTTTTATCATTATTAAGAAGATTTTAATGGCTTTGTATGCTCAGTATAAAAAGTTTTAATCCGTCAACCAATCAAAAACTACCATTATTATGACTTTTTAAGGTAATTATTGTAAAAGTCAACAAACTTACCATACACTACCATTATTATTACTTTTTAAGGTAATTATTGTAAAATCAACAAACTTACCATACATGGTGATTTGTAATTAGATGACAGTATAAAATAACTTTACACTGTCAATGCATAGCCTATTTTCTCTATTAATAATTATCAAATTAGTCAAATATTATTTTTTAAATTTTCTCATAATTATTGTCAACAAAATTGCACGATTTGTTATTATTTTTATTTTTTTAAACCTTAACAACGTCCAGACTGATGCTAAAATGATTTTCGTTGATGTTTGTTTTATTGTTTTTTTTTTTTAACTTAAAAAAATATTTTTTTAGAGTGAGTTACACTAGCACCCCCCTAAGTTTTTTAAAAAATACGCCCAATACCCCTCCGTAATGTGGCATTACTTTTGCGCCCCTTTGACAGATAATGCTAAGTAACGTTTGTATTTAAGGGTAGATTGATGAAAATAACCCTCGTTCATTGGAGATAGACTAGGGTAGGGTTTCCATTGCGAGTAATGGTTGTTCGTTGGTAATTGAGGGAGAATATAGTGTTTGTGTTCGAGTGTCCTCTGAGGTAGTGAAGATGCGAAGAAGTTTGAGGGCTAATAGTGGATAGAGGAGTTGTTTGATTGGAATGTCAGATTGTAGGTAACATTGTGAATTTTATACCAATAATTTTTGTTCCAAAGATTTCGAGTGGGTCTTAGTGGTGGACCACTGTTTTGTGTCCCAAAGCCTACCTTTTTAGGGTTTTTTGTCGTTGGTGTGGGACCACTAACATTGGTGCTATATGTTGTAGAAGTTAAATTTTTTTTTTGTTTCTTTCTGTCTGTTAGTGGGTTTCCATTGTGGGACCAGACATTGACTTTCATTTTTGTTGTTGTCGCAGTGTACCTAACATCATGGATGACGTACCTTATTTGGATCCTATACTTGGTAATGTGGACATCTTGGTCTATTTTACTGAGAGAAGTGGTGCACCAAATACCATACGAAACATGGATCAGACAAAATTTCCATCTCTGATGCCCATGATGTGGTCAATGAGCTTCTTGAAAACAATGATTTAGTACCATGTTACCCATTTGGTTTGGGTTTTTTGTCCAGCAGTGTTGGTAAAATTCTACCTCTTAATGTGGATAGTGATGTGCTGAAGATGTTTGCAGACAATAAAGATTGCACATATGTTCATATGTATGTGAGTAGGAATAGAAATGAGTTTTTAAAGGGACCTAGAATTGATGTTGTAAATGTATCTGTTAACTTTCCCGTGGATGAAAGTGTCAATGAAAATGTGGAGGCTGGGAATGGTAGTGCAAATGAGGCTGTTGGTGATGTGGACCAAAATGGAGAAGGACTCATGGGTGATAATGCTGTTAAGAGAAATGAAGGTGACATGCAAGAACCAAACATGTGCCCTAATGAGGTGTATGTTAGTGACGATGATATGAGTTATGATGGTGTGGAGAATAGGAGTGGCAATTCTGAAAGTGATTTTGATTCGATTGGTGAGTATGAGGACAGGGATTTGACTGATGAAAATGAAAGCAGCATGATGAGTGACTTTGAAGAAGGGTTGATGTAATTGGAAATGACCATTCGGATGAAGACATGGACGAATTTATGTTGAAAAGGGATACTTAGGGAAACCCTTTGAGAAGGAAGTAGATGGGATGATTAAATTTTGAGTTGGCCAAATTTTTGTCAATGTAAATCATTTTCGTAAAATACTTAAAGATTTTGCAATACAAGAAGGATTTCAGTTGAGAAGGGTGAAAAATGAAAAGGCCAGGGTCACTTGTGAGTGTGCAGATTGGGATCATACTTGGAGATTCATGCATCCCCAACCCTAGATGGAGTGACATTTTAAATTAAGACATACAACTAGAAGCACATTTGCATTAGGACAACAAAGAATTTAGATGCCAACTTAACATGGATTGCCCAAAAGCTGCAAAGTATGTTGATGGCTGATCCAAACATTGGCTACTCCACTATGAAACAAGCTTTGTTGGATAGATATGGTGTTGAACCAAGTAATCTAATGCAATTCTATCTTGCCAAGCAAAAAGTACAGCAGACCACAAGAGGTGTTCATTCCCTTTCTTACAATGATTTGCCAGCTTAGGCATTGTTAGTGAGATAAACAAACCCTGAGAGCATTGTAAAACTAGCTTTGGAACCATGGGTTGACATGAACCCTTAGTTTAAAAGGATCTTTGTATGTCTTGACGCTATGAAGAAAGGGTTTGTCAAAGGTTGTAGACTTTGGTTTAAAGTAGATGGCTATCACTTAAAGGGTCCTTTTGGAGGTATTTTATTGTCTATAGTTGGGCTTGATGCAAACAAGGGTATGTACCCTATAGCCTTTGCAATGGTTGAGATTGAATGTATAGATTCGTGGAGGTTTTTCCTTAATAAATTGAATGAGGTGCTGCTCACTGTTCCAGAATATAAAAATGATTCTATTACTATCATGTCTGACATGCAAAAGGTAATGCTTTTGATGCTGATAAATTGATTTGTAATTTTCAAAATTTTTTTAAAATATAGTAAGCAAAATGTGCTTTCTCTGTATACAGGGTCTAACTAAAGCTACTGCAAAGATATTTCCTTATGCAAAGCATAGGTGAGTTGTGATAAACAGAAGCTAGTTTGTGTTTAAACCTTTGTTAGTAATTTAACTGTGTGTAAGTGTCTGTGTGTCTGTGTGTCAGGGTGTATAAGTGTGTTTGTGTGTGAGTGTCTGAGTGTCAAAGTGTATTAGTGTGTCTTTGTGTATGTGTGTCAGAGAGTATGAGTGTCTATATGTCTCTATGTTAGTATGTGTAAGCGTGTGACTGTCTCTATCTATGTGTGTGTCTATTATGTCTATGTGTCTTTGTGTGTGTGCATATCTTAGTCTTTCTATATGTGTCTAGGTCTATTAGTGTGTGTGTGACTGTGAGCCTTTGTGGGTGTCTATGTTAGAGTGTGTCTGGGTGTTTGTATGTGTGATTGTGTGACTGAGTATGTATCTGTCATGGCTGTTTAAGTGTGTGTATGTGTGTGTGTGTGTTTGTGTGTATGTGTCTATGTCTGTGTTAGAGTGTGTCTGAGTGCATGTGAATATGTGTATGTTTAGGTTTATGTGTATGTGAATGTGAGTCTGTGTGTATGGCTGTGAGTCTATATGTGTCTGGGTCTGTTAGTGTGTGTGTGACTGTGTGTCTGTGTCAGAATGTGTCTCTAAGTGTGTCTATATGAAAGTGTGTCCGAGTGTGTGTCTCTGTGTGTGTGATTGGGTGATAGTGTCTGTCTTTGTGTGTGTGTCTGTCATGGCTGTCTGAGAGTGTGTGTGTGTGTGTGTGTGTGTGTGTGTGTGTGTGTGTGTGTGTGAGTGACTATGTGTGTCTGTGTCTGAGTCTATGTGTGTTTAGATCTGTATGAGAGTGTGTCTGTTAGTGTGCGCATGAGTGTGTGACTATGTGTCTATGTTGTGTGTCTGACTGTATGTGAGAGTGTGTCTGAGTGACTAAGAGAGTGTGTTTGTCATGGCTCTATGTGTGTGGCTGTGAGTCTTACTAAGTGAGTGTGGCTGCGTGTGTGAACCTACACTCTGTGTGTGATTGTGTGACTGTGTGTGACTAAGTGACTAAGTATGTGTGGTTGTCTATGTGTATGATTGAGTGTGTATGACTGTGACTAAGTGTGTGTCACTGTGTGTCTGTGTGTCTGTGTGTAAAGGTGTCTGTGTGACTGAGTGTGTGTAAAGGCATTTATATGACTAATGTATGTGTATGTGTGACTACCTCTGTGTGTGGCTGTGAGACTATGTGAATGAGTGCATGTGTGTTTATGCATGACTGAGTGAGTTTGGGTGTGTGTGTGTGTGACTAACTAAGTGAGTCACTATCTTTATGTGTCACATTGTCTCTATGTGTGACTCTATCACTATCATCACTGTGCTGTCATACACACATACTTAGTCACCTTAGTATTACACACACACACATATTGGAGTGCAAAACACAAACATATACACACACCACACTCACATAGAGTGTAGACATATGTACTATTGACTAATATTGTTTATTGCAAATTTTGTTGCAACCACATGCTGAACCACTGCAAAATGAAATTTAGATCCTTATTGTTGACTTCCCATTTCTAGGTATATGCAATGGCATATAATGAGTGCATGTTCGAAAAGGCTTTGCAAGCTAGCAGTGAGGCTGCAGAATGGTTGATGTTTGAAGACAGACCAAAACACATGTGGGCAAGACACACAATTGACCCAAAGTATAAGAGTGATCACGTCACAAACAATGTATGCGAGATTTTCGATTCTTGGGTAAAGGAGGACAGAAAGAAGACTGTGTTAACTTTGCTCCAATCCATTATTACAAGGTTGATGGTCTTGTTTCAGAAAAAGTATGAAAAGGCAAGTACTGTTCACAATGCAGTAAGTCCAAGAATGAGAAATATTTTAGACAAGACAATGCAAGATGGTAGATTCTGCGGTGTAACATATGCAGGTAATGATGAGTTTCAAGTTAGAGATGGCTTCATAGACTTTGTAGTGAAACTAAGGGACAGGATAAGTGGCTGCAATTATTGGCAAATCACTGGTTTACCATGCAAGCATGCATGTTCATGCATAGCTCATAGGAGAGAGACAGTTAAGAGTTATTGTGACAAATCTTTCATATGAGAGAGACAATTGAGGGTTATTGTGACGAAGCTTTCTGAAAAACCAGATGGCTGTTGGCATATGCTGAAATCATTCATCCAATGCTAGAACTTAATGTTAATGATAGAGGAAGCTATCCCTGATATTGATGCTCCAAGCCTCAAAAGGCTACCCGGGAGGCCTAGAAAGGCTAGAAAGAAAAGTATAACTGAGGGGCCTTCCAAACAACAAGAAGCAAAAAGATCAAACACTATTACATGTTCCACAAGCAAAGAGTTTGGTCATAACTATAGAACCTACAAGAGGGCTGTAGCCAAGAAAAAAGGGAAAGGCAAACAGGTCTTTAAGACACTTTGATCAAATGATTTAGTTTTTTATTTTTAATTAACACCTAATGATTTTATTTTATTTTTTCGTTCTTTCTTTTTTAAGCTTTTTCTATAGAAGGAAGCTGTTGTGAATGAAGATGGGCAAAATGAAAACCCTCAACTTGTCCAGACTAACAAAGTGCTAGAGAATCAAGTAAGACAAAACATAGACAGTCAACCACTTGAGAATCAAGCTAGTGAAAATGAAAAGATTGAACCTCTCCAAACAAAGAATTTCACAAGAACACAACAATCTTCCATCACCACAAATGTAAAAAAATTGCCCACTATGCCTTAATACATTATTTCTTTCCACAAACTAATTTCCTCTTCTTCTATACTAACAACAAACACTAACAAATATTCAAGCAACGGTTGGATCATCAAATGCTAGAGGAAAAATTGTCAACGATCCAGATAATGAAACGAAGATAAAAAAAAGGGTCAAGCTCAGAGCTAAGAGGAAGATGATAACATAGGAACCTTCAGTCTAATGCTTGTTTTTTTGAGAAACAATATGATGACTTTTTTGTGTAATGCCTCAAACATTTCTGATGTATAGGCATTTGTTATAGGGATTATATTTTTTGTAAAGGCCCTCTGTTAGTAAACTCATGTTGAGCGGTTTTTTTTTTTTTTGGAATTTACTATGCAATTGCTTACATAATATACAGGTCTTGTGTTTTTTTGTTTTTTTGGATCCCTAGATGATGGAACTGTTCAATGTGTACCGAAGGTTTACGAAGTTAATGTATCAACGATACCACATTTATTAATGAAGTTTTCCATTTTTATACCAATTTGAGTGTGTCTATTTCATAAAATATGTTTGTTCGAGTAAATTGCACAAAATGATTATGCATAGTAATTTCCTAATGCATTCACAAAATTTAAACAAAAAAAATTGCAATCCAATAAGAAAAAACTCGATTTAACATATATTTCAACAAAATTATACTGACATAGTATAATATCCAAACCAAATATAAACTTAACATCCAAACTATAAACAATTGCCACACTTACATAACAACATACTTAATAAGTACACGTGGACTTAACATAATCGATACCTACACTCATAAACTCACTTAAATAGAGTTGCAACAATGTTAACAACAATTACAACTAATATAATGAATGTTACAATATTCTGCTTTAACCATTCATAATTTCCTTCTAAAACTTTCAATTTTTTCTTCATTTCTTCAAGCTCCCTTCTCATGTATTCCATATCCATTTTCAACTTGTCGTAATCTTCAATGTCTTTTTCGCACCACTCAAAATAATCACGTACTATCACCCTACAAGTGTAAAAAAGCCGATTCGGATTAGATTCCGCTCCACTACACTTGATTTTGCAGGTCTTCCATAGTGACAATATCTCCTTTGATGTCTCACTCTTACTCCACCACCACTAACACTTGATGAACATGCTGCCCTTGATTGTGACATTTTTCCAAGCACACTAAAACAAAAGAAGGATAAAAAGAAAAATTAAATTTTAGCATTACATAGCCACACCCATTCACATCCTGTATACGAATAGCATCACAAAGAAGAAGAGAAACCGAACGACAAGTAAACGGAAAGCAAAGACAACTAACAAACTCACATGAATGGAGTGCGTCAATGAGGTATCCTTTTTCGCTCACTACAACGACGTGAACAAGATGCATAAATAGTGGTCCCCTTTTCCCATGGACTGAGCACCACTTCTTAAAGAAGAATAAGAGGGTATTATTGGAAGAAAAAAGCCATTAAAGGACATGAGAAATACACGTGATCAACTCCTGTTAATGCCTAAGATGACATCCAACAGACAGGGGGTAGCGGTGTTATGTTAAATAGAGATTGAAGGGGTTTATTGTAGTGCGAACTAACAAAGGGGTATTAGGTGCATTTTGATTAAAATAGAGGGGGTACCGGTGTAATTTGCTCTCTTTTTTAATATGAACGTCAGGTTGATCAATGCTACTTTTTAATCTTCATGGTTAAATTGAAATATGAATTACATGTCCTTACCCAAATTTATGACTATAGATCCCCAAATTGCAACATATTGAACCCAAAGTGTGCTTGTCCTAAAGAAAGAAAGTGAGGAAGGAAAATGATGCTTAATGTGCGAGAACTTGAATGATTTTGGCGAAGGTGGGACTCCATCCATTAGTAAGAGTCATCATAGACGTTTCAAAGAATGAGGAAAGATTGGAAAGAAACCACAGTTTGGGTTAATGGAACATTGCCACTCTGTTGTAGTGATTTTGGGGTTTCACAATGAGGGCAATGGGTTTGGCCACAATGGACAACATTCTAAAAGTAGTTGGGACAAATGGGGTGTGCGCCGCCAAAGTTGGGGAATGGCCAATCACAATTGTGCTTGCAAGAGAGAGAGAAAAAAAGGAGCAAATAAAGAAAAAGTGCGAGTGAGAGATGGGGAGAGAAAGAGAGAGAGGAAGGTGGCAATGCATGGTGTTGCTACCGCCACAGTGGCCATTTTTGGTCATGGAGAGGGGGAAAGAGAGGAAGAAGAAGGAAGAAAAGGGGAGGGTGTAACACGCTTACGAGCATTACGATGATTGGAGACTAATATTTTGTGCAGGAAAAGAACTAGATGCCATAAATCATTAAAGAAAAAACACATCCTTACTGTACAATGTTGAATAACTAAGGGCTCATTTGGGGTGGTTTTTGGTTGTAAGTTTTGAAAATTTTAAAACTACAACCATTTTTTAGTTTTTAAAAATTAGTTTTAGTTTTTTATTATTATTTTTGGTTTCAAAATAAACTCACTTTGAAAATTCTTATTCTGTTAAAATTAGTTTAAGAATATGTTTGTGTGGTGATGATAGTGGTAGTGGTGATGGCAACAATGATGGCGGTGGCGATGGTAATGTTAACAGTGACGGTTGTGGCAGTGCCGACAGTGATGGTCATGGCGGTGCTGATGGTGGTGGTTGTGGCAGTATCGGTGGTGATCATGGCGGTGCCAGTGGTGACGGTGGTGGTGGTGACATTGCCTGTGGTGGTGGCAGCAGTGTTGGTGGTCATGGTGGTGACGGTGATGATGGTAGTGGTAATGAAGCTTATGATAGTGGAGGCAATGCTAGTGGTCATGGTAGTTGTGGCAGCGATAATGATGGTGGGGATGTTGGTGGTCATGGTAGTTGTGGCAGCGATGATGGGTAGTAGTTGTGGCAACGGTGATGGTGGTGGCGATCCCAATGGTCGTGGTGGTGGTGGTGATGACGGCGACTGCGGCGATGGCAACAGCAGTAGTGGTGGCAGTGACAATGGTGGTGACAATGGCATGGTTGTGGTGGTGGTAGTGGCAAGAAAGGCTGTTGTCAAATATAATGGTGTGTATTTTTTAAAAAAAAACCAAAAATCAAATTCACAAATCCTTTTTTCTTGGTTTTGAAAATGAATGTAAAAGTGTTTTGAAATTGAGTTAAAAATCATTTCAGCTCCATTTTAGGCAAACGTGTTTTGTTTTGAAAATTTCATTTGAAAACCAAAACCAAAACTTGCAACCACCCCAAACGAGACCTAAAGTACCCAAGGTACTATAAATTTTTTTTGCAATAAAACGGAGACAAATATCCGTAGAGAATTAAGCCTCAAGTAGGAGGTTATTAGGTTCAATGTAACTAAGAGATCCAAAATATATTAGCCTAAAAAAACCATAAAGCATAAGAAAATGTTGTAGAACCTTAACCCATGAACTCTAAAGGGCTTGCACTTAGCATGAATAAGGTCACACTTAGCACATATATGATGAATAGATTGAAAATTTGTAGATTTGGTAAATTGGGGTGTCTCTCATGGTCCCAAATCATTCCACATACATCAAAACACTTAAATTTCTTTTTTCCCCTAGTTCATAAGCATTAAAACTACCTTATAACCCCATCAATTACTCAGGTAACACAAAAATCCCCACAAAACCCTAATCATAGACAAATCCCATTAAGATGCAAACAAGAGAACAATAATAGAGAACCATTAAGGAGAAAAAAAAAGATTTGGGAAGAAATAGGAGCTTGAAGTCACCTGGTGATGAAACGAGTGCTTGATCTTTGGTGGTGACTTAGGTTCTTCTCTTTCTTCTTTTTCTTTTATTTGAGTGATGTTCTCTTTTTTATTATTATTATTATTATTATTAAATTAAATTTCAAATGATAAATTCAATGATTGAAAAATATAATTACATGTATTTTAATTCATATCAATATTAAAATGATGTTAATATATGTACATGTATAAATCTATTCTATATTTACTCATATTTACAAAATTAATAATGTATAAAAAACATTTTTTAAGACCTAAAATAGCATAAGGCATTAATTTATAAAAGTATTTAAATATGTGTTAAAATTTACACTTACAAATAGAAAAATTCATAGAGTTAAAAAAATTATAAGAAAGAAAATATACAAAAAGCATATTTATTAGAGAAAAATTTAGGGATCAATTAATTATTATTAGACAAAACAAAATAAAAGTAGCAAATTATTATTTAAAGATCATCTTATCTTTCTATTCGTCGTTAATTTCTTATTATAATATACAAGTTTAAATATTTATAAATCTATTTTCTTTTTTTAATTAATGTGAGGATAGAAATAATTTTTTTACAAAATTATATAAGATATTTGTAAATATAAAATTATTTGAATATATCAATGTTCACAATTTTGTCTGGGGGGGAAGGGGTGTGGGTGTTAGGACAAATGACAAATAATAGGCTTCTATCCTTTTGATTATGCTATACACATATTTGCTATTAAAAGAAAACAAAAATATGCTTTAATATAAAACGGACAAAAGATGCATCTTATAATCAGATGAACCATAACGAACGATAATCATATTTAAAATTTGTGTATGTTAGTCTGTTTCATTTAGAAGACTTTATGCACCAACTTTATCAAAAAAGCAACTAAAGCATGTTAGCATACCTATTACACTGAAAAGATGTGTTGCCTATTAAAAAGGAATATAGCAGTGTACTTCTCTAAGCAAAAAGCAAACATGCTCATTGCAACAAGTTATGATATGAGAAAAAGAAAGATAAGCAAGTTGCTTTATCTTATTAGAGTGACTAGTTAGTGCAAGGCATTTAATGTTGCATTTAATGCCCCCAATAGACACTTTCTCCACAAAGGAAAATCAAACAAACAAAGTTCTTAAAGATCCCTCAATGGATACTTTTGAAGAGCTTTATAAATACCAGTGAAGACCTATACAAGCAGATAGAGAAGTGAATCGCTGAAGCCTTAGTTTTTCCTAAGCTTCCTTTGCCTTGTTTCTTGTTGAGCTGTCTCGTACAAAATATTCTAAAAGTCATAGAAAACCCAAAATAGAACTTCACCCTGTATATTTGTTTAATAAGACGAAGACTAGTAAATAAGCTTGTCCTTACCATTTTCTAAGTGAACTTGGTTGAACCCTAAAGAGGCTTTGCTATAAAGAATAGTTGGGTTAATTGCTTGAAAAGGCAAGTGAAATATTACTTGGGTTGAGCCTAGGGATGTCAATAAGGGAGGACAAGCACGAGTAGTAGCTACTCGCCTTGCCAGATAAAACCCATACCCATACCTGCCCCGTTACCTGTACGAGTACCAGTTAAGGGGATATCCGCGGGTATCGGTGGATATCTGCGAATACTTCCTAAAAAATAACAAATTTATTTTGTGTGCTGTGAACAATCATAAAGTGGTGCAAATATCATTTTGATTTTATAAATTTAAATTTATAAATTAAAGAGTTATTGTTTAAAATAATCACTTTAAACATAGATTTTAATTATTCTAACAATTTTTCTAAAAAAAATAGTTTAAAAGCCTACAAATTTATGTCCCTTTTCTCTCATAATATAATTGTATAAGATTTTTCCCTTAATAGACAATCATTTTGAAAATTTTGGATAAAATTTCTGTAATTTTATCTATATTAATATATAAAGTTATTTAAGTTAAATATATAATTGTAGATAGCAGGTATCTGCAAATACGGGTACCATGAACCTGTACCCACCCAGTTAATAAACGAGTAGTGGATATACCCATTTAGAGTATCTGCGGATACCTATTTAAAATACTCATTTTCTACCTATAGCAGATTTTATCTACGGATATTTGCTGGCACAGATTTTTTTGCCATCCTTAGTTGAGCCTGAAGAGGCTTACGTAAAAGAATACTTGTAACTGGGATAAGTTATAGTGGAACTTGGTCGTGTGTCAAGAACTGGACGTATTCTCATGATTGAGACGAACCAATATAAAAACTTTTGTGTTTTTATCTCTTTCCTTTTATCCTGTCTATGTAATTGATATTGTGTTACAAAGTTTGTTTGACCATATCCTTTAAATTTTTGATAAAAGGTTTTCTTGTAAGTTTGTTTTTAAACAAGTTTTATACATCGTCTTAAGAACAAACGAATCAAATTCTTTCAAAAACAATTTGCAAAAAAGTTTTGAAATACAATTTAACCCCCCTTCTTGTGGGGTGTGTGTAAGGCAGGTGTGTGTGTGGGTATGCATGTGTGTGTGTTTGTGTGTGTGAATACTCTCAAATCTATTTTTTCATGATTAATGTCAATCATTTCTTTTCTTTATGAAAGAAAAAAATAACAATTATAAAATGTAATTTAAAATATTTTTCATTATTAATATCTCTTAATAAAATTATGTATATATCTAAGTTATATAAAAATACAAATATATTTATAAGATAATATCTTTTAAAACACATTTTCATATAAATTAAAATGATATAACATTACTATAAAAAAGGCTTTTTAGAGCAGGATTTTAACTCGGTTGTTAAAAAACTGAGTTAAAACAAAGATGCGATGGCATTTTTACAATTTTAATGAACTTTTTTAAATTGGTTCACACATAACTGATCTAAAAAGTTAGTTTTAAAAAAAAATTATTCATTTTTTAAATTGGTTCATCACTAACTAGTTAAAAAAAATAGGCGTGAATTTTAGTATATGCTTTTTAAACGGGTTACGTAACAATCGATTTAAAAAATTAGGGTTTTTTAACCCAGTTCTATTAGAACTGGTTTTAAAAGCAACTTTTTAAATCGGTTGTGCATTCAACCGATTTAAAAAGTGCTTTTTAAATCGGTTAGTTCATAACCAGTTTAAAAGGTTTGGTTTTTACTTCCCTCGCTATGTGACCTTAGGTCTTTGTGTTCTTCATAGCTCTACAAGTTTCCTCTGCAAAAACGTCCTCCATTGCGCCATTTCCCTTCCTCTAATCTCTATCCTTAAGCCATTTCCCTTACTCCAATCTCCATCATTCACAACCATCATTCTTCCTCTTGGTGTTGCCATTTTTGTAGTGGCAGTGACAGTGGGTGGAAGAGAAGTGAAGCAAAGCGAAAGAGATTTCAGGTTTGTTTAGGGCAACGATGGCGCATCAGAGCGAACCAATGAAGCTGCGGTGGGGTGAGCTGGAGGAGGAATATGGTGAGGATCTAGACTTCTTTCTACTGTCGTGGCAAGTGATAGGGCTAGATGAGAAAGACATAAGGAAGGTGATCGAGTACAAGTTCGACGAGGATGGCAACAAGGTCAAGATCACCACCACCATGCACACCCGCAAGCTCGCCAGCGCATGTCTTAGCAAACACGCCGTCAAGCGCCGCTCTTGGCCCAAGTTCAGCAATGCCATCCACAAGAACGTCTATAGCCGCCTCACCATGGTCTCCACTAAAGAGATCTTCCTCGAACGCCCTAAGCCCCTCAATTCTCCCCCCCCCCCCCCCCTCTCTCTTTCTCTTTCATTCATTTTTTCTCCTTTCTGGGGAATCTATGATTTTTTATTTTCACTAGGACTTATACGATTTGTTTCATATTTTAAATCTATTCGTGTTTAATTAATTGGGTTCGCTTGCTTGCTTGATTGTATTTCTTGCGCTTGCGGATTGTGATAGTGTTAGGGCTGAATGTTAGTTTTTGCGAGAGGACGGGGATTTTGTCACACTTTTTAAATCGGTTCCAAACTGAACCAATTTAAAAAGTTAACCGTTTTAAATCGATTGCCCAATGAATTGATTCAAAAAGAATTTTTAAATATGTTCAATAACCGGTTTAGAATGATAATACTTTCTATATCGGCTGTATCTAAATCGGTTGTAAAATTGATTTAAAAGGCCTTTTTTAACCGATTTAAAATGTGTTTTCTGCAGTAGTATAAGCATGTGTGAATACACACATTAATATTTTTCATTTTTAATATATCTTACTTTATATCTTTTCTAAAATATTTATATACATAACTACTAATATGTATTTATATAAAATAAAAATTATTGAAAAATAAATTAAAATTATAATAATATAAAAAAATTGTAGATTGTTATCTTAACACCTGTGTAGGGCACAGGTTATTATACTAACATATTAAAATTTTGAAAAAATAAGAAATTCAAAAATGTAAAAAACAAATGAATTCATGAAATGGAAAAGAAAATATGAAAATAAAAGTAAGGAATAGTTTATGGCTATGTTTGGCACAAGTAGCTGAAAAATTAGCTAGAAATTGAAAAGTTAGTCGGTAGTTGAAATTTGTTAAGCTATCTTATTCAATTATAAATGTTTAGTAAAATTATTTATTGAAGTAGCTAATAAATGCAAAATGACAGAAATGGACATGTTTATACGGTATTTTTATATATATTTTATTTTATTTTATTGATAAAATATAATTTGGGATATTTATAATTTTAGTTTTTCAATTAATTTTAAGCTCTTGTAATTTTTAATTTATAGATCAATAATTTTAATTACGTGTTTTAGTTTCAATTATTGCAATTTTTTTCATATTGTGTATTCTAATATTAATCTTATATGATATCTTAAAATATTTTCAATCAAGTTTAAAATGAAATAAAAATAACTTACACTTAAGTAGATGTCATATTTTCATTATGTTAATTAGTGCAATGGTTAAAAAAAATCTTGAAGTATAACGTTAAAAATAATAGAATAAATAATGTAAATAGTGTAATGATTAAAATAAATAGTATAATATAAAAAATATTCAAAAAATAATAGAAAAATAAAATAAATCTATCATCTATCAATATTAATATCTTGAAGTATATTGTTAAAATAATAAAATAAATGTTGTAAATAGTTTAATGGTTAAAATGAACATTGCAATATAAAATATCCAAAAGATAATAGTTAAAATAAAATAAACTTATTATCTATCATTATCAATATCTTATAAAATAAATGGATAAAAATAAGAAAACCCTACATTATGTAAATAAGGGTAAAAATAATAAAACCCTACTTTATGAGTAGAAGAAGAGAAACAAGAAAAATATAATAAAATCCTACCTTATATACAAAAGGGTAAAAAGGAAATTTAATAAATATTTTAAGAACAAAGGGAAAAGAAAATATAAGAAGCTAGAAGCTAATGTTTTAAAAAATCCTACTTAAAGTAGCGTCTCAAAAATTGCTACAAGCTACTAAAAAAACTTTGTTTACCAAATATTACTAATAAGATTAAACAAACTTTTCAGCTAGTAAAAACAACTGGAAGCTAACTGAATGACCTACGAAACATAGATGTCAATATAACTTTGCATCATTCAACTCAGTGACCTAAACCTTAATTCAAAACTTATTCTGGATCATTAATTTAAAAAAATAAAATAAAATGTATTCTACACATCACGAGAAAGTGATAAAGTAATATATATATATATATATATATATATATATATATATAGAGAGAGAGAGAGAGAGAGAGAGAGAGAGAGAGATAAATAGATAGATAGATAGATACATGTATGTATGTATGTATGTATGTATGTTCAAATAGGGTTTCTCAATCTTGGTTGTGCAGCTAGGGTTTCTACATTTTCAAGATCTTTCTATTGTTTTTTAAAGAGTCTTGTGTATTTAAAGCATTGACTAGTTTTTAATTTTCTTGTAAGGACAACAAGTTTACAGTGAAGAATCTTAGCAGAGTTTGTTAGAGACTAGACATAGATCATAGTAATAGTGATCAAACTAGGATAAAAAACTTTCTCTCTTCTTCTCTATCTCTTTACTCATCAACTCATCTTTATGATTTTGGAATATTCTTGAATTTTGAATTATGGTATCATTGTAGGTTTATGTAAGATGCATTTTAGGTTGCATTAACCCTTCTCTTCACATCTTAATTACCTAATCAATTGAGTCTATATATATAAATAAAAAAAAAAAACAAGAAAGGTTTGGGATTTGGGACCTAAGTGGGTAAATCCAATACCCCCTTGGACTCCTATGCCATTTATCTAACAATCATATGACAATTAAATAACTTTTAATCTGACCATCTATTATAGGTGTATGACTCAAATTTAAAGTTCTCATATTCCTAAAAATGAGAATTGTCCTCATTTGATATGCCATATATATGGGAGCGACTCTGTGAGAACACTTGATTATTGTGAGAACATGAGAACAAACAATAACAATCACATAATCAAGATTGAAAATAATAGATGTGGAAAGTAAAACCCAATTAATTATAAACACTTCTTATGATACTATCGCCCCTGCCTCCACCACTACCTTCGTCTCAACCATCTCTGCATGGCAGTGGTGGGGGCAGTGAAAGCAGTGATGACAGTGACATTGATAGTTTCATAAGAAGCATTTATAGTTAGATTTTAATCTCAGCAGTTTATTTTTTTAATCTTAAACTAATGGTTGTTATTGTTTGTTTTCATATTCTTACACTAAAGTGTTCTCACATTATATAACCAAAAAGGGAGCTATTTAATTTGATCGGTTATTAAGAAATACCATTATCGCACTTTTTTATTTTATTGAAAACTCATTATATAAATTTGTAATTTTTATTTTTATTCTATGTATCGTGAAAAATTAATTTAAAATTTATAAAATAATAAACATCAAGAGAATATTAGAAAATAGCTTCTCAAGTAAAAAAGCAATATAAAAGAAAGATAAAAGAATGTTTCAACTTAATTCAACTTCCCATTTACAAAAGAAAAGGATTGAACAAAAGAAAAAAAAAGTCGTAACGTAAAAATAAAACTGATTACCAAATAAAACAAGAAAGAAACAAAAAATGAGAGGAAGAATATATTATCTTAATATAAAGAATGTTAATTATGCCACTTATCCCTTTGTTTAGAATTAAAATGTGAAATGTCTTTGAAAATTAATTTTTAAAATTTTTTATTCTACTCCCTAATATAAAAGTTCAGATTGAATAAAACATTTGAATAAAGAAGAAATTCTAAACTGTGAAAACTAATCAGCTTAAGGAATGGAAAAAATTGTATGAAAATAAAATTAAAACAAGTAATAGTGTATGTCACTACAACTTCACATGATGCAACTAAATGTCTTATTAAAAAATTATTCTCGATATATACATGATTTTAAAAAAAATATTATTTTAGAATATATTCTACATAACTTGAAAAGGTGATAGAAGAATTAAATAAAGGTATTAATTTGATTCGTTAATAAGAAAATGCAAATAAAAACTTAAATAATACTTTATGTTAATTTGACCGTGTCATCCAAATTACACAAATTATTTTACTATCAATATTTTGTATATAATGCGATTTTTATCCATTCAAATGTTAAATTATAATTATGTATATTTTTAATTATTTGTATCAAATTTTATAAAAATTAAATAAATATAAACATACAATTAAAGACTCTACTTTTTATATATTTTAAAAAAATATATTATGTAATTTTTATGTATATGAATAGATTATTAAATAATTTTAAATTTGTATAAGATTTTGTAAATATGATTTATATAATAAGAACTTTGAATCTAAAGATAGATTTTGAGATAAAATTATTCAATTAAAAGTTATTAAATATGTATTAGTTAGTATAATTAAGAACATAATTTGATATCTCTCACATAAAAACTTGAATAAAATTTATGTTAATTTGACTGATCCGACTTTTTCATTTGATGAAAACTATTTCAAAACATTTTTATAAAACTTAATGTTTAAATGTTTTATTATTGTCACTGGAAAAAAAAAAGTGATTGAAAAAATAACAGTAAACAAATTTTATTTTGCAAACAATTTAATATGATGAAGTAAAGAATATTTTTTTTTAAAAAAAGTAGAAAAATATTTTACTTTACTTCAGCTTCATGTCATGTTACTTATCCCTTTATTCTAAATTTATTTTTGACTCAATCATGGATAGTACTTTTAAAATTTGTTAGATTTATAATGAAAAGAAAAAAAGAAATGAAACACAAGAAAGTTACAAGAAACCTTAAAGTGAATAGAAATTAACTTTACAAATATAAATAACACAAAAATTATGAGACTACTTGAAAGAACATCTTACCCTTATTTAATTTTATATAATACAGCTTTAGTCTGTATTGTTATGCCATACTCTTTTTTTTTTTTTATCAAAACTGATTTTTCACGAATGTATAATTTTAAGAAATATTTAATATAAAATATTAACTCATTTGGGAAAAAAATATTTAAAAAAGGTAAGATATTTAAAAAATACTAGACCATACACCCATACAATACACAGGTAAATAAGGTATTCAGAGTGTGATTACATACTATATTTAGTAAGACAATTTTTATTATAAGTTAAAAACAATAACTAAATCTAAAAACTACTGACAATTTAATATTAATTTATAATAATAAAGGTTTAAAATATTAACCCTTCTTATAATATAAATAAACACATCGATAATTTTACTTACAATATCGATAAGCTTGAATGGAAATTATTTTGGTGAAAAATTGAATATGAAAGGAATGGAATTAAAAAAAATTATTTACTAAATTCCAAGTTATGCTACCCTTTTATCCAAACATAGTTTTGAATGACGATCATAGATTTGAAAAACTATGATCGAATTATTAAAAATAATGTTTAAAATTATTCAATTTTTCAAGAAAAGTAAAATAAAATAAAATATTCATAAACCTTGAAATGTAGAAAAAGTAAAATGTCAAGCATATATATAAAAGAATATTTTATTTTAACTTCAAGGAATATCACTTACCTCTTTATTGAAAACTTAATTGAAGCGTTTGTCAGAAAAATTATACTTTTGCAATTTTACTTTTCATATTAAGAAAAAAATGATTTAAAAACTAAAAATATGAGAAAACATGAAATGAATGGAGAATACTTATCTAGTAAAAAGAGGATATAAATTGAAGTAAGAAAGAACACTCTACCTTAATTCAACTTCACGTTGTGCTGCTTACACTTCATGCAACTAGTTTTCATGAGCGTATTTAAAAAGAGGAATATGAACTCTGTTAAAAGTGGAAAAAGATGAAAAGAATGTGAGACAGTCAAAAATGGAAAGAAATGTGGTGGCCAAGTTAATTCAAGTTATCCGAAACTTATTTTCGAAGGAATGTATAAAGCAAACTGATTTTAAAAGTTTATTTATTCCACTGGACGTCCTACACACTGTCTCTTTTTGTGATTCTAAACCTATTTTGGAAGCATGGACCAGATCAAACTAAGGCAACAGTTTATGGAATTAGTATTATAAAAAGAGAAAGATGATTACCTTGTAGTCACCATGCTTGTGTTGCAAAAACCAATTCAATTCTGTTGGAACCAAACACAGCAAAATGTCTGCAGTCCTTGTTGCCGATACCATCTCTGAAATCATGGAGAGGATGTGCTCTCTGCGTGGTTTTGGCCATAACATCACTGAAAATATCACATACCATCTCACTGTCATTAAAGACAAATTTTCGGGTCCAGCCAAACTTGATCTAAGCGACCCCGTAACGCGAGAATGGTTGGGACAAGTCACCGATTTGTTCTACTTGGTGGATGATCTCTCCTCTGAGGCTGCTATGCTCTCGAAGCAGAGCAAGATGATGTCCTTGTTCTCTGCGTGCAATCTCACACCGCTGCTCCAACTCAAGCAAATCCAAAAACGGCTGCTACGGGAAGTGGCACCAATGAAGAATGTCAAAATGTTGCCAAACTGGGATGCAGAGGAGGAGGAAGAAGCAGAAACCGCGGAGGAAGATTATGAGAAGAAAGTAGTTTCGGAGACGCTTGCTGCAATCATCCTTGGAGGGAAAAACGAAGGCAATGTTCTAGCGTTTACGATCCGTGGGATTATAGGGATGCAGAAGGCCGGAGTTGCTAAATGTGTTTGCGAAGCTGCGGAAGTGAAAAGTGGCTTTGATGTGGTGTCGTGGATTGATGGTTTCCAGCTGCAGGAGTATTATGCTGAGTCTGTGGTGGATCGTGTGAACCACCTATTGGAGGAGGCGAAGAAGAAGGACTCTGGTGTGGGAAAAGGATTCTTTGTGGTTCTAGATGATTTTCACAATGAGAACCACGAGGAATGGCTCAAGTTGGCGGTGAAACTGAAGGAGGTAGCACGCACATCATCTGGAGGTGCTGTATTACTTGTAACTACCCGGAGTAAAGCCGTCGTCAAATTTGTCACTGATTCATTTGGTTGTAAGTTGGATCCGTTGAATGATTTCGTTTTACAGAGTCTGATTTGAGCTAATGGACGAAACAAGTTGGAAGGCAATTGAATCAGAGACCAGAGACGCTTTGTTAGGCATGTGTGGAGGAGTCTATGGAGCAGTACAAACAATGGGAAGGCTGGTGAGGTCTCGGAAGCCAACTACTGAATCAGCTATAAATCAATTGAAAGAGAAATTTGTGCAGGAGATGCAGCTGAAATATTATAGTGAGCTCGGCCTCCCCTCCTGGCGTCTAAGGCAATGCTTTGCTTATTCTTTATTTATACTCTCTTCACAGGATTCTGTGAAGGATGAGGAGCTGGTTAGCCTTTGGATGGCGGAGGGATTTCTGGGACACTCTTTTTCTTCTCAACAACCAGATGATTTGGGTCGTGAATGTATGGAGGAATTCCTCCGCAGGTCAATATTCAGAGTTAATGAAAATAGAGAAATCAGCATCGTCAAATGGCGTGCCCTGTCACCACCAGTTATGGTTGGCCACGACAGCGTGTCTATGAAGAAGAACAAGGGCATCACTGACAACGATGTTCGCCTGTCGCTGAGTTCCGACTTTGATGTTTCAAAAGACATCCCTAGATTTTTCTCTAAAACCAATAAAAATGTGCGCACCTTTATTCTAAAAAGGGACCGGTTTCCAAACCAGGTGATGTTAAGCTGGCTTGCATGTAAGGCAATTTTGTCAGCATTCAGGAGGCTGCGCGTGTTGACTCTCAGAGATTTAGGGATGAAGGTGTTGCCGGCTTCAATTGAGGACTTGAAGAGTTTGAGATACCTCGATCTGTCTCGCAATAACTTCAAGAAACTACCCATTTGCATAGGTGAGTTGCAGCATTTGCAGAGCTTGCTACTGTCCCACTGTCTCAAGCTTACAGAACTGCCCAATGACGGGAACCATTTTCCGAGTTTGGGACATCTGGACGTGGACCAGTGCCCGAATCTGACGCACATGCCGTCCGCGTTAAAGAAACTGACTTGGCTTTGGTTATTGTCCCATTTCGTGGCCAGCAACCTCAACGGTATTGGAGAACTCATTCATCTCAATGAGATCAGGGGAAACTTGGAGATTTCACACCTGGAGCGTCTAAAATTTAAAGGATCACGCCCTGCCCAAGCCTACTTGAAAGAGAAACAGTATCTTGAAGACCTTACCTTGAGATGGAATCATGATGACGACGATAGTGAGCAAAAGCATTCCTCGGAGGACGACCAAACTAGAATAATGTTAGTGCATCTGGAGCCGCATCCCAATTTAAAACGATTATCTGTTATTGGCTATCAAGGTAATCAATTTGCAGGTTGGTTGTCGTCCCTCAAAAATCTTGTTGAGATTAGTCTGTACAACTGCCCCAAATGCCAATATCTCCCTACAGTGGATCGTCTCCTTATTAATCTTAAAAGACTCACACTCGTGAATTTGGGCTCTCTACCGTTCATAACAGCAACAGATAAGGACAATGGTTGCGAGGAGCTGCCACTAGAACGAGTAAAATTCTCGGATTGCCCAAACCTCACGGGTTGGTGGAAGTTGGGAGTCCACAGTGCTACTGTATTTACTGCCATATCAGAATTGGTAGTTGAAAACTGTCCCAAGCTGGTTAGTATGCCTGTGTTTCCAAAGCTTGATAACAAGCTGGTTTTAGATTGCTCCAACATGAAACCGTTGCTGACTACCCTAAGATGCCAATCTAGGGGATCAGAATCTTCTCCTCCCCAATCCGAATTGAAACATTTGACAATTAGTGGTTGCAAAGACTTGAAGTCCATCGAAGGTTGGAAACATCTCACCTCACTTGAGAAACTGCATATTTCTAACTGTACTGGTATTGATCTACCGGGGGAGGAATGGGAGGGTTTGGAAGCACTACAGGATCTAATCATAGAGGATATGCCAAAATTAGAGTATCTTCCAGAACGAATAAAACGCCTTGCCTCTAAGTCTCTCACTACTCTAGAGATCGAGAGTTGTCCTGAGTTGAAGACTATGCTGGATTTTGGCGAAGACCTCTACTCCGTTACATTTATTTTAATTGAAGATTGTCCTAAGTTAGCTTCATTGCCTAACAGCTTCAAAGCCAACCGCTTTTTCACACCATTGAGAACTTAAAACTGCCCCTTGTTGGAGGGTTCGAACTAAAGCAGACCACAGTCCAAGCAGTAAGTATTGCACAATTCTAACAAAATCAGTTCAGAACATGAATTCAAAAAGTGAATCATCCAATCTTCATCTAGAGAATCCGATTCCTTGACTGCACTCACTGGACTATGTTTGTTACTATGCCAAATTAATTACGGGTGCCTATACTAGCTCCACACTTTTGAATATCACCTATATATTATTCAAGGCAGAATGGGTCATTTCGTTGGGTAAGTGATCAATCGCATTTCTCACTTGTACTACTCAGGCACTATTCCTCCCCCTCCTTTTTTTAGCTTGCAATTTGTGTTAATATTGCTTTTAATGATGGTTGAATTTTAGGATATATTCAAAAGACGAAGATGGGAGATTCAAAATAAGAGAATTCAGGTGCTTTTTGAATTGTATTAATTCATGTTGTTTATAAATTTAATGTTGGCTTTTAAAAATTTGTGTATTTATTGTTTGTTGAAGTTTTATTAGTTGTTGTTTGTACAAAACTAGTGTATTGACCCATGCGTCACGGACAACGTTTACTTGTCTTTCTTGTGAATATATAAGTATTTATAAATACTGTTATAAAAAAATTTGAAGGATTAAATTGTTAAAAATATAGGAAGACATGATTACTAATTTTTAGAAAAATAAATTTAATAATTCAGTTTTTCATTAGATTAAAAAAATATAAAATTGTAGTTTTAATAAAAATGCTTCTTAAATGTGAAAACAAGTTAAATACTTAACGGAAAAGTTTGTTGCTCAAATTTGTAAATACTATCAAATTCTATAATAAATTAATCATGCATCAAGTCTATGTTTTCATAAATTCCCCTACCTAATTTCACAAAAAATTGTTCATTCCCATGAGTTTTATTTTATATATAATATATATAATATAATTTATATATTAAAAAATTTACATCTAATATCAATGTAAAAGAAAATTTTAAATTTATTCAGGTAAAAGAAAATCTTCAATAATTTATATTAGTGAGAAAATAATAAATAAGAAATGAATAATGATTTGTTTAAAAAATTGATTTTAAACATTAATTTTATTCATTTAAAAGTTTATATAAAAATACATTTATATTAATATTATTATTATAACAATGAAGAAATTTAATTTCATTCTCATAATTTAAATATTAATGTAGTTTCATGTAAATTGTTTATCTCCGTGAGCTCAATGAAAATTCTCTTACTTGATTTCATAAAAAATGTTCAATCTCATGAATTTTATTTCATATGTAATTTCTATATTAATAAATTTACAAATAGATATTAGTGTATAAAAGAAAACCTAAATTTATAAAAAAAAATCAATAATTTACATAGGAGAGAAGATAATAAGTAAGGAATGAATAATAATTTTCCTAAAAATTGATTTTAGACCTTATTTTTACTCATACTTTCTATATTAGATAAAATAAAACATTTAATAAATTAGTTAAGTCAAATGATAGTAAGAAAAAATACATTTACATTAAATTATAACAATAAATTAAAGAAATTTAATTTCACTCTAATAATTTAGATGTTAATGAGATTTGGATAGATTGTTCATTTATGTGATTAATCATAAATTTTTTTACTTGATTTTATAAAAAATGTTAATCCCATGAGTTTTATTTTATATATAATTTCTATATTAATAAATTTACATATAGATATCAATGTATAAAAAAATTAAAATTACCTGAGTAAAATAAAATCTTCAATAATTTAAATAAGTGAGAAGTTAATAAATAATGAATAAATAATAATTTTCCTAACAATTGATTTTAGACATTGACTTTACTCATACTTTCTATGTTAGAGAAAATAAAACATTTAATAAATTAGATAAGTTAGATGATACTAAGAAAGAAAAGATATATTTATATTAAAATTATTACAACCATAAATTAAAGAAATTTAATTTCACCCTAATAATTTAGATATTAATAAGATTTCAAGTAAATTGCTAATCATCTTAATTAAAAAAAATAGAATTCCTATTAAAAAATATTTAATAGTTTCAATAAAATATTGTAATGTTTAAAAATTGCACACAACTAATTAAAATTTGCAATTTAATTTAGAGAAAATAGACTATGCACTAACAGTATAAAACAGTTTTACATAGTCATCTAATCACAAATCACCATGCACGGTAAGTTTGTTGACTATAATAATTATATTAAAAGTCATTCCAATTGTGATTTCTAATTAGTTGACAGTATAAAATTGTTTACACTTACAATGCATAGCAATTAAACTCTTTAATTTAATGTTTAAATTTGAAGTTCAAGTAAATGATAAGAAATTATCATAAATTTCATTCGAAACATAAACAATGCAAATCAATCCGTTATTTTTGGGCCACATTATTAAATAGTAGGAACATATGCGTAAAATTGAAATTAATAAAATAGAAACAAATGAACCATAACAGGTCAATGGACAAAAGCTCCAACATTAAATATGAAAAATACAATTCCAAATTAATATGCTTTACTACTCACACATAGCCATAGAAAACAAACAACAAGAAAAGAGAATATCAAACCAGAAAAGAGAAAGGGACGAAAATAGCAATTTTAACCTCTCGTTCTCAACCGTCAATGCCAAGGTTTAAGATGATTAAACTAATCCTAAAAGATCTATTTAAAACCTTGAGCTAATGGGAGTTTAAGTCCAAACAAAATAAAAATGCAAAAATAATTAAAATAGGGTTCGAGGCAAAAGGGTTGATTACGGGCTGCCCATGATCCTTGTTGCCTGTGAAGAAATGATTCAATATTCTTGGCTCTTTGCTGTGACTCTTTTCAATTCTAGCTTCAACCAAACTTGATGCCATCATTGAGACTCAACATAAGAGCTTCCATTAATCTTTACACATGCTCCATGTTCTAAATCAAAAGAAAATCTGTTCCTGAAACCAAAAATACGACTAAAATTATGACATGTCCAACAAAAGGAAAAACAACTAAAATAAATAGAAATAGAAATAAAGAATGCATAAATATGCAAAATATCCTAATTATAACACTATGCAAACATGATATAAAATACGAGGCATCACCCATAGCATCAAAAGTCATCTTGGACGATGATTTTGTATTTGTTGAGCAATTAACATTACGGGCTAAAGTAAAAAAGAAATGGCATTTCTTATTCACTAAGGGACATTCTGATGATAACTATATACCATCCGACCAGAACTTCCTTTATCAGAATATGAGTATTATCCAACCACTGAGCCTCCCGATTGTAATACCTCTATCTCAATTTTTTAACTATCTACTTAATATTTGATTATTTATTTCTAAAAAAATTGAGAATAAATTTCAAATTTTTTTTTCCTATTATTAGCTTTAAAATATCAAGAGCAATCTAATCTTGATTTTTAATAATTTTTTCAAGATGAAGCCCAAAAAAATTAAAAAATGACTATTTTGTCCTTATTTCTCAATATTAAAGGCTGACCTGAGAAAAAAATTCAATTGACAGTAAAATTTCAATTTGAATTAGAACTATATCATATATATTAAAATATAATTTTAGAAACTGTCTAAAAATTTCCTAGAATTTCAATGTAAAATGACCAAAATGTTCTTAGGTGTCCAATAAACCAAACCAATATGGGTTTAACATCCAAAAATGGTGAAAATAATAATATCGATTTATTTTTAAGAAAAATATATGATTTTAGAAATTTCAAAAAAATTTGTATTTATTGAATTAAATTGAATTTAATTTGAATTTTTATCAAAAATAAAAATAAATAAATAAAAATTAAAAAATAATAAAAATTAAAATTAATGATTAGAAATTAATTTTTAATGAAAAATAATGTGTTCAATTTCACATTAAAAAATCATTAATTTGATAATAAAAGTTAATCTACTCAAGTTTAAGTAAATTTATCAGTTCTAGTCAATTTAACAACAATGAAAATAAACATAGAGAAAGTTTGGACAGGTCACTAGGACACTTCCCAACTTATTCCTAGGTGACTCACCTCCTATTTTGTTTATGTGTACTATAAATAAATTAAAAATAAATAAATAGCCTAAATTATGACATAATGCATGATGCAATTATTTGGACACCTAAGCTCCTTCCTTCTCTATAAATATCCTTATTCTTGGACAGATTTTTCACCATCCTCTTCCTCCATAAACTAACCGAAACTCTTCTTCCTCCTCTTTCTCTTCATAAATTTCTATGTCACTTAAAAAGCTCCATTCAAGTATCCTTCGTCAAAGCAACCTTATACCAAGTTTGAATCACCATCTCCACCATCCTTCTTCTTCATTAAAGCCACTTAAATAGGTAATAGGGAGAATGGGGTTGGTTCTAAATTATAGTCATTTTACATGTTGGGAGGAAAGGTTTCCCTTAACCTTTCAATGCATAAAGTTTAGTATGTTCTCTTTATATTGTTACAATATTAAATTTTTTAAGTTGTTATTCTTCTCAAATTTAGATAATTAAATTATAATTACTAAGTTGTTATTCTACTCAAAATTTAGACAATTAAATTAAAATTACTAAGTTGTTATTCTACTCAAATTTAGTTGTTATTCTACCTAAATTGTAGATAATAAAATTATAATTATTAAGTTGTTATTCTCCTAAAAATTTAGTAATAAGTTGTTATTCTACTAAAAATTTAGTAATAAAATTGTGATTTATGAAATACCTAAAATATTATTGTGCAATTTCTGCAATATAAGGTAGAAATTGTTGATTTAATTGGTTCTCAAATAAAATGAGACCAAGAAAAACCTTTATTTGAGAAGTTAGAAATTCAAAAGTTAGTGAGTAATGTAAAGCAAGGGACATGTAGTGGCACGATACCCTGCTAAAGAAATTATAGTTTCGTATGTTAAGGAATGAAAGATAAGGACCCACTTGTAGAGATTTTGGGGGTAAACATCAAGTGGTGAAGGTTTCAATGACCAAGATAGTACTTGTGAGCCAAGATATGCGCATGACCAAGCTTGATAACCCTGACAACTGCTTAGCATTCTAGGATTGGTGTGAGAGTATAACTTTATAAATGGACGTCCTAAACTGTTATTTTGTTCTTCAACAGTGATGAGGACTATATCATGTGATGTTGTTGAGCAAAAAATATGTACTCCCTATCACTTCCCAGTTCTGATGAGAACTATTACTCACTACTAGAAAGTATGAATCGATATCCAGTCAAGGATAGTGTAGTATAACTTAGAATAAATTCTAGATTCCTTCTATTGTCAACTGTGTTTTATCTATATTTCATGGTAGATTTCCTATCATACATGTGAAAGTGTTTAGAACAAATCACCTCACTCTTGTATTGCACTAATAAGACCCTTGTCTTACAAAGATCGGACTTTATTGGAAAGGAAACTAGACCATTCTATCTTGTCTTGCATAATGCTATGTCTTTGTCTATTGAATAGTGTCAATTTTTCGTGCAATACAAGAGTTCAAGATCTTTAAAGTTCCTCATCCATGGAATATAAAAATTCCAAGATTTTATGTCTATTTGCCCTACATCTTGGTCAAAAACTATAACAAAGAATCTTTTATAATTCATTAATGACATTTTAATATAATGTTTACTGTGTCTTTTCCTCCATACCTTTTACACAAGCACTACTCTAGTTATTTTTATTTCTAATTATTATTTCTTTTCTAGACAAGTTGAACAATTGAAGATGTTATATAGTTTTCAAATCTAGAAATACTGTATTAGTATGATTCATTTTCTATTTCTTGGTAAAATAAAGAGATATATGAAGAGAAAAAGTAGTGTTAGATAAGATAGATAAATCTCCATATTCAGAAATATTAGTTTCTATTTTTCGGTTGTAAAATACCCTGGCCACTCATAAAAAATAAAATAGATACTGTGATATAAATAGAGATAAAACAAATATTATTAAAAATATTGTATAAATAATATAATCCTTTCAAATCTATATAACAATGAGTGCAAACCGTCGAAATCTATATAACAATTAGTCAAAAGTAAGTTTGGAACAAAGTTCATGCCTATTTGGAATATACCCATAATTAATTCCTTCCATTGTGACACATACTCTAATATAAAATTTGTATTTGAAATTAATTTGAACACTCATTGATCAAAAATTAATTCTATTAAAAATAAATTATACTTGATTTCAAAATAGATGAGTTGAAGTATGTGGCATAACATGGAGTTGATTAATTAATAATATTATGGTTTAATTACATTTTTCATTTTTTTATAAGTAAAAGAAGTTATTGATAAATAGAGTACAAAGGATATTCTAACCTAATTACTGGAGGCTTGCAAGGCCAAATTAAAGGGTTAAAGATATACAAGTCATTGGATCAATACACCAATCTGAGAAGGAATACTAGGTACTATCGAATTTGGCCTTAAATCAAGTAGACCACATCACAACATGCCAGAAGAGATGGCGAACAGAGCGTAGCTTCTTCCTTCTTAAGAGTGAGCCAAACTAGATATAATGATCAAGAATGTTATTAGGCAAAACTCTGGTGAAACCATTCCAATCATAGACAGTATACCTGTAACATCCTCAAAATATTACTTAAATAATTAGTAGTTACCCTTTTTAAAATTTGAGAAAAATTATGTTTTATACTTAAAACAATATTAGAAAGGTATTTAAAAAAAAAATTGGTAATTTTATAAATAAAATTAGATTTATTGCAATTAATAAATTAGAATATACTCATATTGTTTTAAGTTGATGCTGGTAATTTATTTTATTACTAATCTCATAATACACATAGTTTATGAAAATGATAATATGAAATTTTAGTTTTATAATAGCTATATATGTGTATATGTATACTTTCTTTAAAATTTAGTATATATACATATATACATAGTTTTATGCTCTCAAATGGTATATTTGAGAATTTAATTAAATATTTGAGATGAAATATCTCCGATTACTAAAAACATTGATTCTAAAAACATTATATAACTTGTTCTCTTATTTTCTTCTTTAATTTGATGTTCTTTGCATGACATAATTATACTTACTATAATATTTAATTATAATCACATTTACACTATTTTATTGTATTCAATTAGGAATTTAATTTCCTTATTTATTTATTTATTTATTTTTACAGTATCCAAGTCACACATCAAATTCTTTTATATATATATATATATATATATATATATATATATATATATATATATATATATATATATATGAAAAGAATAATTAAAATATCTCTATGTTGCTGCAGTGGTGTACGTGTAATAAGTCCACCCATTCTTTAATTATAAACAAAACGTTAATTCATTTTGAAAGAAAAGCAAGCCTACTTACGAAAATGCTAATTCCAATTCTATAACTTTTCATTTAATTCATTTTGATTTGTTAGTCTTATTGATAACCACGTGGGTTGCTTAACTTTCAATGTAAGTTGAAATAAATCCATTGAATGAGCAAATTAGTGAAAATATCTCCCTTACTCCGCATATACATATTTAATATCAGTCAGAAATACTAGTCAAACATTTATATATTGTTAACTCTCTTCAGCTAGCTTCACGTGGAAATAATCCAATTTCTTTATTTTAATTCACTTAATTTGATATCTCTCTAGCTTGCTTATGCTACACGCACGTCCCTGCACTACACTTCCAACTCCAACCGCGTGATCTTGCCCTTTAATTTCACCACACGTGGAGTGATAATCAACTCAACTTTCCAACAGGATTAATCAAATTTTTCTAAAAGTAATTATTCCTTCTCCCATGCGACTTGCTGAGCACGTCTAAGACTCACAGTTTATAATCAAATAATTTTTTTATATATAAAAACCTTTCCTCTCTTTACGGTGTTTTCTTTGTTCCAGTATTCTTTCAAATCCAAATTTAATTGGGGACAGAAGCCCAACTTCCAAAAGCTGCCTCATCATTTCATCCTCTGTTCTCTCTTAACTTCTCCAACTTTATCTCGTGGCCTCTGTTCCTCTCTTTAACACTCTTCATAAAATTTTTATTCCTCCACTAAATCAAGCCACCAAGTCATGTATCCTTCTATCTAACCATGGATCTAGTTTTACCTCTTCTTAGACTACAAAACCCCCTGGTAATTTCTCTTTTCTCCTTCTATTTCATTTCTTGATCATTATTCATGCACTATTCATCATTTTATCTCTTTGTAATTTTTATAAAACTAATTGGTTCTTTGTTTGCTACTATATATTATGTTAGTGGGGAAGCAACAATAGACCCTTAGAGCAAGGATGAAGCACGAAATTGGTCTTCCTTAAAAGATAATATATCCTGTTATTAATAAAGGTAAAGGGGTAGAAACTAGACTAATTTGATTTCAAGAATGATAATGGCCTAGATGGTGGTTTTGTTAAATTGTGTGTTGTCAATTTCATTTGTATGACTCTTGAGGATTCTAATTGTGATGTGCTTGCATGATTGACCACATAGAGCTTAGTTGGGTCTTCTATGATGTTTTTGATGATGAAATTGTTTAAAATATATGTCACTTGCTTGATTACAATGCTTAAAGATTAAATTACAAGTTGCTGAATTTTACTGTAGTAGAACAGTCTCTCTGTTTTTCATGTATAAATTCCTGTGTGGTTGGAATTTTTGCATGATTTTTGGTAGAGAGATGCCTCTGTATGTCTAGAACATCCCTATAAAATTTCGTACTCTAATTCCATGTGATGAATATTTGACGAATTTTTGATTGACTGCTCTTCTGTCGAATTCTGACAGCAACCAGCCACGAAAAAGTGATCAATTGGACTCTTAAATGATTTTATAAAAATTAGAAAAAAATTATATTTAGAAACCATACATATTGAAGGTTAAAACTGCAAAATATGGTTGAAATAAAAATTCATTTGCTATGCCAAAACGATCAACAAAAACAGGGTATCACAATATGGTAGAAAACATAAAATTGCCTACAGTGTACTTGATATTCCTAAAGCTTAGCTTTGTGCTTTATAGTATGGGTAGATAATTTGAATCATCAAATTGGTAATCAAAAGATAATTTGGGATAGAACAAGTGTAGATTAATTAGTATCTTTTAATTATAATAAACATTGGTTTATTAATGAGATGTGAGTTCTTGAACCAAGAAATGAGATCCTTTTGTTAATTGGCAATTAATAGTATGAATGGTTGATGATCAATGAAAATATGTTTGAGTGAATCGAATTGACTGAACGATTGATTTAGTCTGTGATGGTGGCATTAAAAATGAAATGCAATTGAATTGATGAAAGATGTGATGTGAATGATACCTATAAATAACCAATTGATTGTGATGACAATTTTAATAAAATGAATGAAATTGTGGAATGGATATGTTGGCCATGATTTTCCTCTGTTGATTTATTGTCCATGCCTAATGAGAGATGTGATGGAATGTACCAAAATAGAAGAGGTTTTGTTGAATTTTATAGAAAAGTATGAATGTTTATAATTGAATATATTATCCTTGTGGATGTTCATACATCATACGCATATATATGGATGTTGTGAACCATGCACTGATGGCATGTGTTATGGATGAGGAAGCCACAGTTTGGTACGCTGAGGAATGAAAGGCAAGGAACCACTTGTGGAGGTCTTGGGGGTAAGGTATCGAGCGGTGAAGGTCCCAATGGCTAGGGTAGCGCCCTTGAGCCGGAATATTCACCTGACCAAGCTTAATAACCCCGACAACTGCTCAGCATTCCAGGATTGGTATGAGAGTATACCTCTGTTTGGACTATGAATGTCCTGAGCTGAAAGATTGCTCGTTCCCTCGATGATGAGGAGGATTGTACCTTGGTGTGAGAGAGGTATATGTACTCCCAGTCACTTCCCCTGAATATTGATGAACACTAAATGGATTATGGGCCCGCATGCATTGCATTAACGAGTGTCTCAATAAAACCCCGAATTGGTGTGGTATGGGACGCATCAATTGCGGATGGTAGTAGCACAGACGGACTTGTAGTGCTACCATTTGGAATTATTGAGTAACTTGATAGAAATGATTGATGGATTGAAAAGAAAGACGATAGGTCATACATCAAATCTTTGTTTGTGTGTAGCATGGGAATGGGATGCATTATGTGTGCGTAATGACTATGATATTTACATATGTTGTGATAATTTATTATGAATTGTGAATGTGCTCTTTACTAAATGCTGTAATGTTTAATACATGGTTTTATAATTTATTGTATGATATGACTCTGTTAATGTCTGTCATACTAATTCTGTGATATGAACTATGGTTTGGGTGGGTCTCTGGGTTTATTTGATTTCTTGGTTTCAAATTGTCTGGTTCTTGCCCCTGATTAATCCGTCCCTTCCTTCATCTGTGGATGTTTGGAACGGAAATAGGGAGCGGATTGCCCTTTTGATTTATACGTGAGCAGGTACATGGCTTAGGAGTGCGTGGTATTGACAAAAGAGTCACACTGGCTTGAGGCACTACATGGATCATAAGGCTTACAACCCCCAACTAAGATGGTATCAGAGTGGCGTGGCAGAAGCGTAGTTGAAGATGTAAAAGACCTGTTCTTATGGAACGACGAGTTCATGGTTTGATTCTATAATACCAGATGTCGAAATAATTTGGTGTGGTGTCAAAACTGGTATTCCCTTGGGATTAGAATGATAATACTCTAATCTGAAGGAGTATCCAGTTGTGTAGTAGACCGTGCTAAAATGTCATTATAATGTAATGTAAACTCTTTTCGTGTCAAGAATATGTAGCTGCATATTTGTAGAGTTTTAAATTGTATTTCATTTTCATTGGTATTTGTTATCATAGTATTTTATTAATGGTTTGGTAGTAAAATTCTTATTTCGTTTTACATGGAAAAAGATTTCACATTTTATATTATGCTACAATTTCGGTTTTAAAGGAAAAAAAAAACTACCTTAATTTCTACTACTGAGCTATTAGAGCTCGAATTTGAGTTACAAAAAATGTTGACAGTTAAGGGTGTTACAATACCACATTCGGTTTGTAATTGGACAAGATAGAAATAAATAGCAACTATCTTTCTCAGGGAGTAACACAACACACATGATATACCCTACAATTGAGACAATACTCCTCTTTTACTCAAATTGACTTGAGTTGGAAACCTATCAAGAATGACCTGCCATGATAGAGTAAGAACTTTGAGAGGAACAAAGCTCTTCCAAATTCTATAGAAGACATTTGAAAGGGAAGAGTGTAAGATCCCTTGCTACTTCTTATATTTTTTTTTCCTTAAGCAAATATACTGCAACAAGTTCCATGTTTTACAAAACAAGAACTTGTGTTTACACCAAATACAAAAAAATTTACCCATATTTTTAGTAACTTAAAGTAATTAAAGTTTTGTTTTTCTAATTTTAAATAAATGCTAGCTAGGTTCTAATCCAACAAGCTAGAACCTTACACTCTATTTTTAAACTTCAACAAATTTAGTCCCCTCGTCAAATATTCTACTTAAAACTCTCGCACTCTCATTTTCTACTTAAGAATCTTTAGAAATTAAATTATTTTTAACTCAAAACTCACCAATAAAAATGTTAAAATTCTCCCAAAATAAGAAATATCTAAAAATTTTCCCTTTCAAACTTTATTCACACACCCTATATAAAAATATTTTTATCAATTTTTACTAAATTTCTTACATCTAAATTTTTAAAATTGTTTAATATCATCATTTCATCATGAACTCCCAAGTATTTAGACATATATAAAATAGTAATTTAATGATTTTAAGGAGAAGAAAATTGGCAAAGGATTAAACTCGCTTAATTTTAAAATGGAAGGACATAATATGTTTAAAAACAAATTTGATTGACCAAAATTACACACAATCTAAAGCTAGAGGGACTAAAAGTTCTATTAAATCTATTTTTTTTTAATTTTCAATCCTTTAATATTTTACTTTTTGTCAAACAACTTCCTCTTTTAACTTTGTGGTTTGTTATACATTTATTTTATTTAATCACCTATTGTTTTGTTGATGATATGGATAAAGATTTGAAAATATAAATTTTTATAGTTATGCTTCAAAAATAAAGGTTCATTAGTATTTTAGCTTGTGTATTATATAGAATAAATGTTTATTTTAGGTTAAATTATTATATAGGTCTCTGAACTTTTAGGCAATTTTAAATTAGGTGTTTATGCTATTTTTTTTCAACTAAATCCTTAATCTTTTAATTTTTTTTAATTAGGTCCTTGAGGTTAACTTCCGTCTGATTGTTGTTTGCCTCAATTAAAAGAGTAAGAGCACAATTAAAAAAAAAAAAAGCACAGAGACCTAATGAAAAATTGCCTAAAAGTTTAGAGATCTACTTAATAGTTTAACCTTTAATTTACTAACATTATGTTAGTCTAGTGGGGTCTTAGGTTTGATCCTTGTGGATATAAAAAAGTGGTTGGGAAAAGATATCTCATTAAAAGTGGTTAGTCAAATTCTCCAACAAAGATTAGTCATCGATAAAACCAATAAATACTTCACACCTACTTTTAATTCTGCGATTTTAGTCTCCCACATTTCAAAAATCCGCAACTTTGGTCCAACTATTAAATGTTCATTTGTTGACTGTTAATGCCTCAACATTAACTATGATGTGGTATTAGACTGAATACATAGCAGATAATATTTAACAGACTAATATCACGTCATAGTCAATGTTGAAACATTAACAATCAATGAATGGACATTTAATAGTTAGACTAAGTGGAATATTATTGTAATCACATGATACAAAAAATATTATATAATCATGTGATAAAAAAAATATAATCATTTAATTTATTATTAATTTATTTAATTTATTATATAGATTATGTCTATGCAAGTATTCTACTGTGTTTTATTTAAGTCAATACTCAGGTCCCTCAAATTTTAGCTACATAATAATAATGCAACAATATTTGAATATTAAGAGATGCTTTCTGTCTCTTTCTATAATTTCTTTTCTTTTTTCTAAAATAAAAAAAAGGCAAATCAAGATAAAAAAAATAAAAACAAGGTTAAACTACTTAGTAGGTCCCTAAACTTTTAGATAATTTTTAATTAGGTCGTTATACTATTTTTTTTAATTAAGTCTTTATCAGGAAATATTCCATCCAAATTAATGGAATATTCACAACAATTTAACCCCAAGGACCCAATTAAAATTTTTTAAAAGATTAAGGACTCAATTAAAAAAAATTAGTATAGAAACTTAATCAAAAATTACCTAAAAGTTTAGGGACCTACGCAATAATTTAGTTTTATTTTATATAACTAAATTTTATAATAAATAAATACTTCTAAATATATAAAGTATATTATCATTAAAATTTGCAATAAATAAATATTTTAGAAAATATAAATTATATTCTAGATTTATGATAAATACATTATATTGTGATACAATATGATTTTTAATTATTAATTTTTAAAAAATATTAAATTCAAGTTAAAACTAAAGATATTGAAAGAGATAAGAGATTAAGAAAAATATTAAAATAGTAGATTGAAAGAGATAAGAGATTAAGAAAAATCCCTAACGATGTGTTTGGATGAGAAATTTTAAAACTTCAAGGAATTTGAAATACTGAAAATTGAATTGCTTTGATTTAAATTTCTTTCATTTATTAAATGTTTGTTTGGATAAATCAATTCAAATTTCTTAAATTTTAAATTCTTAGTTTGGATATAACATTTTAATTTCCACTATATGCAAAATTTAATTTTTAAACATATATTTAAAATTAAAATTTTAATATTAAACTTATCAAAAATAAACATTAGCTAATTTTAAAATATTTAATAATTTAAAAATGATTTTAATATTAGATAATATTTAATAATTCAAAAATATAAATATTTATACTTTTATGTCAATATTAAGAGGAAAAGAGAAAGAGAAGAAAGAAAGAAAGAATAGAGAGTTGGGAGAAAGAGAAGAGGGAGATGAGAAAGAGAGAGAGGTAAGAAGAAAGAGAGCAGAGAAAGGAGGAGGGGAGAGAGAGAGAGAAAAGAGAGAGAGCATAGAAAAGAATGAACAAAGAAAGGGGAGATAGAAAGAAGAAGAAAGAAAGAGAAGTGAGAAGTAGGAGAAAAGAGAGAGGAGAGTAGAGAGTGGAGAGTAGAGAAAGAGAGAAGGACAGAGAAGAGAAAAAAAAAACATAGAAGTGACTTGTGAGAGAAGGGAGATAAAGTAAGTATGAAAAATTTTAAATTTTTATTTTTTAGATAGAATTTGAAATTCTACAATTTCAAATAATTAAAATACCTTCACAAATTATTAAATTTCAATTTCTTACTCAATCCCCTATTCAAACAACATATTTCATCACAAAGCATTTTAAATTTCCTAAAAAAATTATTTACCCTCTTGAAATTTCTCATCCAGACACTGGGTAAAAATGTTCTCAAAGGAATATTATATGTATATTAGGAACATATTTAAATTTTGAAGATAATATATATATATATATATATATAATATATATATATATATATTTGAAATTAATTTTTCATATTCAATTATAGCTTGTTAAGTCATTCAATTGATATTAAAAATATAAGAAGATATATCATATGTATATTAGGATTGTATTTAAATTTTGAAGATAAAATATATATATATATATATATATATATATATATATATATATTTGAAATTAGTTTTTGATATTTAGTAATAGCTTTTTAAACCGTTTAATCGATATTAAAAATATAAAAGAATATACAAAATGCATGTTAGGATAGTGAAATTCACTTTTTTATAAAAAGAAAATATTTAAATAAAAGTGAATGCGAAATAAAATAAAAAAAATGAAATACTTGAGAAAACAGATAATTTTATAAGTTTATATATTGAGAGATTAAAAGTAAAAGTCCCACAGCATAACCCAAAATTAACAAGTTCTGTTTATTGGAAGCATCTCCCTTTAATTGAAGTCACGCTTACACATTATAAATATGATGGCCTGCAAACTGATGTAAAACACAAAAGATCGTCGATTGTTGATTAAACAGTTCAACCACATTCAGCCGACAGACACAAGGTACGATAATAGTAACACAACTCCCGATACGTTTAATTTCCCCTTTGTCCCGTTTATACTTTCGCTCGCTTCATTATTGATCAATGTCCAATCATTACGTTTTTGTTATTGTTGTTGTTGTTGTTTTGGTTTGATATTACGAGCAGAACATAATGTCAGCTGCAAGCATGAATGGAATCGTTGTTGAAGTGCTGAATAGAGAGAATTACTCGACCTGGAAGGAGCTTGTGAGAAACTACTTGATGGGTAAAGGTCTCTGGTACAATGTTATTGTGGACGATGGTGAGGATCAAAACCATCATAAGGAGGGCAATGAGGAAAAGCAAAAGAAGGCGACAATGAAGGAGAAGGAAAACGATCCAGAATGGAAATCGAAAAACAGAAGGGCTTTACATGTCATCCAACTCTCAAGTGGGAAGGCGATTGGCCAAATAAAAAACTTCACTAAAGCGAAAGAGGCGTGGGATCATTTGAAGACCTCCTTCAGCGAAGAAGTAAAAGCCCACCACCCCGATGACCGCACGCAAACACGTCTATATGAAGAGGACCAAAGCACCAGCCCACTCCAAATCTTTGTGAGGAAAGGCTTCTTGGATGACGCCAACTTGAGCATAGACATCTCCCCTCATGAAGTTTTCCTTAGATCCCCCGACGACGGCAGGACGGTTCTTCACGTTGCCGTGGAAGCAGGACACGTGGAACTTGTGAAGAAGTTAGTTAAAATAGGGAGCCAACGGTTGCTGAAAATGCAAGACAGGAAAGGATACACTGCACTCGCTCTTGCCGCTAAATTAACAGACAACAAGGAGATGGCAGAGTGGATTCTTATGTATGGAGGGGAGGAGCTTGTAACCATACCGTCCAAAGCAGAAGAAGATGACAAAGGAGTTGCAGAGATCCCAGTGCTTCTCGCTTCAGCTAATGGCCACAAAGAAATGACTAGTTATCTTTTCCACAACACTCCCTGGTACGCCTTGCGCCAAAACAATTGGGAATACGGTGTTATGCTTCTTTCCCGATGCATCTCTTACGAAATATTTGGTAAGACTACGGATTTTTTATTTTTTATTTTTGACAAAATAAGATATGTATTTATCCTATCATCTAATCATAAATTACATTTATGATAAGTTTGTTAGTTTTTATAATAATTACTTTACAAATTATAACAAACATGATTTTTAATTAATTGATAGTATAAAAAATTTTATACTAATAGTATATACTTATTAAACTTTTTTCTTTATTTATTTTTTTCTAAACTCAGTACATGTCCTACTGTAGAGTTTAAAATTTATGGTTCCAACGGACATTATAATCACAGCATGCATGCCTGGAATTACTTCGCATCAACTGTTACATTTTTTTAATACTTTTAAGAAAATTAAAAAAGGTTAAGTATGAAAGATTATGTATTTTTTAATTTAAATAAAACATTAAAAAAATAGTGAGAATTTTAAATTTATTAATTATTTGCTTATTATAATTTAATTAAAATAAAAAATTCACGTGAATTGCATTAGATAAGAAAAAAATCAATTTTTATTTTAATTATTTTAGAATATTATAAATAAATAAAAATATGCGTATAATATTAAATAAAGATAAATTTAAATTTTTGTATTAATAAGAACAATTTTAATTTATTCATATTTTTTAATATAATTTTTATAATTTAAAATTAAATAAAAAATCATGTGGAGATAAAGAATTTGAGAAACTTTTCTACTTTCAATATTTATGAGTAAAAGTCACACTACAAGAAGAGAAGAGAGGGAATGTATATAATGAATTAACTGAAAGGTGGAAAAAAAAAATGAAAATCCGACTTTTTAAATTATATACCCTAATTTATATCCAGCATAAAATTTTCCAAATATCAAAGTTTTTAAAGTCATTACATCAAAAATAAAAAATTAAAGTTATTGCAACTGCAACAGTAATTTAAGACTTACAGTTTTACTAATTGAACTATTTTAATCAATTTCTTTTCCTTTAATTACACTCGTACAAGATCTTGCGTTTTGGGGTGTGTTTATATATAAGTACATAGTAGCATGTTTGGTATCAATAGGAGTTAGTTCTAACGCAAGGGCCTAGTCACCTACAATATGGTAAATCAAGATTTGAATTTTTGTTAAGAGAGGTATTTATATTTACTGATTTATTGTGTCTCAAACAAGATTATCTTAAAAAGAGATTACATGTGAAAAAAAAAGAGAAATATTATTTCAATAATAACTCACACAATAATTTGTATGACATTTTTTGGTATCTATTTCTTTTTGACACATCATTTATTACATATCATAATGATAGAAAAATAAACACAAAAAACTTTGTACAAATTATTGTATAAATTGTTATACATATAATATATCTCAAAAAGAAAAAAAAATAATAGCATGTTTGGTGAATGAGTGTTCATTAAAATAAAAATAAAAGAATTTTGTAATTAATTTTGTATAAATTGTTAATTTATTAGTTATTACTTTTATCATTAATTATTTATTTGCATTTTGTCCGGGTACAGAAGTGCCGCAGCAATACTCCGACACGAAGATGCGCGACAAATTCCCCTTAATCATCCAACAAAGGAACTTCGGCCCATATATGCATTAGCCCACGTGCCTTCTGCATTTCCCAGTACAGCCAAACTTGGATGGTGGAAGTCGTTTATTTATCATAAATGTACGTTCATCTTTCGTCCACATCAAGAAAATCTCTAAGTACATATTTGGCTCAAAAGTTTGTAAATATAAATTTAAATTAAAAGTATATTATAAATTCAAGTTTAATAAAAATAAATTTATTATAATATAATTTATGTTTAGATTTTTTTAAACAAATACGTTGACAAAGTAAAATTTGTTCAAATAATATTAATCAAAAATACTTTTGTACTTACATATATATTACTTAAAAAAATTGAGTTTTCAAAAGTAAGTCACACCTTACTTTCATTGTAAATTCAGTTTAGAATAAAATATAAATCAAGAAATTAGTTTTGAGAACAATCAAATATAATAACAAACTGAGTTTAGTAGTTCAAAAATATGTTAGAAGATCTAAACGAGAATCCAAACATATCCAAAATCTGTAATAGAGTAGATTGGTACTGATACTTTCTACACAGTACGGACCTAGAAAATTTATTCGTGGGAGTCAATAATTAATTAATAATGATATAAAAGTGTATTTTAAAATCGGTTTTTCTATTATACGCACTAAATATATGTCAAGAAGTTAAAAATATTTTTTATAAAAAAATATTTATAATATTAAAAAGACATTGAATATTTATATTTTTAATAGTAATTAAAAATATTTAACAAAGTGTATATAACGTCCCTAAGTACTTAGTGCACGAGCTATAAAATTGTTAGTCTATTTCCATTCTATCTATGTGTATAGAAAAATATTAACAGGACACTTCTTAGCACATTTTTTTGGACACTGGATGAAATTTATTATAAATTACAATATTTTGTGAGTCCTATTTTTTATTTAATAAATCTTTTTTTTATTTTTTTAGTTTTCAATAAATTTTAATTACTAATAGAGTGTATTACAAAAAATTCTGTGTTAGAAAATATGTTACTAACTTTATACTAATGTGCTGCTTATCGACTTTTTTATTTTTCCGATAAACTTCTTCCCTTGTTTTTAGATATGCTGCTATAATGAAAAGATTGTGCTAATAATCTTTCCTTTTTATTTTTTTTAGAAGGTGGTGATAATTTAACAGCTTAAATACATTTTTATCCCATAAAAATATGTCTATATTTAATTTTGGTCCTTTTAAAATTTTTCAGTGGTTTCGATTTTTATAATTTTTAAAAATAATTTCTACTATCACTTAAAAATAATGTGTCAAGCTTTTAATACTATACGTCAGTAATCATTTTCTGGTGACATATAATGCGATGACATGTGCATACTTAGTATGTCATTGCTAAATGATAACAAGGATTATTTTAAAATTTACAAGACAAAAGCTAGCAATTTTTTTCAAAAGACAAAAATCAAATGAAATTATATTTATAAAAATTAAAAAAAATATTTTCTTAATTTAATTATATGAAAATATTATCATTTAATATATGATGCATAATACGGTATATTATATATAATGTTTTTTTTTTAATAAATCACATGTATCTTCCACTGAAAATAATTTTACTCGAATTGAATAGAATCACTGTGAGTGGAAAAGATAATGATAATGATACTAACTACACATACAGGATTGTCTATAATCATAAGTGCTTATTTGTTTAAGTGATAAGTATTTGATTTTCTTTAAGTTTTGATTCCTACAAATATAAAGAATAGACACTGAGAAAACTTTGTACTTGACTTTTATTATATGAGATTTTATGACTTCACATATACAATTATTGTTTATCAAATTAGTAATCTGTTTCCAATTAATAAACAAGAAATTTTAAAATAATTAATTATGTTTTGAAGAATAATCTAGTAATTATTATTTGAGGGGGTATGAAAAGTATTAAAAAAATTGGTGCATGAAAAGTATGAAATTTGAAGTATAGAAATAACATTTCTTCTAATATATTTTTATTACAGTGAGAGTAAAGGACCTTAACAATGAAAGGATCGAGATTGCATTCCATGAGCCCGATGAAAAAGAAAGGCCAAGTATTAGTACACATACTTTACCAGGTTTGTTTCTAATTCATCCAAATTTAAATACCAAACAACTTTTTTCTAGTTACATAAAAATTTAAGGAGGAAGGATGATACTCTAATACAAATTAGCAGGAAAATCTCTGCACTCAATAAGCACTTACAAAAAAACTTAAATATTTACCTCATTTCATGAAGTTAAGTGGATACTCGAACCTGCAACTTGTCAGATGGAAAACCCTTTCTTACTCTACTCAACCAATTCCTTGCAATTAAATAAAAGAGAATTTCTTTAAATATTTTTTTTTAACTCTTTTTAATGTAAAGTACAATCTCATATTAGTTCTGTTTAATAACGAGTGTATTTGAATAAAACTAACATAAAATTTTACTTAATAATAATAATAAATAAATAAAACAAAAAGGCAGTAACTTAAATATTTTTAATATCATTTTTTAATATAAATGAAAATTCATATTATTGAAAGAAATTAGAACTATAAATATAAAACATTAAATCATATTTAAATGATTAAGATTAAAAAAATGCACACACACATGCACCCACGCATGCACACATGCACACACACGCACTACATACACACATGCGCGCGCACACACACACATAAGCGACTCATGTGAAAAATGGAAAGATAAATATAGTGCATTAAATTATATTTGAATGGTCAATAACACTTTTATAATTTACTTATTTTTATTTTCTCATTATATCATTTATTTTTATTTCATATTTTTGTATTATAAGAATTGTTATGAAAACACTTAGAGCAATGATTTTTTCGTCATCTTACTTTTTAAAGTACCTAATTAATACTATTCATTTCATTTTATCTCTTTTTTACTAATACGTTATATCACTTAACATTCTTATAATTTTCTCTTTTTTTCTCTCTCTCTCACTGGGTGTCAAATAAGTGTTTAGGTGTCCAAAAATCATTTTTGAAAAACTTATATAGACAAGTATCATTACTCTATTAACATTCATCTTCTGCTAAGCCAGGTTTAGGTCAACTTTTGGACGATTTCAACAGTTTGTTCAAACTTTAATATTTTCAAAATTTGATGGTACGTAACATGGTGAATACTCCTAGCTAATTTATGTTGTTTATCTTTATTTTTATTGAATAAGTTCTTTTAAAATGCATTTGTATATGATTCTTTACTCCCATTCATTTTGCCTTCTAACTAATTGATTAAAGTGCCTGTTAATTATATTTTTCAATGTTTTCAGTATTTTCGAACATGTGTGAGAAGAAAATGGGTGACTACCTTGTACTTGAGATTTTAAATTGCTTGTGCAAAAGAATATCAACAATGTCCGAAGCAGAGCTGCATGAGGCATCAGCATACGACGCGATGTTACAGGCAGCCAAGAATGGAATTACTGAGTTCATTGAATCAATGAAAGATGCAAATCCTGACCTTTTGCTAGCCATGGATGAAAGTAAAAGAGGCATATTTGCACATGCAATTATGAATCGTCAAGAAGAGGTGTTCAAACTCATATACGATATAGAGAGTAAAATGATTATTACATCTCGTGAAGACGCGTTAGAAAATAACTTGTTGCACATTGCAGCAGAATTAGGGCCTTCCTCTTACCTTGATTGCATATCCAATGCAGCTCTGCAAATGCAAAGAGAACTTCAGTGGTTTCGGGTAATCAAATACAATCCATTATTATTGAATCTTGACTTCATTTAGCATACATACACACATATGTGCTCACACACACGTACACCAAAATTGATCTATGCAATCCATTATTATTGTGTCTTGGTTTTATTAATATTGCTTTCTCTTTTGTCATCCCAATTAAAACTATTTTGTTAAAATAATGATACAAATTTCTAGATTTTTTTTATAATGCTGTAGCTGTGACATATGTAATGGAAAAGACATGATAGTTCTAGAATTATGAAAATGCCAAAATAGTCTAAAACCTTATAAAAATTGTAACCGCCGTTCTTAGAGGCGGTGGAAGAACCCTATAAATATGGACAGCACCTTGTAATCATTGAATTGAAGAAAGCCAATCCAAATTTTACATGTCCTCCTAGAAGAAATCTTGCCCTATTTTTTGGCATCCCACCTGTCTTATATAAAAAACTTTTCAACCTTCATCTTTCATCAACTATTTCTTCTAATTATTTACGCTATTTTACTATCCAAAATACTAACAGGTTTAGTTCTGCCCTTGGTGAGAATGTTAATTAAAATATATATCTACAATGAGTGTTTAGTTGAAATGGTTTTCCATGCATTTTGTACAAACAATCAATGACAATGTTTAGTCACACTTTCAAGATTCTCCAAAACAGAAAAAAAAAACCTTCTTACTTGTTCTTAGAGTCAAATGCCACATAAAATCCAAACTTATGTAGTTGATAACTGTCATTGCATGCAGGAGGTAAAGAAAGTTGTGCCTCGGTGGTGCCACAAAGCTAAAGATGCAAATGGTAAGACAGCTAATGAATTATTTACCGATGACCATAAGGAGCTTCTAAAAGTGGTCAGCAGTGGGCAAAAGACACAGCAAGTTCTTTCTCACTTGTGGGTACTCTCATAATTACCATCATGTTTGCTGCAGCCTTCACTGTCCCAGGGGGAAACCACGATGACAATGGCATACCCGTCTTCTTAGGTAAAGGCATATTTACTTTCTTCATCATATCAGATGCTATATCCCTCATCACATCTTCATCATCAGTGTTGATATTTATTGGGATCCTCACATCGCGTTACGCCGAGGAAGATTTCATCAAGTGGTTGCCCTTAAAGTTGCTCTTTGGCCTTGTCACCTTATTTTTATCTGTGGCATTCATGATGTGTGCTTTTTGTGCTACACTTGCTTTGACGCTAAAGGGATACCGCCGGCTTGTAATGGCAGCCATGTGGCTTGCGCTTCTTCCTATCTTGGTGTTCGTACCCTTGCTATTGAATCTCACCTTAAAGATTCTCCAATCAACAATGGGATTGAAGTTTGACAAGCTCGCTGAAAAGAAGAAGGAGAAAAAGCGAGATTAATATAGTTGTGTGTGTGTGTGTTTTATTTCTTGTGTATTTAATTAATATACTCGTCACTATCATGTCCTATAAGATGTGCTTGTCTCATTATATACATTTTAAACATCTTTTTCGTTTTTTAACGCAAGTATATAATTATTCAATTTCTTGTTTGTATATTTTTTGTGACTACAATTTATAAAAATAAATAAATAAATAATGATTGGAATCTTACCTGAAAATTTTTCATCTATGACATTTAGGGTTTGTTTGGTAGAAGGGGAAGAAAAGGAAAGAAAAGGAGGGAAGAGGTGAGAAAAGAAGTGAAGAGAAACAGATGAGAAATAAAGAAAAATTGATGGTTGTTTGGTTTAAGAATAATAAAGTAAAAATAGAGATAAAGTAGATGTGTAAAGTTGTTTGGTAGAAAAGAAAAAAGAAGTGAAATTGGCTTATTACAGTTATACCCTTCACATATATTACATTTATTTTTGAATTTTTTTTCAATTTTTTTGTCATTGAAATCGATTTCATTTGATTAAAATTAATTTCCAATTGTATTTGTGGGACTCTAGAAAGCTCGAAGAGCCCCTACAATATGACAAAATCGATTTCAAAATCACTGAAATTGACTTCGAATACACAAAAAATATTATAAAATCAATTTGAAGCATAGCAAAATCAATTTCAAAGGGGGTACATAGACGTCTTGAGTTGGAAACCACATACAAAATCGATTTTTAGGGCCTTAAAATCAACTTTGATGCTGATGCTGATTTAAAAAAATTTGAACCTAATGATTTAAAAATCAATTTTAGCTTTGGTCTTGGGCATGGAATTCAGTTATCAATTAATAAAAACACGATGCTATGGTAGTTTATAAAAATTAACAAAGTACACACTACAGATAGAAAAGTGACAACTAACATCAAATTGCTCCTACTCTGATGGACCATCACGATGGTGAGGGTGCTCAAAATCTTTGAACTGTTTGTCAAATTCTTGAAATCTATTGTCCAGTTTTTGAAATCCCTCACGTACGATAATCGATAAACTTTCTAAGCCACTTTTTAAACATTGGATGCCATTAAAAATTTGTTGTAACATTTCATTATCATGGGCAGCATGAGGTGCATGAGAAGTCGTTGCCTCACGTTCTAGGCCATCTTCGGATTTAGCTCCATCTTCTCCTTCTGGTTACGGCTAATTGACTCCAATATTAGCATGTTGCCACACTCCATTGACCTGTATTGCTTTTAATTTCTTCAGGCTACATTCATTAAATTTATTTGGCCAACTAGGCATAATCTCAGCTTCTAATCCTAAACTCATATTGTGATGTTATAATATTTTTGTAATTAGTAATCCATATAGAAAAGGCTTGCTATTATCTTTATACTTCATCATATGTTGACAAATGTAGTGTGGCCAGTTAATCTGGATGTATTGTTTCATGGCCTAAAGAATGAAAATGTCTTCTAGGTGAATGGATGCATAGTTGCTTCCACGGGGAATTAATATATGTATGTACACATAATGAAGCAATCTATCCTCAATGGCAAAATAACTAGCATTTTTAAACATCTGTGGTAGCAATCCAGGTCTAATCATTATAGCCAATGCCTCTGAACGATCATAATTGGCCCAGTCTTTTATATTTGACACGTGAAACTTGTGCCCCTGGTACTTCAAGTTAACTAAACTTAACCAAACACGTGGCCTAACTTGGATCTTTATTTTCATAACCTCTAAACACAAGTCACCATTATCTGAAACATTTAAGTTGGCATAGAATACCTTGGTCAATTCTGGGTGAATTGTACCACCTAAAGACACAAAATCTTGGAGGCCTTAGACTGAGAGTAATTTAGCAAACTGAAGTCCACTACTTTCAAAATATTAAAAATCCATTATCTTAGCCTGCATAACCTCTCTACCTTGAAATTTATCAAGATATGTATGGAGTTGATCATGTTTGCTGAAATATTGACTATAATCCAACATTTGATCCATAAGATTATGTTTTACACCACTTCCCTGTTCACTTGCTTTGTGTTTTTTCTTTTCGTTACCATCTCTATGTCTTTTTTCTTTGGAAGAACCACCCTTTCTCATCATCCTGCACTAACCATAACATTTATGGCAATAGTATTAGCTATAAAATGAGTAACGAAATACATATGGTTACTATTGAATATAATATGCAATTGAGTACTGTATATAACATCATAAGAACAAATGATCCAAAGACAAGAATAAGATGAAATGTTAAAAAACACACATCATTCAGTAGAAGTAGTTACATTGTTAAACCAAAATGGTTAATTGTGTACATTTTTATGACTCAGGCAGGATAAAGTTTGTTAAAAAATTACAGAAAGCATCCAACTCCTAGGATGGCAAAATATTCAACAACTGTAAGGTACAAGCTAAACACAAGAAGGGGGTTGAATTGTGTTAAGGCCAATTTTTGCAATCCTTTTCGACCTTTTTAGAAGAAACTTAATAATTTAAACTGGATCAGAAAGATTTTCAAAACGTTTTAAAAAGGCAGACGAAAGAAGAAAGAACAAATAAAAGGGCACACAGATTTTATACTGGTTCATCTCACTCCAGAGACTACGTCTAGTTCGTGGCAACAACCAAGTTCCACTAACTTTACACGTTACAAGTATTCTTTCCACAAGCCTCTTCAAGCTCAAACCCAAGTAGTCTTTCACTTGCCTCTCCAAGAAAACACCCAAGTATTCTTTGAAACAAAGCCTCTTCAAGCTTCAACCAATCTCGTAAGGAAAGGGATTTGTGTGAGTTTAACGTCTTATTAGACGAATAAACAATGAAATTCAACTACAGATATTCAAAATTGTTTTTGCAAAGGCTTTTTGTTTTATCAAAGTAGTTATGAGTATTTTGATTCAACAACAAATATATCAACAACACTTGTAAATTTTAACAACAGCTTGAAGGAGGTCTCTTCTTCTATTTATAGGCTTCTCCAAAAATATCCGTTGAGTATTTTGTAGGAGACGGCCTTCGTCTGATGAAGAGAGTCGTTGGAGCATTAATTGTTGCATTTAATGCTTTTTACCAACTTGTCATATGATAAGATAAAGCATTTTGCTTATCTTTTCTATTCTTGTACTCAATCTTTTAGCAGTTGTCATGTTTGCTTTTCCGTTCTGTCAATCACGCATATATTCCTTATTTTTTGCTGACTTTCCTCGAGAGTAGGTGCATAGGCTTTATACATATTGAGGTAGCTTTGCGCTCTAATTGATATGCGGATCTTTTTAGAGCATAGACACCGTCTGTAAGCTTTGTTAGTTACATAGTTTATACATATAAAGATAAGACGACATTCAATTTTAAAAACATCATCAGACGATATACTACGAACTAGAGATCAGGCAATAATGTAAGCGCGAGATCAGGCGATAAAGTGAGTTCACACACTTTTAACTATTTGTTATTATCAAAATATTTACGGGCTACAAATTTGTCCTTTATTTTAACAACAACCGAAGTGCTTATATAGGTCCATACCATAATTATTTTCATTCGACCAATTACAGTTGATATCAACCTTACTGGAACCCACCATTAGTCATCATTTTAATTAATGTTGAAAGCCTCAAATGGGGAGGTACACCAAACAATTTACACTTTTGTCTTTCATTATTATAGAAAATGTCATAACATTGTATGCGATGATCATCTATCAAATTCATGTCATCCAACAATTCTCACATGTCTCCCTCTAAATACACTCGTGTTATGCTTCTCTTAAGCACATTAACTTACTCATGGATAATTTCATTCGTTTCTTGAGTTAATTTCTTAGTTAACACATTTCCGCTTATAATCACTTTCACCACTTGATCAAGACCTATATTCAGCTTATCGATTTAAGCATCTATAAAATCAACCATTGGTGCCTTTTGCTTAGTTCCCCTTGACGTAGATGTGCCACCAGATGCATTTGAATTTGCATAATTCAAACTAACTATGTTGGTATTTAAAGTGAACACATTTATGTCCTTAAAGTTTCCTAAACCTACATCAGTCCCCATCATATCATCAAAGTGGTCGTTCAAATCAATGGTCTCATTCTCTTTATCCATGGATTGAAGAATTTGCCTAGGAGTTAAGCCAAAGTTCCCAGTGCACAGTTTGAACCATAGAGCTCTTCAAGCAAGTCATAGTGGTGGATTTGACATGTTCTCTGCTTCATAGTGGAAGGTTTAGCCTATGCATAACATTAATTATAATTAACATTCATCTTTGGTTTAGCAACATGAATTGAAACATAAAATGTTTACTATCTTTTACCTTTATCAAATCCTCCTAAACCTCCGTCTCGGCCTCAAACCTCCTTGTCACTGGATTCTAAGCGAATCCACTCAGTCCATTAAAAAAGTCACAGACTTCACGCCATCGGTCCTTCATAGTCTTTTGCCTATTTGTCACATGACTTTTTGTCACATTTGACAGTCCTAAATCTCACAATGCATTAATGATGTTTGTATAAGCCAATGATGTCCAACTTCCATCCACTCTATTTCCTTTGTGAACTTCTTCGACCATAGCATGTCATAAAAGTTTGTCCATGTCATCTATCCATCTTACCATTTCCCTTGGAGGTTGACTAAAGTCATCTATATGTCTTTTTCCCCTATTCATTTCTGGTAAATGTAGTATGAAAAAAAAATGTAGTTGTTGGGACTTATAGGAACAATAATAACATCATTAAATTCAAAATACATTCCGTACATAGTATACAACTCAAACTATCATTCAATACAATATGAATCCAAATTCAAAAAGCATCAACAACATATTAATTAAAAACATAAAAAAATTAATGCTAATAAGCATTCCACATTGTGTTAGCAATGTTATCCCTCAATTCTGCCCCAACGCTATATTCATCATCATGTTGTTGTGTTTGCGATATATCAACCTCACTTTCAAGTACTTCTTGATCAACTTTAGCCACTAATGACTCATCATTGTCTACACCAATGAGAAAATTATGAAGTATACAACATGCCATAACAATATTTCTCATTGTTTGAAATGGGCAGAGAGGCTCGGTGCCCTAGCTATAATTGGAAATCTATTCTTTACAATACCAAATGTCCTCTCAATTACATTACAAAGGGATGAATGTTGATGGTTGCATAACTCTCTTGCATTCTAGGGCCCATGAATTGAAAAATCCTTCAAGTGGTAATGAACCCCACGATAAGATGTCAAAATTTGATGTTTAAGCATAAAACCCGCATCCTCAAGATAAAATTTACCTGCGTAAAGCATATATATTTTACTAAGAAAGGCCATATATAATTAGAAGTCCTCTGAACAACAAAAAGTTAAATTAATACTAACCTTTAGGTATTATTAGAGGATCTTCCTGCTCAACACATCTTTTAATACCCTAGAGTTAGAAGTCGTTCCTTCCCAACTAGCTAACACATGTAAATCTCATGTCAAAACCACAGGCAGTAAATACATTTTGCGTTGGGTAGTTTTTTCTACCATAGTACTAAGGGGCTTCTGCCCTTGACACCTTTACTTGGACATGGGTACTATCTATTACTCCAAGACAATCCTTTATAAAAAAAAGAATAAAAAATGAAAACATATTGATGAAATTAATGTCTGATTGAAATAACCATTGTCACATAAAGCCAAACTTATGGTAGAATGGTACCTTAAAAAAAGGATGAAATCAATTATTGTTAAGTATTTGTGGTGACACTTTAGCTCTAGATGGTTGAACTAAAAGTTCACCTTCTAAAGTAATTATAGCATGTAACACAAAGTGGAAGTGTCAACTAACAGTCTCACTGAACCGATGGAAGAAAAAAGAAACTATTCTATTCTTGACATTATGACCTATTATGTGCAAAATTTTTGCCGCTTGTTCCTCCATCATAGACCGTATATTATCCTTAACTATATCAGTTCCTCTTACTTAATGCAATAGAAGTATGAATGCTTCAGGCCCCATCCGAATCATATCACAACACCTTTGTGGATGAACTAGATAATTCATTAACTCGTGACGCCTTTCCACCTTTCAAGGAACATCGTTACTTATTGAGCTATGGATTTTATTTGACAAGAAATGCATCAAATTCAACGCATATCCTGTAGAGCACAAAAATATCATTGTAACAACTAATGCTAAGTATGACCTACTATCGACATCTCAACTCCCATTCCATTAACAAGCATCTCCTCTTCTTCATCCAACTCATCATTGTCAATATTTGTCAACCGCTCATAACATATGTGTTTTTGAGAATTTTGAACATTGTTATCTTTACCCATCTGATCATTTCAAATCTTTCATGAATTGAAATTTAAACATTGTAAATAAATAACTATAATATGTAAAATATTAATGTATTAATGTACACCCAGTACCCAGATATATTAATTTGGTTAAAAACAAATTCTTGCCACACCAACTCTCACACTCAACTTTTAACATCAAACAATTTTTCATCACTCTGTAATATGACATATTATAGAGTAATGATTCAATAATATGTGTTACCACATGCCAAATTACACAATTTACATCAATTCAAATTTGTACATAGATCAATTTAGTTAAATAGCATGCAAGCTTCCAATAAGATAAATTATATATACCAAACGTGAACAAAATGGATTTATCCAAATGCAAAATTGCTTTTGCATTTCATCAAATCAAATTATCCCTTTCTCAAAATCAGTTTCGTCCCCTCACATAATTAGTGAAACCGTTTTGCCTCTAGAAGAAATCAGTTTCACATGACAAGCATGTTAAAATCAATTTTGACCACAATGAAATCGATTTCAAGAGGCCTGAGCACAGTGAAATCGATTTTGTAATTGAGGAAATCGATTTCCTCAACTGAAAACAGCTCGAAGGTGACCAGAATCCTCCATGGAACCCGCTAATTAGCATGATTTGAGGCAAATGAACCAGATCTAACCATATTCAACACCAAATCACAATAATGAAAACCGTTTCCTAACAAAAAAAGAGGGCACCTACTACCAAGCCCTCACGTTCTATCTCAGTTTGTTCATGCTGGTAGTGGAAAGCTGATGAAAAAAGCTATTGCAAAGAGTAGTGCAAGCTGGTAACATGCAAGACACACAGAGTAATTTCATGGACAACACTGAAAGCTCCACCTACGTTTTTAGAGGTTATTTTGGACACAAAAATAGTTTTTTGTATGAATTCCCCTCCAATCTCCTCACTTCTACGAAGAAATTTTTACATGTAGGGCCCATATTTTATTGTACAAAAACCCTCCCTTTCCATTGAATCAAAGAAGGAGAAAATGCTATATCCTACTCTCTTCTCTTTTTTTCTCTTCTCCTCTCCCCAATTTCTTTGCAACCAAACAGGGCCTTAGAGATTGTTTTAATCAGAGGTGGGAAGAATAAATTTTGGTTATACAATTATACATACATTATTGTTAATATTATTTTGACTAATTTTAACCATCTATTTTAATTATGGGTTGAGATTTGCTCTCTTTATACTTTTAGCTCTCACTTGATATGCTTTCTCTCTCTACTTAAGGAGTGATTAAATTACAGCACTATAATTACACAAATTATTGTATTCTTTAATAATTTTATTGAATAATTTTATCTTAAAATATATTCTGGGATTGTAAGTTCTTATCATATATGCATCATATCTACAAAATCTTATATTAATTTAAAATTGTTTAATACTCTATTAATGTATACCAAAATTGACATAATATAAACTTTCAAAATATATAAATATAAGAATTCTTTGATTTTATGCTTATAGTTGTTCAACTTTGATAAAGTTTGATACAAACAATCAAAGTAATATATAGTTATAGTTTATATGTTGGATCGATATAAATCATATTCTATATAAAAATATTAATTGATGATATAATAATTAAAGGTTAAAAATGTTTTTGGTCCTTAAATTTTTCTCGATTTTCACTTTTATTTCTTAAACAAAAAATTGACCTATCTTAATTCTTGTACTTTTCTTTCGTTATCATTTTTAGTTTGTACTGTTAAGTGATGACATGGCAGTTATGTGAGTTGCCACGTCATCAACTAGTTTGACATTGTGGCTGCAATGTGTAAATTTTTTTGGTAAATTATATTTTTAATCCCTAATCTTTTCACAAAATTTATTTTTAGTTTCTCAATAATTTTTTGACCAATCTTTGTCCTTCATCTTTTTATGAAATTCACTTTTAGTCCAATCAATTTTTTGACCAATTTTAGTTCTTCAATTATTGTGCATTATTGTTTTTAGTCCCTCTCATCAAGTATCATTGTTAAGCAATGATATGACAACCACATTGAAAGTCAGGTGACTTGTTGTGCAGATTAGTAGTTTGACGTGGGCATGGTAATGGGGTGGGTCAGGAGTGGGTTTTGCTCTCCTCGTTCCCATCCCGACAAAAAGCAAAGTGAGTTCGGGTTTAAAAGAGGTGAGTTTATATTTTTTAAACACATCTCCATCCCCATTGGGTTTTATCAGGTCCAGGTAAACCCGCGGGGAACCTGTCATTTTTTTTACAATTTTAATTTAGTTATATTTTTAAATAAATTATATATTAGGTTATTCATTATATTTTAATTCAAACAAAATATAAAAATTAATAAATAACAATGAAGTTAAAAATAAAAAATTTAAAGCGGGAATGAGGGCAGAGCGTGGAGTCACATATACAAGTCACATACTCGAACCTGAACTTGACTTTACACGTTGGAGAAAATTTGAACCCAGTCAAAGTGGGTTTTCCCTGTCAAGGTTGAAACAAGGTTGTTGATTTTGCTTACTGCATCTCCTTTTCTATTTTTTTTTCAAATATGAATAGGAGGTTGTTGACTTTTGCTTACTGCATCTCCTTTACAATTTTTTTCCAAAATTTTAAGCCTCTTTTTTTAGCAGTTTTACAATGCTAAAAAAATTGTAGTGCCTTAGAAACTACACAAAAATGTCTTAAACTAGCAACATTATTATGTTATTACTACATCCAACTAATAGTCTATAAAACAAGTCACGTGACTACCAATATGGTTGCCAAATCATTGCTTAACAGTGATACTTGATGGGAGGGACTAAAAACAATGACAAACAATAGTTGAGGGATTAAGACCTATCAAAAAATTGTTGAGGGATCAAAAGTAAATTTCATAAAAAGATGAAGGAGTAAGACTGGTCAAAAAAATTTTGAGTGACTAAAAGTGAATTTTGTGAAAAATATTACAGACTAAAAATATAATTTACAAAAATGATGACATGGCAGCCACGTTAGACTAGTTGACGACATGACAACTCATGTAATTGCCAACATTGCTACCATGTCATCATTTAACAGTGGAACTTAACAGCAAAGACTAAAAACATTAACGGATGAAAAGTACGTGGACTAAGATTGGTCAATTTTTTGTTTAGGAATTAAAAGTAAAAATCGAGAAAAGTTTAGGGACCAAAAACATATTTAACCCATAATTGAAGTAACTTATATATAAATGTAATTTAATTCCTTGTATGTAAGTGTGAGTTGGAATTCCCTCCATAATTGATATGGTACCATAATTCCAATGTGTTTGTTTATCCTTTTTGCATGTGTGTATGCCTATCCCCATAACTATATGGATGTGTGTATATCTATCTTTTTTGCATGAATTCTCAATTTCCTATAGTTTGTACTATTGCCTTGAGTAAAGGAAGGTTAGTTGGAAAAAGTAAGGGCAACACTCCTTGAGATTCTGGACTCAAATATACCAATATGATAAAAAAGAAAGGAAAGGAAAAGTTTAATTAAAGCTTTTAATGTATCTTTATTTATGTTATCTTGCCAATGTTTCTATGCTTTAATGCTATGAATTATGAGGTTTAAACATCAAGTTTGACTATGCATCTAATTGTGTTTTATGTGATGTTTTAGTGTCCTTAGGGTACTCATTGAGACTTTTATGTCATTAGTTTAAGTTACATGTTTCAGATGAGTAGGACTTAGAGCAATGAGAAAAGAGTTGTTTGACATAATAACTAGCTTATGGATGTGTTATTTTGTTTAGGATTTTAGTTCTTTCATTGATAGTTTATGACCTCCTGCATGAGGATTAGTGTTTATGTTTTATTTGAGGATTTGTAGGTACTTTGGTTACCCACTCTGAGATGTTTACAGTTTGGTATTTTAATGTTTATGAAGTAATTCTTTTAAAAGAGTTTATGTTTTCACTTTAGTATGAATGTATGTATACCTGTGAGGGTGTTACATTTTGTGTTGGAACCTTTATTGAGTAATATGCATCTTTTACTTTTGAAAGATTTGTACCACACATTTGTATGCTAAATGTATTGTATTAAATGTTTTATTCTTTAAGTTAATGCAAGAGGTTATTATTATTATTTTGATGTATACGATCTCCTCAAGAGAACTCTGATAGTGTGTTATAATTATGGATTAGGTTTGTATTAATTATTTTAATTGTTTGCACTTAATAAATGATGGATATTATGCTAGGCTTTTGATGTGAATGGACCATGATGGGTTGGACCATTTACCTAGTACCTATTAAGATGTCTCTGGTCTCATTTGGTGAGTTATAAAATCTATATCCCATCAAGAGATTTGTGGAATTTTCTGAAAAAATGCTCATTAAGTAGAGGGCAACATTCTCTCTATCGGTGAGGAAACCTGATCCTAAATGAAGACATGGGTTACCATGAATCCAACGATAGTGACAAGCATCTCCTAAATTGTTATCCTCATGATTATGGATTGAATATGCTATGACATTATATCTAACTATGTGTATTGGAATTAAATATATTTTTTAGGTCATGGATGTCGTCAAGGATGCACGCTACCGTTGTGTGGGCGAAGAGTAAAAGATGTGAAAGACAAAACATGACATCACTGAGAGTGACTTGGTAGAAAAAGAGTTTCCAAATTGGAAAAAGAAAAAAGATAAAAAAAGGAATTTCAAGTAAATTAATGAGAATAAAAATGAAATAAGAAAAAAAAAAACCTAGTAACATATAAGGTATAAATTAGTTAAAGTAGCTTATGAAAATAAGTTATAAATTATTAAAGTAAGTTGTGTACCAAACAAGCTTATTTTAGTCAAATCAACTTTAAGTTAGTCACACTAGCTCATAAGCTACTAGAGTAGCTTCTCAAACACACTCTAAATTTATAATTATAATCATAAAATTTAATTATATAATTAAAACTTATAATGATGTTCACACACACACAAAATATTTAGATATTATCTAGTGTGCATCAAAAACTAGAAAGCATAAAATTTTATCATTCTCTTATCCTACCTATCATGTTCTTATACAACTCTTATATTATCCTAAATGAGTCATAAATAGATATCATATGAAATTATGAAATGATTAAAGTTATATTGAGTCTTTATTTAATTTCAAAAGATCTAATTCCCTTTTATCTTATAATTTTTTTTAGCACACACAAGAAGAAAGATTAAGTTACAAACAATAGAGTAACAAACACAAAGGGAATGAAAATAACTTCTTTAAGTAAAAAAGTGAACATAAAAAAAGAAAGAATAATTTACTTTAATTGAAGTTTATTTACAGAAAAAAGGAATAAAAAGAAGAGTAAGAAACACAAAAGGTAAAAAAAACAGAAGTGATAAACAAGTAAAAAGGAAATAAACAAGAAATGGGAGAAAGAATATTTTATCATATTGTAACTTCATGCTAGGCCACTTCTTCAGTTGTCCAGAATTAAAATTAAATTTTGACACATGTCCTTGAAGAATAATATTTTGAAAGTTTTTATTCTACTTTAGTATTTAAAGTACAAAATATATTAAAATTTTAAAAATAAGAAATTCTAAAATGTAAAAAGCAATTGAAATTATGAATTGGAAAAGAACGTATGAAAATAAAAATAAGGAATAGTTTTTGTTAATATAACTTCGCGTGATGCAACTAAATGTTCTAAACCTTAATTAAAAGAGTGTGTGTGTGCGTGTATATATATATATATGTGTGTGTGTGTGTGTATATTAGTTAGAATACGTTAGCAAGCTATATTATTAATGTATTTTTAAGATAATTCTACTTGTTAATATACTTTAACTAAAAAATAAGTAAGTGTGTTAGCAAAACCCACAAGCATTTACTAATGTATACTCACTTGTTTTTTAGTTGGAGTATTTTAACAAGCTATACCTTAGGTGAATTTTAAGATGATTTTTAGTGTACGTTAGCAAATCTCATGTGTGTGTGTGTGTGTGTACATGCGTGCATGTGTATATATGTGTGTGTGTGTGTGTGTGTGTGTGTGTGTGTGTGTACATATGTATGTATGTATGTATATATATGTGTATAAATTAGTTATAGTAGCTTATAAAAATAAGTTAATTATAAATTATTAAAATAGACTTATGTACTAAACAAGCTTATTTTAGTCAAACTAATTTTAAGTTAGTCACACTAGTTCATAAGCTACTAGAGTGACTTGTCAAACACACTCTAAATTTATAACTATAATCATAAAATTTAATTATATAATTAAAATTTATAATTATATTCACACACACACAAATATATTTAGATATTGTCTCATGCGCATCAAATATTAGAAAGCATAAAAGTTTATCACTCTCTTATCCTACTTGTATACAACTCTTATATGTTATTCTATATTATCCTAACTACTAAATGAGTCATAAATGGATATCATATGAAATTATGAAATGATTAAAGTTATATCGAGTCTTTATTTAATTTCACATAATATAATTCCCTTTTATTTTATAATTTTTTTTAATGTTTAGCACACGCAAGAAGAAAGATTAAGTTACAAACAATAGAGTAACAAACACAAAGGGAATAAAAATAACTTCTTTAAGTAAACAAGTGAACATAAAAAAAGAAAGAATAATTTACTTTAATTGAAGTTTATTTACAGAAGAAAAGGAATAAAAAAAAGAGTAAGAAACACATAAAGTAAAAAACAAAAAAAAAACAGAATGGTAAACAAGTAAAACGGGAATAAACAAGAAATGGGAGAAAGAATATTTTATCTTATTGTAACTTTATGCTAGGCCACTTCTTCAGTTACCCAGAATTAAAATTAAATTTTGAAACATGTCCTTGAAGAATAATATTTTTAAAATTTTTATTCTACTTTAGTATTTAAAGTACAAAACATATAAAATTTTTAAAAAATAAGAAATTCTAAAATGTAAAAAGCAATTGAATTTATGAACTGGAAAAGAACATATGAAAGTAAAAATAAGGAATAGTTTATGTTAATATAACACCGTGTGATGAAACTAAATGTTCTAAACCTTAATTCAAAACTTATTCTACATCACGAATTAAAAAAAAAATTAACTATAGTAATAAAGTATATATATATATATATATATATATATGAATGTATATACGTACATATATACACATATAGATATACATACATGCATACATACATACATATATACACAGAAACACACATATATATATGTGTGTGTGTATATATATATATATATACTTGCTAATAGCTAGTATATTTACACTCTTTTTAGTTAGAGTGTATTAGTAATTTACATAAAATATTTAGTACAACAGAGCCATCTCTTTTATTTTAAGAATTTAATAATTATTTCAAAACTCATTTCTTTCACCTTTTCCGTCTTTGACACATATCAATGCTCACGTCCAACCAAAAAAGAAAGAAAAATAAATAAATTCGTGGCTCTCTTTACTTCGTCTTCTTCTACCCGCCGCCGTCATGGACAATTCCACTGGCTGCCGCTACCGTTAACTCCGTTGGATTAAAATGAACGGGATGAATTCGGAGCAAAACAATTCCGCTGTGTTCTTTGCGGTTGAAACAGTTTCGAGAAAAGAAAAACAAAATAATCATAAACCTTGAAATGTAGAAAAAGTAACATGTCAAGAACGGCAATAAATTTTTTTATCAAACTAATTAAAAGAATACTTTATTTTTAAGTTCAAGAAATATATATGTTGGGAAAACAATGCCCTTTCACACACAAAACTCTCAAATAGAAATAATGAAGAATACCAAATTTATTTAACGAGGTTCAACACCTTTTATTTACGTCCACAAAACATCTCATCTATTATTCATCTACTCAAATGATTACATCTTATTGTAAGTTTTTTGAATAAACATAACAAAATTATCCCTTCACATAACCCCCTTCTCACTTAGGGTGGTGATTCTCTCTCCAAATTATGTGGTTCTTCTCATTTCAAGAATATCTATTTATACAACTTGCATCTAAATCTTAAAAGAAGAAACAAATCCCTAAAATACAAATAATATTTTTTAAATTTGAACAATATCTTAAATATTTGAAATTTGAAATTTGAATTATTTCTTAACAATCACTTACCTCTTCATCGAAAACTTAATTGAAACATTTATCTGAAAAATTATATTTTTGTATTCTTACTTTACATATTAGGAAAAAATGATTTAAAGACTAAAAAAGATTGGAGGAGACTTGTCTGGTAAAAAAGAGAATATAAATCAAAGTAAGAAAGAATACTCTACCTTAATTCATCTTCACGTTATTTCTACTTTTGATGCAAAACTAATTTTGATGAACGTTTTGAATTTTATTTTTTTTATTTAGAATATCAACTTTTATTTTTTCAAAGTGAAAAGAAAGTAAGACACTCAAATCAAATATGGAAAGATTCCAATGAATAAATAAATAAATAAAAATCAAATATGCAAAGAAATGTGATGACCAAGTTAATTGAAGATAACCTTTTGTCCGAAACTTATTTTTCAAGGATGTATAAAAGAATTAAGCAAACTAATTTGAAAAGTATATTTATTCCACTGCACGTTTTACACATTGTCTCTTTTGTGATTCTAAACCCATTTTCTAAGCATCGACCTGATGGCAACAGTTATTGAAATTCGTATGATAAAACGAGAAAGATGATTACCTTGGAGTGACCATGCAAAAACCAATTCAATTCAATTCTTTTGTAACCAAACCGAGCAAAATGTCTGCAATCCCTGTTGCCGATACCATCTCTGAAATCATGGAGAGGATATCCTCTCTGCGTGGTTTTGGCCATAACACCACTGAAAATATCAAATACCGTCTCAATGTCATCAAAGGCAAATGCTCGGGTCCCGCGAAACTCGATCGAAGTGACCCCGGAACGCGAGAATGGGTGGGACAAGTCACCGATTTGTTCTCCTTGGTGGATGATCTCTGTGCCGACGCTGCTCTGCTTTCGAAGCACAGCAAGATCACGTCCTTCCTCTCTGCGTGCAAGTGCAACCTCACACCGCTGCTCCAACTCAAGCAAATCGAAAAAAGGCTGCTACGGGAAGTGGCACCAATGAAGAATGTCAAAATGTTACCAAATTTAGATGAGGAGGAGGAGGAAGAAGCAGAAACCGTGGTGCGAGATCATGTCGGGAATAGAATTGTGGGCGGCATTTTGAGTAGGAACGAAGGCTTTGTTCGAGCGGTTGTGATTCGTGGGATTACAGGGTTAGGGAATAAGGACAGAGCTGCTAAATATGTTTGCGAAAATGAGAAAGTGAAAAGTGGCTTTGATGTGCCGACGTGGATTGACGGTGTCCAGCTGCAGGAGCATTATGCTGAGTTCGTGATGGATCGTGTGAAGCGTGAATTGGAGGAGAAAAAGAAGCAGGGCTCTGGTAAGGGAAAAGGATTCCTTGTGGTTCTGAATAATTTTCAGAATGGGAACCAAGAGGAATGGCTCAAGTTGGCGAACGAACTGAAAAAGGTGGCAGTCGCTTCGTCTGTCGGTGGCACATTACTTGTAACTACGTGGAGTCAAGTCGTAGCTGAATTAATCGATGATTCATTTAAATTAGCCGCCATTGTTCGGTTTGATACGTTGGATTATTCCATGTCAAGGAATTTGATTCAGCAAATTGCAAAAAGAAGTTGGAGTGCAATTGAATCAGAGACCAGAGACACTTTGTTAGACATGTGTGGAGGAGTCCTTGGAGCAATAGGAACAATGGGAAGGCTAGTGAGGTTTCGGAAGCCAACTACTGAACCTGAAATAAAACAATTGAAAGATGAATTTGCGCAGGAGATGCAGTTGAAATATTACAGCGAGCTCGACCTCCCCTCCTGGCGTCTAAGGCAATGCTTTGCTTAGTCTATATTTTTACTCTCTTCAAAAATTTCTCTGAAGCCTGAGAATCTAGTCAGGCTTTGGATGGCCGAGGGATTCCTGGGACACTCTTCTTCTTCTTCTTCTCAAGAACCAGAAGATTTGGGAGATGAGTGTATAGAGAATTTCCTTCGCAGGTCAATATTCACAGTTAATGAAGATGGAGAAATCGGCATTTACAAAAGGGAAGCCCTGGCAGCTGTTGTGGTTGGCAACGACGGCGTGTACGTGAAGGACAAGAGCATCATTGACAACGTTGTTCGCCGAGTGTCGCTGAGTTCCGACTTGGATGTTTCTAAAGTCATCCCCAGATCCCTCTCTGAAATCAATAAAAATGTGCGCACCTTTCTGCTGGAACGTAACTTTATTCGGGAAAAGCAACTACGGCCTCCAAACCTGGTGATGTTAACCTGGGTTGCATGTGATGATATTTTGTCAGCATTCAGGAGGCTGCAAGTGTTGACTCTGAAAGATTTGGGCATAAAGGTGTTGCCGGCTTCAATTGGGGACTTGAAGAGTTTGAGATACCTCGATCTATCTTACAATCGCCTCGAGAAACTTCCCATTTACGTAGTTGAGTTGCAGCATTTGCAGACCTTGCTACTGTCCCACTGTCTCAAGTTTAGAGAACTGCCCGATGACGTGAACCATTTTGCGAGTTTGAGACATCTGGATGTGGACCAATGCCCGAATCTGATGCACATGCCGTCCGCGTTGAAGAAACTGACCTGGCTTCGGTCATTGCCCCATTTCGTGGCCAGCGACCACAACGGTATTGGAGAACTCATTCATCTCAATGAGCTCAGGGGAGACTTGGAGATTTCACATCTGGAGCGTTTCAGATTTAAAGGATCGTTTCCTGCCCATGCCTATTTGAAAGAGAAACAGCATCTTGAAGGCCTCACGTTGAGGTGGAATCATGATAACAAGGATGATGAGAAAGAGAAACGTTCCTCGGAGGACTACCAAAATCAAATTGAAACAGTACAACATCTGGAACCACATTCAAATTTGAAACGATTGTCCGTTATCGGCTATCGAGGTAATCAATTTCCAGGTTGGTTCTTATCCCTCAATAAACTTGTTGAGATCAGTTTGTACGACTGCCCCAAATGCCAGTATCTTCCTATACAGGATGTCGTCCTTGCTAATCTCAAAAAATTTTCACTCATGCGTCTGGGCTCTCTACAGTATATAACAGTAACAGATAAGGACAATGGTTGTAAGGAGCTGTGACTGGAACAAGTAAGAATATGGAATTGCCCAAAACTCACGAGTTGGTGGAAGAAGCCAGGAACGCACAGTACTGCTAGTGTATTTAGTGCCATATCAGAATTGGTACTCGTAGACTGCCCCAAGCTTGTTAGTATGCCTCTGTTTCCTGAGATTGATAACAGGCTGGTTTTAAATTGCTCCAACTTGGAACCGTTGCTGAACACCCTAAGGTACAAATCTATGGGATCAGATTCTTCTTCTCCTCCTCCCCTCTCCAAATTGAAACATTTGACAATTAGGGGCCGTACGGATATTGATATACCGAGTGAGGAATGGCAGGGTTTGAAAGCACTAGAGCGTCTGATCATAGAGGATATATCGGACCTAGAGTCTCTTCCAGAAGGAATACAACACCTTGATTCTCTAGCTACGCTAAAAATCAAACGTTGTCCTAAGTTAAAGACTGTGCCAGAGAAAATTTGCGAGATCCTTTACTTTACATATATTGTCATTGATGATTGCCCCAAGTTAGCTTCATTGCCTAAAAGCTTAGAGGGGAAATTCGCAGTGTTGAACATTAGAAACTGCCCCTTGTTGGAGAGTTGGAGAGTTGGAACAGAATTCGACAGCCCCAAATAGTAACAGAAACAGTTCAAAACTTGAAATTCAAAATGTGAATCATCAAAACGATTCTCGTTGACTGCGCTCACTGCACTAAGTCTGTTACTACACCAAATTCTGAACGGGTCATTTCGTTGGGTAAGTGATCAATCCCATTTCTCACTTGTACTATTCAAGCATTGGTATTATTTATTTATTTTTCCTTTTTTAACCTTGCATTTTGTTAATATTGCTTTTAATGATGGTTGAATTTTAGGATACATTCAAAAGACAAAGATGGGAGATTCAAAAGAAGAGAATTCAGCCGCTTTCTGAATTGTATTATTTCAAAAGAAGATGAGTATTTGTTGTTTGTTCATTTTTTTTATTTGCTTTGTCATTTATATCATTTAGCCACACACACACAAATATATGAAGAGGTGTTACAATATATTCTTTATTATTAATTAGAATTTATTGAAAATCATAAAATTTTGTGTCTCATTTTTTTATTTAATGAGTCTTACTCATAATTTTGTAATTTTCAATAAGTTTTAACAAGTAGTAGAAAGAAAATGGGTCTGTGCGAGTATGCTACTAACACTCTTTTACATATAAACTAGATTTTTGACTGTGTATGTTGCACGAGCTTGTTTATATTATATATTTTTAATATTTGTTGTTATTTTTTAAAATGTGTAAAAATAAATAAAATTAAGATTTTTTAAAATATTTAATGGTATATCAAATATAATTATATTCAATTTGAGGATGTTGTCTTTAAGAATATCTAGTGATATTTGAAATTTATTATGAGTTATTCTTTTCTTAGTGATAATAGTGATGTAATAACTATATATATATATATATATATATATATATATATATATATATATATATATATATATATATATATATATATATATATATATATATATAAAGGGTGGAGATCAAGTTACAAGAGTAACTCTTGATAGAGTTACTCCACTCAATAACTTTAGGTATATATATTAAATTTCAATAATCTAACCGTTCAATTAAAATATTTTAACGAGTAGATTAAGTCTACAAATTTTTACTAAATTTGAAAACTATTTGATACTTCGTTAATTAATTTCAAATTAACCTATTATATATTTTTTTAAATTATAAGTAAATGTTGACTACAAGATGAACTAGTTACAAATGTCTGATTCATCTAAAATTTGGTGTGCATGATCATTGAGATAATATAAAAATATTTAAATCGTTGAAATTTAACATATATCATGAATTATTAAGTAGAGTAACTCTACCAAGTTCATATATATATATATATATATATATATATATATATATATATATATATATATATATATATATATATAATGTGTGTAAAATTGAGTGTTTACTTCTGTTATTGTAGATAGTAGATATTATATTAACATGTATCTTTGTGTTGTTATAATAAATATTTTTTAACTGTATTTATTGTAAAAATAACAAGTGACATGACAAAATACATATAAAATAAAATACACAATTCATTTAAAAACTAAAATGTAAAAAATGATATACACAAAAGCCTGAGGAGTTTATTTAATTGCCATATAATATTATATTGAATCATTCATCTTATTTTAAGAGACAAAATGAAAAAAAAAATACAATAATAGAATATTTTTATCACAAGAATATAATTTTTATTAGAAAAACATAAAATTAATCATATACTATACTTAACAAATACATAGAATAATTAATATTATAGAAGAAAAATCTGTGTATTTATATATTTACAAAAAATACTATATTAATAACATTAAAAATCACATTAATTTTTTCCTAAGTTCATTTTACTGTTCTAATTTTGTTACTTTGAAAAAAAATTTATGAACAATAATAACTAAAGATATATTTCATTATTTACGAATTTTAATATTAAGTAATTGATGATGATTTGTTTTGTAAATAGTTTTTATGATTTACTTATTGGTAAATATTAATTTTAATTTAAGGTGGGATCTTTTGTCACTATTTTCTTTAGTTAAAATGAAGCTACTTGTAAAAGTTTAGTAAAAATATTGCTTATGGCTAAATTTAGGTCCCTAAGATGCAAAATATAATCATTTGGGCTTGAATTGATGAACTTTGGGAGTCCAAATTGAGCTACAGAAATCTCAATGAACTAAATTTTTTGCAAGTGAATAGTCTTTATTGCTAGAAAATTGTACAAGAAAACATCATCTGAAAAAAATTTCTGGTTTGGAAGATATGCACTCAGATCAATTGTTGAAGCCTAAACTTGGCATTTTGGTTCTAAAGATCCAAATTGAGCTATAGTGATCTTAATGAGTTGAAATTTTGCAAGAAAGTAGTCTTTACTACTAGAAAAATGTAGAAAAAAAAAACCCTATGTCAAAATATTTTTTGGTTTGGAAGATATGCACTTTGGTTCTATGGGTTCAAATTGCGCTATAGTGACCCTAATGAGTTGAAAAATTGCAAGCAAGTAGTCTTAATTCTAGGAAACTATAGGGAAAAGTCATCTCAAATGTTTTCTAGTTTGAAAGATATGCTCTGAGATCAATTGTTAAAGCCTAAACTTGACATTTTTGTTCTACGGGTCTAAAATGAGCTACAATGACACTAAAGTGATCAAAATTTTGCAAGTAAGTAGTCATCATTGCTAGGAAAATATAGAAAACATTATCTCAAAATATTTTTTAGTTTAGAAAACATGAACTAAAGTTGATTGTTAAAACCTACACTTGACATTTTGGTTTTAGGGGTCCAGATTAGTTACGGTGATCCCAATGAGCTAAAATTTTACAAGCAAAGATTCTTTACTACTAGGAAATTATAGGAAAAATCTCATCTCAAAATGTTTTCTAGTTTGGAAGAAATGAACTAAGTTCAATTGTTGAAGTCTAAACTTAACATTTTGGTTATAAAGGTCCAAATTTAGCTACAGTGATCCTCATAAGCTGAAATTTTGCAAATGGTCTTTATTACTACAAAATTGTAGGAGAAAACCTTATCTCAACTATTTTTTGGTTTGTAAGATATGCGCTAAGGTCGATTATTGAAATCTAAACTTGACATTTTGGTTCAAAGGGTTCAAATTGAGCTACAGTAACCTTAATGAGCTAAAAAATTACAAGTAAGTAATATTTACTTATAAGAAATTGTAGGAAAAAATCTCATCTCAAAACCTTTTTTGGTTTGGAAGACGTGCACAAAGGTCAATTGTTCAAGCCTTAACTTGGCATTTTTGCTTTCAAAGTCTAGATTAAGCTATAGTAACCATAATGAGCTGAAATTTTGCAAGCAAGTAGTTTTTACTACTAAAAAACTATGGGAGAAAATCTTATATCAAAATCTTTCTTTCTAGATTAGAAGCAATGCATTGAGTTCGATTGTTGAAGTTTATACTTGAAATTTTGGTTCTAGGGATCCAAATTAAGCTACAATGGTTGTAATATGCTCAAACTTTAGAAGCAAATAGTCTTTACTATTAGGAAATTGTAAGAAAACACCTCATGTCAAAATATTTTCTGGTTTGGAAGATATGCACTAAGGTTGATTGTTGAAACCTAAAATTGATATTTTGGTTCTAAGTGTCCAAATTGAGCTACAATGACCGTAATGAGTTGAAATTTTGTCAGAAGTAGTATTTACTACTAGGAAACTATAGGGGAAAACCTCAATGCAAAATGTTTTATGATTTGGAAGATATGCACTAAGGTCAATTGTTGAAACTTAAACTTGGCATTTTGGTTATAGGGGTTCTATTTGAATTACAATGTCCCTAATGAACTAAAATTTTGCAAGCAAGTAATCTTTACTACTAAGAAATTGTAAGAGAAATCCTAATCACAAAATATTTTTTGGTCTGGAATACATACATAAAGGTCAATTGTTGAAGCCTTAACTTGGCATTTTTGCTCTCGGAGTCCAAATCGAGCTATAATGACCTTGATGAGCTGAAATTTTACAAGAAAGGAGTCTTTGATACTTGAAAATTATAGGAGAAAACCTTATCTCAAAAAATTTTCTTGTTTGGAAGATATGCACTAAGGTCGATTGTTGAAGCCTAAACTTGACATTTTGGTTTTAGGGGTCCAAATTGAGTTACAATGACCTTAATGTGTTGAAATTTTGCAACCAAATAGTCTTTATTGCTAGGAAACTCTAGGAGAAAACCTCATCTCAAGTTACAAACACTATTTGTGAAGTAAAATGTAAAAAGATTAAGATACTCACAATGTCCTTATAGTTGTTTGACGATCTAAACCGATCAATGTGAAGATGGAGAAGATGAGAACACAAGGGTAAGCTTGCATGTGACATGCATACAAGAAAGGATTAAATTTTCATGGAGGAAAATGTATGTGTATGTCTCGGTCTAGTGAGAGAAATGTAATGCCTTGGTTACATAAGATTAATTATTTAAAATTAAAAATAAAAAAGTCAGACATTGTGCAAACCAAAATTATAGTAAAAAATACCTCAATAAAAAATAAAACGAAGATTTATGCATCTTAAATTTAATAAAATTAAAAGCCTCAAAATTGGGCATCTAATAACCAAACCCAAAGTAAAAAAAATATTCTAAGCGTGTGACTACATCAATCTACTTACTCTCGGATTACCAACCAAAATAAGATAAATAAAAGTACTCTAATTTAGGCAAACTCCTCATGTCTCAACAGTCGCGATATCCTCAGCCTTAGGTTTTGAAAACAACACTAACTAATGAGATATATAATCCTACTGAATAAAGCACACAATTATAACAATATTTTGCAAAAGAGTTGTTTCTAATCGACGCGATATATCAAAAAAATAAACCATGGCACCCATATTCTTCTAAAATAATAATAACATTACAATTATCACAAAATAATAATTTTTGTATAATAATTATTATAATATAAATACACAAGCAATTCAAATAGTAGCAATTCATCATCGTCAATATCACAATCAATTTACATAGTACTAAGTCAACCAATTCAATAGGGTCCTATTGTTAGGTGGAGATATCACTAATAAAAAGGCCCAAACAACTAAAAAGGCCACTACAATTCATAATAAGCCCAAAGAAAAACAAATAACACTAAAACACTAACTAACAACTAAAAACAACTAAAGTCAACATGGCACCTACTTAACACAACACTTAGGCGCATACAAAAAGGTCCACATTAACCCCAACAAGGCCAAAAAGCAAAGAGTCCTAAATGAACATTAACAAGATAGCCAAGCCCTTTCAATACCTTTATCATCCCTTCTTTCTTGGAAGAAATTCGTCCACAAATTTAACTCCTTTATTCCTACATGAAAAACAAAGCAAATATTAGTTTTCAATGAAATAAGAAAAATCCTACAATTATGGAGGCTTGAATTCCTTGAAAAGGCAAATCTATTATTATTTATGTACTTATATATTCATCCTCCCAGATCAAAATACAATCCTAAAGAAACCATCAAACAACACTAAAATGAAATCCATCCAAAGAGAATTAAGAATATGCAAAATCCATCTATCATTAAATGTGAGTGTATTATGCTTGATTAAAGTCCCAAAGAAAGACTCATACAACATGAAACTCTCACCAAAAGTTCCTCCAATTAAAGACTTAAGAAATGACACCATAGGCATACAAAATGGTTCATCCTTAAACATAGGTGCACCCTCCCTATAGCACTCATCGAGTCCAACCTTTCCACACAACAACACATATAGAAGAAGTTTCATTATAACCATATAATTTCAAATGATGTGTATCATGCAAATCATAAACATTATGCAAATTAAGGCCATCTTGAATTAACATATTAAGTAAAACACAAGGTTTAGAAACGCTGCGGATCCAAATTTTCTTCTCCCAAGGGTTGTACTGATCCTCATATGCATCCATCTCTTCTTCAAATTACCTTGTCCATTGATCTTTTATGTACGACTTTTCCTTGGGCATCAAAACAAAATAATTGAAATGGTTAGATGCATAATCAAATTGACAAGAAGAATTGAGTCCATAATCCAATTTAAAAGAAAGAATTAAAGGCTTGCACTCCTTTTCAATTCCTTGTACAAGAGGATGATCACTTCCAAATAAGGGGTTAAAACATACAATTTTGCATTCCCCTTGAGGAAGCACTTGTCCTTTCACAAAAGAATCCTCATAAACAAACAAAGAGTTAGAGTAAAAACAAGAACAATCATATTTTTCTTTCTCTTTGTTCTTTCCTTTTCAATCATTTTTTCAATCATTTCCTTTCCCTTATCTCTTTTTCTTTTTCTCTCATCTCTTTTTCTTTTAACTCATTTTCTTTTTCTCTCAACTCTTTTTCTTTTACCTCTTTTCTTTCTTGTTTTATCTTCTTTCTCAACTTAATTTGATCCTTACTTGCCTCCTTAGGTGAAAGTGATGCAAGTTTGATCTTATGACCTTCATGTACAAAAGAGATTTTATTAGCCTTCTCATGGTAAGTCATATGTCTTTCAACTTACCAAGGTCTTCCTAACAAGATATGACCAACTTCCATGGGAACTACATCACAAAACACATCTTTATATTTTCCAATTGTAAAACTCACCAACACTTGTTGGTCAACAACCCACTCTCCTTCATCACCTAGACATTTCAAACAGTAAGGTTTAGGGTGTGGGGTGGTTTTAAGGTTTAGTTTGCTAACCAACCTAGTGCTAGCCACATTGATACAACTACCCCTATCAATAATCAAAGAACACAAATTTCCTAGAACCAAGCATCTAGTTTGAATTATGCTATCCTTTTGAATCCTATCCCTATCCTTACATTGAATACCCAACAACCTCTTACACATCATCAATTCCCCATCTAAAGGTTTGGTACCACATCCACTATCATTATCACTAGAGGTATTAGATGAGTTAGTAGAAGATAACTCATTAGTGACAACCCCATTGTCCTTTAAGACCATGGGTCTTGTTTGGATGATATAATGCAATATGTCCTTTACCCAAGCATTTAAAACATTTAGTTGAACTACTTTTAGAAGTAGAAAGAGTGTTAGGATTAGGAACATGTTTACCACTCGGAGACTTTGAACCTTGTTGCTTAGATGAGGAAGATCCCTCCTTCTTGAATTTGTCCTTACCACTAGAAGAATCATAGAGATAAGTCTTCTTGTAGGAATGCTTCCTCTCAAGTTGTCTCTCCACTTTGTTGGCTTGGTGCACTCGATCCTCCAAGCACACATAGTGACGCAACTTTAATTTGATGTCTCCATTTAGCCCATGTAAGAACCTTGCCATGGTGGTTTCACCCTTCTCTTGCACATTGGCTCTCACAATAGTGATTTTCATCTCTTTGTAATAATCATCAACACTCTTGCTTCCTTGTGTAAGTCTTTGTAGCTTGTCTTGGAGTTCTCTCTCATGAAGAGATGTCACAAATCTACCTCTCAACAACTTTTTTATGTCTAGCCAAGTATTGATCACTGGTCTTCTTCTCCAATCAATGTCCTTTTTCATTTGATTCCACCATACAAATGCATATCCTTCAAATTTCAATGAAATCAATATAATCTTCTTTTCATCACTATAATCATAGCATATAAAGACTTACTCCACTTTCATCTCCCATTCAAGATACACCTCCGGATCACAACTACCTTGAAATCTAGAAATTTTTTCGTTCATACCCTCTATACCTACAAGAAAAGGTTAGTACAAATAATAGAAAAATGGACCTCACGACTCGCTAAGTGTTTACACTCAAATTCACTCATGTTTCACTCTTTAAAGGCTTTTTCTATAATGTGCACACTTGCCTTTTTTCACTCTCGTTCTTCTTTAGCTCTTATAAAGAACCTCCAAGTTCAAATAAAGAAAGTATTCAATGTGAACTATGTCACAAATGTCAAGCTCAATTCAAGAGGCCAAGAAAAGGAAATATTAAAGACAAAACCAAAAGGATTTTTAAAGACAAGCAATAAAAGCCAAAAAGAAATGAAAGTTTACTCAAAGAATGCCAAGCAAGACAAGAAGAAGACTCAAGGAAAAAAGATAAAGAACAACCAAGGAAAAATGAAGAACTAGGTATTCTCCCCACTAAAATGAAGTCAAAACTATATAAAAGAAAATTGCTATCACTATGAGAGTTGGCTCACCAAAGAAGGCAAACTTTTTTTATAAATGGGCAATTTTTTTGAAATTTGGCCCCCAAACTTTTATAATTGCACTTAGGTCCTTAAACTTTTGTGTTTGCACTTTTGCCCCCTGTATATTTTTCTTTTTTTGCTAATTGGTCCTTATATATATATATATATATATTTGGACCTTCAATTTTTTTATTTGCAATAATGCCCAACTCTCACCAAACAATTTTTTACAAGATTAAACAAATGTTCTACAATAAAAAATCTCATGAACACTATGAGTGTTCTTTCCCAATTTCAAAAATCTCAAGGCTGTCCTAAACTTGAATTTGATCAATTCAAGTTGATTTCAACTCAATTTGAGCAAATAGGCATCCATCACTATCAAATAAACACTCAACTAACATCAACACAAAAATTAAAAGGAATCAATGGATTAAAATGGAAATTTTCAGATCTGAAATCAGGAACAATCAAGAACATATGAATATAGATCTGTAGAATTTTGACAAAAATTGAATAACAATTAAGAAATTGACTCAAGCAAGATAACACAAACCACATGAATTAAAGGCAAGGAACTCACGAATTAAACAGATGAAATATGTTTTTATGATGCACAGATCTGATCTGGAAAGAACGCATCAAATCGCTGTAGGTGTTTCAATTTTTGATGCAAAATACTGGTGCAGGAGTAGCTCTATTCAAGACGCACAGGTCAGAATCACTCCAGCACGCAAGAGTGGAGATTTTGATGCAAACCTGAATTAGTGCACTTTGAAGTTAGCATATGACCAATGGATCAAATAATTCAATTGCAAATCAGATCTTGTACAATCCACAAAGCAATTGACGTAAGCTGCTGTAGGCTTAATTGCCAATTGCTAATTAATTCCAATTAAATCTAGACGACAAATATTGCAACTTACGAGAATGTCAATTGAGCAACTAATGTGAAATTAGCACTAACGAATTTGACACCACCAATTCCTCAATTACCAGCCAGTTAATGTCAAATTCACGAAATGGTTTAAAACTAAATTTTGATCTGATTGTGATGTAAGACTGATGCAACTTCAATTGCCCAATGCAATTCGGATTCAGGTGAATTAAGGTCTAATCACATTTGTTCAAGCAACGCGAATCAAGCAACCAAACACAAAGACGTGAATCTGCCAGCTCAAAGCATTAATATGAATGAACACAGTGCTATCCTTAAAAGATCCAAAATTGCATTAAAAAAATTCCAGAATTTACTAACAAAATTGGACGTGTAGATTTTCACGCCACAATAGCCAGCAATTGAACCAAATTTGATGCGAAAATTGTAGCACACTTAGACGTGAATTTGATGCTGAATTTGGTTCTAGATACCAAGTGATGAAGCTACAAAGTGGATCACAAAATTCAGCACCAATGAATAATAAATCAGAGCCAAAATTAGAAGAAAAATCAAAGTGGAATAGATGAGAAATGGTAGAACGACGCCACAATCACAAGGATTGGTAAGTTAAGGAGGATTTGCCACAAAGAATAGAATTATTTGATAAGAACCTAGGGTTCCAAACTAGAACCAAGAGGAGCAAATGCTCTCCCAATTAACAAAAACTAATCATATTCACAATTGATCAAAAGTTTTTTTTACATGAGGTGCTAAGGTGTTGGAACCAAAGACGTATGAAACATCTAGCCCCTCAAGTTTTGAAGATAATAAAAGTTATTGAATTTTAGAGTTCTTATAAAATTGTTTTTAATAAGCATTCAGATATCTCTTTTCTATAAAAAGCTTTTGAAAGCATCCAATACGCTTTATGAAAATTTGGTGTCCCACGCACATTTTTGAACCAAACGTCCAATTGCTTTATTTTACTTATACGCTCTAATATCAATGCCTTTATTCCTTTTATGAAACCCAACATTCACATATATCTTGCATTACATGAAAAGCATATATATTTCTATATAAGTATAGCTTTGCAAGAAAACAAGTCAACTTATCAAGTCGTCAAATTGGAATAAGGAATGTTCAGAAAAAGCAACTCTGAAACATATAATTGCACCCTCATTTTTTGTTGGAACCACAAAAGTCATTTTTCCATCCTTTCCGCAAGCTTGATATACGCACTGCTACACACGACAAGGTTTACAACGTGCCTCTGAAGCTTGAAGCTCGTCTACCTCAACGGTTATCTTTTCAAGACTATATATATATATATATATATATATATATCAAGCCCGAAGTTTCAAAAACTGAGAACGAAGAAGTGACGATTCTTTTCAAAAATCTCTAGACAAGCTTACATACTCTCTTATTTTCTTATTCTTTGCATAGCAAAGTTGTTGTAAGTTGCTCTGAACTTTCATATTCTCACTCAATGAGTAGATTTCTGTGTAACACTCTTTTGAGTTGTGAAAGCCTGGAGAGGCTTTGTGACCAAAGAATACTTGGGTTGTTTAAGTGATTCCAGGTGATCATTATTGTAGGCCCGAAGAGGCTAGTAAGAATACTTTTCTATAATTAAGGATTGGTTAGTGGAAATCCTTCTAGACGAAGGTACTAGACATAACTCAGGTTGAGTGAACCAATATAAAAATCCCTTGTGTGCTTCTCTTTCCTTATCCTTATCTTGTTTTCCTTGATTCATTATTTTGTTGTTTAAGGTTTTGTGAAAAAGTTTTAAACACACAATTCAACCCCCATTCTTGTGTGTTCTCATTTATTTCAGTTGGTATCAAAGCTCAACCACTAGGGGTTGAGCATTTAAAAGTGTAGGGGTAAAAGATCCTAAGCATATATGGATAACGAAGGACAAGCTGTCAACAAACCACCTTTGTTCAAAGGACAAAACTATGACTAGTGGAAACAACGTATGATAGCCTTTTTTGATGCATGTCACATAGATAGGTGACTATCAACCCACTGATGAAAATGGAGTCGAGCTGCCAAGAGGTTAGTGGACGAATGCACATAAACAAAGGTATTTGCTAAACTCAAAGGCTAGAAATGCTATTATGTGTGCTCTATCTGAATCTAAATATGAAATAATACATAGCTTAAGAAGCGCTAAAAAGATATGGGATACTCTAGCTTTTACTTACGATGGTGCCTCACAAATAAAAAGATCTAAGCTAAGTTTACTTGTACTATAATATGAATTATTTACAATGGAAGACAATAAAACTATTGAATTCATGTTTGGTAGATTTCAAACCATTATAAACAACCTAAGATCTCTAGGTAAAACTTATGATAATTATGATCATATTGACAAAATCTTGAGAAGTTTGCCTAGATAGTGGAGACCATAGGTCATAGCTTTGAGAGCATCTAAGGATCTGACTACTCTCTCTATGGAAGAGCTTCTTGGAACGCTCAAGGTTCACAAATTGGAGCTGAAGCAAGATGAAAGACTCAAAAGAGGAAAGTCCTTGGCCTTTAGCATCCAACGTCTAGCAAAAAGGTCCTCGTCTAAGGCCTTCAATGTGGAGGAATCTTTCGAGGAAGGATCCAAAGAAGAAGATTCATATGAGGAAGAGATCTTCTTCATATATAGAAAGATCCAAGCCATGTGGAAAAAGAAAGGAGGTTCCAAAGCCAAAACTTCACGAAAAAATTCAACAAGGAACCTCAAGAAAAGAGTCCATTGGTATGATTTGAATGCAAAAAGCCTGGACACTTCAAAGCTGAATGTCCAAGCTTACAAAAGGAGAAGAAAAAAATCTTCTCTGAGAAGAAAAAGAAAAGACTCATGGCAACTTGGGAGGATATGGACATGTCTTCCTCTAAAGAAAAAGGAGAGGAAGAAGCAAACTTATGTCTCATAGCAGACATAAGTCTTGAAAGCTCAGAAAACGAGTAAGAGGAAGATGAGGTAAACTTCAATGACTTAACCTCTCTTCAAGAAGCAAACAATGAACTACTTTTTAATTCTTCTATTCTTTTTGTTGTGTACAAAGATTTGAAAAGAAAATTTTCAAAAACATAAAAAAAACTTAACTAGCTTAAAAAAAATCATGAAGATATTTTAAGAAAGAATGAAAAATTAAAAGTAGAAAAATCAAAAGACCTCTCTAAAGTGAAACCACCTAAGGAAGTGTTAGAGCTTCAGAAGGAGGTAAATCCATTAAGAAAAAGTCTAGCCAAATTTGTCAGTGGAACTGAAAATTTGAACAAAATTCTATCTTATGGATGAAGCCCACATGATAAATCTAGTTTTGGTTTTAAGAAAGAAGCTTCTAAAACAACTAAGGCTACTGCTTTCTGTAAATATTGTGGAAAAGCCGAACATGAATCATCCAAATGTGTTCATCCTCCAATGAAGAAGGCATCCAATGCCTTCAAAACTAATAAGAAAGGACCCAAGTCCATTTGGGTGCCTAAATCTATAATTATACATGTTACAAATCTGCTTGACAACAGAAAGAAAATCCCAGTCATGGTACTTGGACAATGGCTACTCACGACATATGACAAGAGAAAAGTCTATGTTCCAAAGCCTCCAACAAAAGAATGGTGGATGGGTCACTTTCAAAGGAAATCAGAAGGGGAAGATAAAGGAAATAGGTAATATTGATAAGCATGCTTTACCTTTTATTGATAATATTTTATACGTTGAAAGACCCAGACATAATCTACTGAGCATAAGTCAATTGTGTGACAATGGACATAATGTCTCCTTCAATAAAGATGAATGTTTAGTCAAAAACATGGATGGATCCATCTTATTTTTGGTAAAGAGGCAAAGCAATCTTTACAAGATTGATTTGAGTGATTTAACAAATTAAAATGTATCATGTCTAGTATCCTTCAAATAGAATCAATGGACTTGGCATAAGAAACATGGACATGCAAGCTTAAGATTAATCTCAAAGCTAAATAAGCATAACCTCGTGAGAGGACTTCCAAATCTTATATTTAAATCCGATGTTCTTTGTGATGCATGTCAGAAAAGGAAACAAGTCAAAAACTCTTTTAATTCAAAAAATATTGTTTCCACTTCTAGACCCCTTGAAGTTTTGCATATTGATTTGTTTGGACCAACTAGAATAGCCTCGCTTAGTGGGAAGCGATATGGATTAGTCGTAGTGGATGACTATACTAGATGGGAATGGGTTATGTTTCTAAGGCACAAGGATGAGTCTTTCAAAGTCTTTTCTATATTTTGTAAAAGAGTTCAAAATGAAAAAGGTATTTGCATAACTTCAATCAGAAGTGAACATGGAAGAGAGTTTGAAAACAAAAGTTTTCAAGGGTTGTGAGGAGAACGAAATTCTCCACAACTTCTCTGTACCTCGTACACCTCAACAAAATGGTGTGGTAAAGAGAAAGAATAGGTCATTGCAAGAAATGGCTAGAACCATGCTTAATGATAACTCAACTCCTAAACACTTTTGGGCTAAAGCTGTAAACACAACATGTTATTTACAAAATAGAATATATATAGACCTATCTTGAAAAAGACCCCTTATGAATTGTGGAAAGGACGAAAACTTAACATAGCATATTTTCACCCTTTTGGATGTCAATGTTTCATTCTGAACAATAAGGACAATCTTGGAAAGTTTGATTTTAAGTGTGATGATGGAATATTGTTAAACTGTTTTGAAACATCCAAGACATATAGAGTTTACAACTTTAGATCCTTAACAATTGAAGAAGCCATTCATGTTAGATTTAATGACAGTAAGCCTGATAGAGAACTATCAGAACTAAATGAATCTTTTGCAGATATGAAGTTGGATGATAGCAAAGAACTAGTGTCCAAGACTCTGTTGGACTACTCATCAAAAGAAGAACAGAGAGCACCAACTAGACAGAACTAGAATAAAGAATTACCATCTAGAAGATCAAATCCTAGAAGAAGTACACGATCATGTCAAAATGAGATTAACCTTCAATGAGCAAGTTCAAGCCGCTTAGATTTCTCAGATGGAACCAAAGACGGTAGACGAAGCCTTATTGGACAAAGGTTGGGTTAAGGCTATAGAAGAAGAGCTAAATCAATTCAAAAAGAATGACATGTGGAAATGAGTCCTTCTACCCAAAGACAAGTCAATAATAGGAACAAAATGGGTATTTAGAAACAAGCTGGATGAGGCAGGTAGAGTAGTCAAAAACAAAGCTAGACTTGTAGTGCAAGGTTACTCACAACAAGAAGGTATCAACTTTACTAAAACTTTTGCACCTGTAGCTAGACTAGAAACCATTCGCATTTTACTTTCATTTGTTGTTCATAGTAACATGAAGCTCTATCAAATGGATGTAAAAAGTGCATTCCTAAATGGCATAATAAATGAAGAAGTTTATGTGAAACTACCTCCTGGCTTTGAGTGTGATACTTTTCCTAAACATGTTTTCAAACTTCAAAGTCTTTATATGGACTCAAACAAGCTCCTAGAGCTTGGTATGAGAAGCTAAGTTCCTTTCTCTTAGAAAATGGTTTCATAAAAGGAAAAGTAGACACCATTCTGTTTTGCAAAAACGTAAATTCACATTTTATTTTGTGCAAATATATGTGGACGACATTATATTTAGTGCTACTAATGAAGCTCTATGCAAGGATTTTTTTGAGCTTATGATGACAAAATTTGAAATAAGCATGATGGGAGAATTAAAGTTCTTCTTGGGATTGCAAATAAAGCAGACAAGCAATGGTATATACATATATCAAACAAAATATGTTAAGGAATTGATCGAGAAGTTTAAGATGAATGATGCCAAAGAAATGAGCACTCCTAGGCATCCATCTTCAGTGCTTAGACTGGACGATACATCTAAAAAGGTAGACCAAACCAAATACCGAAGTAAGATTGGATCTCTATTATATCTTACTGCGTCTAGACCAGATATTATGATTAGTGTATGTCTGTCTGCTCATTTTCAATCTGATCCTAGAGAAGTTCATCTTACTATTGTAAAGAGAATATTTAGATACCTAAAAGGAACTATTAACCTTGGTTTGTGCTTTAAGTCAAGTAAAGAATATAGGTTAATTGGTTTCTGTGATACTGACTATGCCAGAGATAGAATAGAACAAAAAACACCAGTGGGGGATGTCACCTCATTGGAGGCAATCTTGTCTCCTGGACTAGTAAGAGGCAAGGAACAATTGCCTTATCCAGAGTAGAAGCAGAATACATATCAGTAGCATGTTGTTGCTCACGGCATCTGTGGATCAAGCATCAACTAGAAGACTATAGTATTTATAAGAGTAAAATTCCTATTCTTTGTGATAATACTGTTGCCATTAATCTTTGAAAAAATCCCATATTGCATTCCAAAGCTAAGCATATTAAAATTAAACATTACTTTATAAAGGATTATGTTCAGAAAGGGATTATTAAAACCCCTTCTTGGAGATAAGCTCGTCCATATAAGAGAAAGTCTTGGTGTGGATTTTATGAAGGAATGAATAATTGTAATCGTCCAGAGGATTGACCATCCAATGGATTGTAGCATCCATTTGCATAACAACGTCCATTATGTTTGCATCCATTTTAAATTGAATATTAAACGTTTTCTTTAAGCATCGATATTAGCGTACATGTACAATCATGCTTTTACTGACAATGATTTGAAATAAATGCTTCATTCCTTATTTAAGTCACTTTTGCAGTGTAACTGGTATCAAACTATATAACCGCTTGTGTTCGCATTTATTACACTTTCTCTTTTCTTAAAAATTCAAAATACTGCCAAAACAAAACTCTTTAGTTACTTCCACTACATCAAAACCCTATATTACTCTTTCCCAAATACCAAACCCTATTGCTCTTTAAAATTTGAAACCTCTCTCTCCACTCTTGTTCTCAAAACTTCCCAAACCCTAAACTCCTCTACTTTAATCAACTATGGCTGGCGATAAGGCTGACACAAACTCGAAAGTGTGGCTAAAGTAGAAAGCTCAAACAAAGAAGAAGCTATTGTCCTTGTAGAATCCAAGTTTGATATAGACGCCCTCGATGACATGGGTGTGAAGGTGAAGGAAAATCCCCTAAGGTGCAAAGTTTTGAACTACTTCCACCTGAATGAAGTTATCTACCAAGAACTTATTTGACGTTTCTGGAAGACTGCTGAGTTCATTGGCAACAGTACATTTGGCACTGTTCTGGGAGTTAAGGTTACTGTTGACCTTGGAAGCATCACAAACGTTATTGGGTGCGAATACGCTTTGTCTTGCATCAAAATTGGTTGGGAGAAAGACTATGATGGACATGAAACCGTTGATGCTGCACTGATGGGTCCTGAGGATGAAGGACACGTTGAATATAGCAAGTTGACCAAAGAAGGGAAGGTTTTCCAAAAATTCCTTAACAAGGGCATTTTGCACAAAGTTGGCTTGAAAGATAGCGTCACCTTCCTTCATCGCTTTTCCCTCTTCCACATAATCACTGGACAGTAGTTCAACCTTCCGCATTTCATCCTGAGCAACAATTTTAGGAATACGAAGGGAAAAGAAGTGATTGATTAAATGACTTATTCTGCTTTACTGAACAAGATCTTTTGGATGCAACAAGTCTATCATGAATTTTTCAACTTGCCAAGCACTAAACAAGTAAACAACAGGCAACTAGCTGGTAGTTACAAGATTTATCAGCTTCCTTTTAGGTGCAACAACATTAGTCAGATGAAGGCTGACTTTACTTTGAAACCCATTGAGAAAGACTCAAAGGCCAGTGAAGTGCCCAAGGAGGAACTAGTGGAACTACCTCCTTGACCAACGAAAGAGAGAGTGGGACAAGGCGTCCAGCCTGTCGAACTATAGGAAGAGAAAGCTCTCTTCGTCCAACAAGTGTCTGTAGCTTCTAAAGCAATAGCGTCTAAGAGGGAACCTTCCAAAGGCAAAGCATCTAGACAATCAGCAGCATCTAGAGTAATAAGATCAAAATCCCAACAAGAACCTGCACCAAAGGTTGTCCTTCCTCCATCTACTCCGCCTCCTCCTCTCGCTCAGCCTGCCAAAATAAAACTAAGGCTAGAAGAAGATTCTGATGATGAAAACAATGAGTCTATTGCTATCTTATTGAAGAAACAGAGGATTGAGAAAGTTGCTCCTTTTGAAGTTGTAGCTACAAGAAAAAGATCATCCAGAATGAAAACAGCTGCTGAGAAAAGCAAGAAAGTTATTCGCTCCTGCTTCTAATGATGTGATGATTGTTTCTGAAAGTGATTTTGTAGAATCAATATTCACTGAACCCCAAGCCCAAACATAAACACTAACCTAAACATCAACCCACTAACCCTTACCATCAGACTACCCTTCATGGTACACACCAATCCTTATTGAACCTGAACCAGACATGTTATTGCCTGATGATGAAGGTTATGTTTGCAACATTCCTACACTTGGCCTAGTTAGTTTGTACCTATCTATCAAGCCACCAAAGTAAGAAAAGATCCCTTATGTTGATTGGTGCACTCCAAAGCCTATTCCAGTAACCGTTTCTGGACCCAAAATCGGGATTAATCTGGATGTAGCTTCTACATTTGAAGGACAAGCAGAAAGCTAGGTAGTGCGCAAGAAGAAGTGGAGGTTGTTGTATAAAAAACAAAACAAAAAAATCTTAGACACAAATCCCATCATTCTACGTCCAAAGCCATACCCTTAACCAGAATATGGATTTGGCTATTCACCAATTCTTGAGAATCCTTTTGTTCATGAGTACACCCATCAACCCTTTGAGGAGTGCTTAGCCCTGCCAAGAGATGCCATCATAAGTCTCCCGTTCAAGCACTTCATTAGAAAACTATACCTTTAGATTATACCTGCATGGCGCCTTGATGCAAATTATCCAGGGATACTTCAACATAGAGTACCTCCCTTGGATAATCTGGAGATGTCAAAGAAGAAGAAAGAAAGGGGCATAGGAGAGCATGTTCACTTTCGAACAACTAAACTAAAGTTTAGGCCAACAGAAGCAAGCTTCTTTCCCACTCCCTTTGAGCAAATGTTCTGTGCAACATTGAGAAGTTATGCTGAATTGAAATTCCAAATGTTCATTCCACCTTCACAGCATATTCCTCACCGCACAATTGTTCGTATTCAACCAGATCAAATCTGTCCAAGGTTACCTAGCCTGGACGAGAATAAAAAGAAAGTGAAGATTATGATAAAACCACCTTCTCTGCCAACACCCTCCAAGGCCAAATTTCAATAGCATGATCAAGTCATTCTAGAGTGGTATATGTCAAGAAGGCTAGTACAAGATATGGATGCAGATGATGCCAAGAGATTCTAGCATCAACATATGTGGAGCTGCGAACAAGAAGCTTCGGGAATTGGATTGTCTGAGGAAGACAAAGTAAAAATGCCAACAATGCAGAATGGTAACTACACACAATGTCCAGCTCATGTAATTAACTTCTCTGATACGTTTGCTGCTTTCCTTAACTCTGTTGACAGTCGTCCACTCATTTGGCACTGAGACGAAGATACTTTACGCCATTGAGGATGCTCTAACCAACCCTCACCACATACAACCACCTTTTCCCTGGAAATCACTTTTCCCACAATACCAACACCTTCGTCCATACCAAATACACTACCCTGCTCACAAATTTCTTGAAGCTCCACCTCCCCCGTCCGATGATGCATCTAACACTCCACCTCCACCAACTCCTGGTTCCCAAGCCTCTACAAGCATTTTTACTGCCATTGTCATCCCTCAACCAGCACCTTATGTTGACTGTGCTGTCCAAGCCTACATCAACGCCCAAATTCAACCCATCATGACCCTTCTCCAACAAATCCTCTAAAACCAACAACAAATTCTAAACACCTATCGACCATCTCCACCTTCGTAGTGACAATGATGTCTATTGCTCCATTTTTTTTGCTGATGTCAAAAGAGGGAGATTACAAAGGATTTTTTTTTTTTTTTTAAGTTTCCTATGAATATCTTTTTTAAATAAGTATGAGTTATTTCATTCATGCACAGCATACAAGCATACATATGTTAGATATACTTATATCTGCTCTGAACCTCTAATTCTTTATGCTTTCGTTATTTTTTACTCTGACACACTTCTTTGAGTTTCTAATATGTTTCTGTTATTTGCTATAATAGAAATATTAGACTCAGGGGGAGTTTGCTCAAGAACTCGAGAACCTTTTGATCGCTTTTTGTGAACTATCTTTGGTAAAAACTCAAAAATTTAATAAGGTTTGTCATCATCAAAAAGGGGGAGATTGTTGGAACCAAAGACATATGAAGCGCCTAACCCCTCAAGTTTTGAAGATAACAAAAATTATTAAATTTTAGAGTTCTTATAAAATTGTTTTTAATATGCATCTAGATATCGCCTTTCTATAAAAAGCTTTTGAAAGCGTCTAATAAGCTTTATGAAAATCTGGCATCCAACGCGCCTTTTTGAACCAAGCGTCCAAGTGCTTTATTTTGCTTATACTCTTTAAGACGAATGTCTTCATTCCTTTTATGAAACCTAATGTTCATATATATCTCACATTAAATGAAAAGCAGATATATTTCTATATAAGTACAGCTTTGCAAGAAAGCAAGTCAACTTATCAAGTTGTCAAATCGAAATAAGGAATGTTCAGAAAAAGCAACTTTGAAATGCAAAATTTCACCCTCCTTTTTTGGTGCAACCACAAAAGTTATTTTTCTGTCCTTTTCGCAAGCTCGATATACGCGCTGCTACACATGATGAGGTTCACAACGTGTCTCTAAAGCTTGAAGCCTGTCTACCTCAACAGTTATCTTCTTCGTTATATATACATATATATCTATATATATAACGGAGAAGTGACGATTCTTTTAAAAATCTCTAGACAAGCTTACATACTCTCTTATTTTCTTATTCTTTGCATAGCAAAGTTGTTGTAATTTGCTCTGAACTTTCATATCCTCACTCAGTGAGTAGATTTCTGTGTAACACTCTTTGAGTTATGAAAGCCTAGAGAGGTTTTGTAACCAAAGAATACTTAGGTTGTTTTTGTGATTTAGGGTGGTCATTGTTGTAGGCCTGAAGAGGCTGGTAAGAATGCTTATCTATAACCAAAGGTTAGTCAATGGAAATTCTTTTAGACGAAGGTATTGCATGTAGCTCAAGTTGAGTGAATCAGTATCTTTATCTTGTTTTCCTTGATTCATGTTTTTTGTTGTTTAAGGTTTTGCGAAAAAGTTTTAAACACACAATTCAACCCCCATTTCTTGTGTGTTCTCATTTATTTCATAAAGACCTATTTATATTATCACTAATAAAAAGGCCTAAACAAAAAAGGCCCAATACAATTCATAATGAGCCCAAAGAAAAAGAAATAACACTAACACACTAGCTGTAACACCCATTCATATTAAATACAATTCATATTAATTTAGTTATTAAGTTTAAGTAAATGAAAATGTGTGTAATTTTTTTTTTCATTTTAAAAGAAATTCCAAACTTAACAAAATTTGGAAATGGTAGTAAAAGATGAAAGATATATACATATATATCATAAAACTGTACATCATGGTTTGAGTAATACATAACAGTCAGAAACAAAAGTACATCGAAAGAGATATACTACCTAGCCCACTATATACATCAAAAAGATCCTATACAGAGCAGTATTTATCTACCCTATCCCTTATACAAGAAGAAAATACTATAGGTCTTCAGGTCCTCTCCCGTTGAGATGTTCTCTATCTTGTACTCAGCATCACGGAGCGTTAATGTCATCTTCAATAATCACGACCAATCATACACAAGAAAATAATGGAGTGAGGTGTTTTGTTCTAAAATCACTTTTACATGTACAGTAGGAAATCTACCATAAAACAAAGATAAAACACAACTGACAACATAAAAGATCCTAAGGTTCGTTCTAAGTTGTATCCGACTATCGTTGACTAGATATGGATCCATACTTCCTATTAGTGGGTAATAGTTCTCAACAGAACTTGGGAAGTGACTGGGAGTACATATACCTCTCTCAACACCATCACATGGTACAGTCCTCGTCATCATTGAAGAACAAAATAACAATTTAGGATATCCATTTATAGAGGTATACTCTCAAACCAATCTTGGAATGCTGAGCAGTTGTCGGGGTTATCGAGTTTGGTTAGGCGAATATCCCGGCTCAAGGGTGCTACCCTAGCCATTGGGACCTTCACCACTCGATGCCTATCCCCAAGACCTCCACAAGTGGGTCCTTGCCTTTCATTCCTCAGCGTACCAAACTGTGGCTTCCCTAGTAGGGTGCCATGCCATTACATGTCACTTGCTTTACATTACTCACTAAACTATTAATTCCTAACTTCTCAAGCAGAGGTTTCCCTGGTCTCATTTAATTTGAGCACTAGTACAATCAACATTTCTACCTTATTTTGCAGAAATTGCACAATACCAGAATAACGACATAGCAATTATAGTATAATTACTAAAATTTTGGCAAAATAACAACTAAATAAATACATTTTAATTTTTTTAAAATTGAGTAGAGTAACAGCTTAGCAAGTGCATTTTAATTTTCTAAAATTGAACAGAGTAACAGCTTAGCAAGTATAATTTAATAATTTAAATTTGAGCAGAGTAACAATTTAGTAATTATGATTTAATAATATAAATTTGGACAGAGTAACAACTTAGTAAAAATTAAAGTTTAACATTAAACAATAATAACAATAATAAAACTTAAGCCTAAACGGGTTTAGGGGAAAACCCTTCCTACCAACATGCAAAGTGATAGTAATTTAGAACCAACCCCACTCCCCCCATTACCTCTAAGATAATTGATGGAGAGGATGAAATTGTTGATGCAAAGCTCCTAGAAAGAGAACTTTACTAGGTGTTGGAAAACTAGTAAAATTTTAACATAAAAACAAAATAAAAGAAAATTTTTTCTAGAGAGAGAAGCTCTCTAAGAATTTGGTAGTTTGAGAGAGAGAGAGGTGCTGAAAATGGTCCAAGACCATGGGTATTTATAGAGGGGAAGAAGGGGGGTAGGTGTCCCTTGGATGATGTAAGCAATGATGCAATAAAACTTATTTTTAATTTCTTTTAATTAATTTTAGGGACACATACCCCAAATAGGTGGTGAATCACCTATTTTAGGTTTGGGGACGTGCTCCACCAGCTGTCCCAAGCCTCCATGTGTCAAATTTTATCTGTAGGTGAATTAACCGGTATCGATAAAAACGCCTAAACTTGAAAAATTAGCTTTTAATATCAAAATAATGCATTTTAATGCAAAACTTGACAAATACATTATTTTTAATCAAAAATAAATTTCTAATAATAAATTTTAATTTTTATTAATTTATTTCAAATTATATGTATTTATTTTGTATTTTTAAGCTAGAAAATTCATAGAAAATCCATTTTAATTCAATAAATACCAAAATTTTTATCAAAATTATAAAATTAAATATTTTACCCATAATTAAACTAAAACTACCATTTTCACCCTTTTTGAATGTCAAACCAGTACTGGTTGGCTTATTAGACACGTAGGGGCATTTTGGTCATTTTACACAGAAATTCCAAAAAATTCCCAAAATTATATTTTAATATATATGACATAATTCCAAGCTCAAATTGACATTTTAATGTTAATTGAATCTTTTTCTCATGTCAGTTCTTAATGTTGAGAAATAGGGACAAAATTGTCATTTTCTAATTTCTCCGAACTCCGGCTCAGAAAAATTATTAAAAATCACGATTAAATAGCTCTTGAAATTTTGAGTAAAATGGTGGGAGTCAGAATTTCAAAATTCCTTTCCGATTTTTAAGAATTGTATTGCCAAATATTATAAAAAAATAGTGGAAGAATTGAAATAGAATTATTATATTTTTTAATACTTTTCTTTCAAAATAAATTTTTTATAATGAGAGATACTTAATATAAAATTTTCAAAATATTTTGAAGTCAAAAAGTCTCCGGTTGGTTCCCACAGTCAACTAGGGGTATTTTTGTCATTTTACAAAAATTATCTCAATAAATTCTAGAAAAATTTCTAAAATCATTATTAATTGTTCTAAGTACATTGATGACTTAAAAATAATTTTTAAACGTACAGAATAATTTAATATATAAAAGTAGGGGTGTTACACTAGCTAGCAACTAAAGTCAACATGGCATCTAATTAACACAACACTTAGGCGCATATAAAAAGGTCCACAATAAGCCCAACAAGGCCCAAAAACAAAGAGTCCTAAATGACAATTAACAAGATAGCTAAGTCCTTCTAAGACCTCTATCAATGAAGCAACATTATGGGTTTTTTTGCCATCAACTCAGCCACTATAACACCCTAAATTTCAGGTACTAGAAATAAACCACGAGGTAGCTCTTAGTAGGACCCTTCCCATGTGTTATTAGGCAAAGATGTCTTAAGAGTTATTGTTATTATATTTCTTATTATTATTAATATTATTTTTATTGTTATTGTTATAGTAGTTATTATTATTATTATTATTACTATTATTGTGTTGTGTTGATGTCATTATATTTATTATTATTATTATTGTTATTAATACCTTAGTATTATAAATTAATAGGAATATTATTATAGAACTCAAAAGAGCATCTAGGGCCCAATAGGGGACTAAAGCCCACTAAGCTACATACTTACCCACATGTTATAAGAAGGGAATAGAGAAGGAGGGTTAGGTTTAGTTGTCACAAAATAGAAGAAGAAAGAAGTTAGAGAGAATGAGGAGAAAAGGGAAGAAGAAGAGGAAGAAAGAAGAGAAGGAGGAGGAATAGAACCGGAAAACCCAAACCCCAGAACTCAGCTTTGCATGTCCATAAAGGTGACTGCTCTCTCCCGTGTCTTTCCTTGTTCTTGTTCATCTATTTATCTTTTTCCCTCCTTATACCTAAGTTTAGGGATTTTATGGGTTTTAAGGAGATTGTGAGGGAGTAAGGAATTTATAGATTAGATTGAACAATTATCAATGTAGAAGAGTGATTAAGAATCTAATTATTTATTTGGGAGCATTTAGAAACCAAAGACAATAGGAAAAATAAATTAAAATTAGTACCTCGGATCCGCCCGGCGGGATTAGATAGTTGCTAGGCGACTTTTCTTCAAAACTAGATTTCGCGTTGTCGTTAGGCGTGTAGACCCGCTGGGCGGGTTGGATCTTGACATGGACCCACTGGGCGGGGTGCAATACTCGCTGGGCAGGTTGGGTTTCAATGCATACCTGCTAGGCGGGTTCGCTGGACTGCCGGGCGGGACTTCCGTCCTATTGGGCGGATATAACTTTTGTTATTCTATTCTTTGTGTTTATGAACTCCTTTTTGCAGTTTTTAACTCATTGTTGTTTGTTTTCTTATGTCTTGTTGAGTTTATATTGTATGATTATTGTTTACCTTGAAAAAACTGAGTGTGATATGAGATTGTGCCAATTTTTCATGATAAAAGTCTATAAAAAGTTGTAAGCATTATTTGTGACCATGCATCATAACATTTGAGTTATGTGATGAGGAAAGTATGTAGGAATCTAGCTGGTGGAGGCTGTGATGGGTTGTCTAACCTTAGCCTTGGGGGTTATCTGGTTGGGAAAACTCCAATGGTCCATGCTGATCCCATGGAGCCGGGCGTACTGGCAAAACTGGGTAACCTTGACTAGTCATCGAGGGATATCATGCTAGTTGATGGTGCGAAAGCCGAAGGCATCGATACCGATGACGCTTCTTATGGCCTGCATTTACTCCTAGTCTACTTTCCGAAAAGTTTAGGTTGATGCCACATGTGCAGGAGTAGTGGTTTAGGAACATAGCATGCATATGTTTCTTGTTATCGTGTGATATGTTGAAGTGTGCTACAATTATAATTATGTGAAGTTTGTGTGACCTTCTTGAGCGATTGATGTAATGTGAAAACGTAATTGTGTCTTGTGATGAAGTGTCAAGATTATGCATATGTGCTTATGTTATGAATGTATGTTATGCTTGTTTGATGAAACAAAACGATGTGTATGTCTAGTTACTAGGCAAAAGATGTGAAATAAATATATGCTTGTAATTAAAATTGTGTTTGCTACCTTAAGGATAAGTGAGAGTCTAGGCCTTGGGATAGTGTTATGAGGGTTCTAGTTGGATAAAAATAGTTGTGAATAAGATAGAGAGAGTGAATCCTCACACAACGTAATAGAAATATATAAGATAACTAAGAGAGAACAAAATGAGGGTATTAAGGTGAGTGTTAAGGGAGTGTCAAAAGTATTTTAGAACGTCTGTGACCTTAGACTTGACTCCTAGAGAATAACCTTAAATATAAAAAGGAAGGAGAGTAAAATCTAAACATGAAGGGTTTAAATACTAGAAAAGGTTTTGGGTAAAAAGAGTTCTTAGGTTAAGAATAAGATAGTAAGATTGTATAACAATTGTGAGAATGAGAGAGGAGTTAACAGGAAACACTGATTATTGAAAGGTGTAGACTCGACCATAGGTATGGATTATTATGAGAGGTCTAGTAAGGCTAAAGCCATTAGAGATAAGTAATGAAGGTTGTCCGAGTAGAAGAGTTTGACCTAGCCGTAGAACCCTTAGAGCATTCATTTTTTTAACTCAATTCGTATATAACTGATTTAAAGTCCCGATGTAAAAAACCTTTTTTGCACTAATGACACCCTATGTTGGCTGTGCTAAAACAAGAACCTACTAATGATGAAGTAGGTATTGCTTTCAAAGTTGGATCGTCTACTAATCCATCTATCAACCCTAATGTTCCCTTTAATAGACCAAGAGCTCAATAGACCAAGCCACCACTAAAACATTCTTCAAAAACCAAACAGACCAAACCCTCCACCAAATAAACCAGATCAAAATTGCCCATCAGAAAACCATTTAAACCACAACCTAAACCCAAGCTTGAACCACAACCACAACCAAGAACACTTAACCAACCCTCACCTTCACCTTTCAAAAGAAAAGCCCCTGAATCTTCTTCACCCAAAATTGACCAAACTCTGACCCCCCCAAAGAAGACCGTTGAGGATTCGTTTAAAGCCTCAACAAGCACAACAACCAACTTCCTTTGAACCTATGCATATTCCAATTTTTGATGAGGATGATCAGATGCCTATCAAAGACTTGAGAATGTCAAAGGACCAGATTGAAGACGTATCACAGTCTGAAGATGTTGTTGAGCAGACTATACAACAGTCTAATATTAATGTTGATGTTGAGAAGAATGTACCTGAGAAAGAGTATAATGAAATTGTTGAATTAAAACCTATTATGTTTGAACAGGTTAAAAAGATTGTTGAAGCGATGGCTCCCAAGCAACAAGCAACAAGCAACAAGAAAGTCGCAAAGGATACAGACTATAGGATAGCCCAAGTCTAATGCAGAAGAAGATAAACAAGTGAAGATGTAACGTCGTGTTTTTCTTAATGTATGATTTAGTGTTTTAATAGCTAAAAAGTGAAAATTAATATGTGATCATGGTGTTTAAAACAAATAAATAAATTATTGTTGTTGATTGTTGTTATGGTGTGGTGCTTTTGTGCTGTTTTCTTGAAAATTCCGGTTTGAATTTAGGGAACTTGAGAAAATGTACTTGAGCCAAAGTGAAATGTTGTTGGTGTTTATATGGGTTAGTAAGAAAAAAAACAGCAAAGTTAGACCAGTTGTGAGTCTTGGGGGACGGTTAGATGAACCATTGACCTTAGTGAGCCCAAAGCCAGTGTGAGGACTTTGGAGAGTTTTAAGACATAAAAGGGGCCAAGCCCTTATTCTCGCACACCTTCCCTCATATCCCCATCTCTTTCATTCTTTTGTCTCTCCCAAATTCTCTCAAACTCTCTCAACCCACCAAGTGAGAGGCAAAATTCGTAACCCATCTCTTTCCTTTTGGTGAGGAGCATTACTTTCTCTGAAGATTTGGCTCAAGGGTTCACATCTTTCACTTTATCTCCTTCCCCAAATTCGAATTCCGGAAGCTCCAAGAGGTACGAGAAGCTTACACTTGTTAGATTTGTAATGTATGAACATGATTGTGTATGAATATCACCTTGGGTTGGTCGAAATCTAGATTATGTGTGCGAGTTAGGGTGAAATTTTGATGAAAATGGGTTTTGGGGAAAATTTTGAAATTTAAAAGGAAAATGGGTTTAGAACGAAATCTTGGTGATTTGTTGTTGTATAATCGGTTAAAAAGGCATTAGAATTAACTAGGAGTGTTTTGACATGCTTGGGATTGGTTGTTGAGTCGAGAATGACCTTGGATCATCTCCTCTCGAACTGCAAAAAATGCAGTTGTTGCCGAGCACCAGTTTTGTGGAGCTGGGTGAAAGATGACAAAGTTAGTGACGAAATTTTGGCCTATAAGGATGGATTTTGGCATTGGGCAACAAAATGCCTGATTTTCTCTATTATGTTGGCGCTAGGCACCAGTTTTGTGGCACTGGGCGATAAAGGGGTTATTCTCTCTGTTGCATTGGCGTTGGGCGCCAGTTTTGTGGTGCTAGGAGGGAATTCATCAGGGTTGGGTCCAAGAAAGAATGTGAAGTGCAGCTAATTGCCTTGGGTTTCATGTTAGGTGTGATCCTTTGAAACATTAGGAAAATGTTTAGCTTCAAAAGAAAGATATATTCATCTTGTATGCTTGATTTATAAGGTTTGGTGTAGTTGTGAAATGGATGTGTGTGAGCTTTGTTGTTGTTAATGTGTGATGTTGTTATTCTAAAGGATTTTCAAATCTTGATATGTTGTTAAAGTGGAAGGTTGCTTAGATAGGGCCTCCACTAGTTATGAATAACATTGTTATGTGAGATTTCTCACGAGGTGGGCTACTTGGATAGGACCTTACCTATTAACCATGCATGGGGCTGGATTGGGCTTGCATGGGGTTGGTAGTAGTTGTTGGACCACAGGTGGTGTTGACTAGGCCATGTGGTATATGTGCTATCTTATATACATGTTGATTGATTGATGTTAAGTTGATGTTGTGTGGTGATACATGCATTTCACACATATGTAGTTGGTTAAGGTTGTGCAAGCCTCAAGCCGTGGTGCGGGTGGGCATGTAAATTGGCTGGTTGACCGGAACTGTGGCTCAAACAGGCCTCTAACCTAGTGTCTAGATAAGCCGTAGGGTCTTAAAGATGGGCCTTCGGGGATGAGTGAATGGATGTTCCATAGGGGGCCAAGGTGGTGCAAGCCTTGAGTCGTAGTGAGCTACCACCCACATACACTTATTCCGACAAACCACTAAGCTTATCCGCATATTAAAGTTTGGCAATCCTTGAATGGTGCTTGGATAGGCCATGGTAGGAGGTGAAACCTGGCTGATCGCCCGAGATTGTTATAAATCTCTTAAGAGTCGTGTCATCATGCATTGACATGGTAATGGTACAATCATGGTGTGATGTGTAGGAATGTTGTGAGACCCATGTTGTTCTGATATAAAATGTTGTACTGCCCTGTGACTGATTATATAATTGGTAATGATCTATTCAATGTATGTATGTATGTTATTTGTTTAGTAAGTTTACCCTTGCCTTGTTGTTTGTTTGTGGTTGCTCTACTATTGTTATGTGTTGGTGTCACTATGATGATCACGTCGTGTGGCATGGGGGCAGAGGGCGAGGCTTCAGCGAATCTGGCTACACGCAGCTGATGGTGGAGTTCTCGACACAAAGACGATAGAAGGCCCACTATGGGTTGATGTTTTGGATGGTGTTGTCTTTCAGACAGTTCTTTTGTTTCTTTTGATGGGGTGTATAGTATGACCAGTCATAGGAAGTGTGTTTTGTACCCCTCTCCCCTTGTTGATGTATTTGTATATTATATTTTATTTTTTCATATGACCTTGGCGTTATTTCCCCCATTCTCTTGATCTTTGTAAGTTGTAAAGATTGGTATACTGGTGGTAGGAGAGAAGGATAGATCTCTCAAGATATATGTATTTCATATATATATATATATATATATATATATATATATATATTGGATTCATTTATGCTTATATGAGATAGTAAAGGATAGTGGTGTTGTTGAGTAGCGACGGTTAGGTCGTTACAGAAGAAGGCTAAAGTCTTATCAAAAAGGAAGAGAAAAAAATAAAAAGGAAGAAAAAAGACAAGTTAACATAGAAGCTGAAGAGCTTAAGGAAACTTTCATCCAATCAGTCATCAAACAGTCAAAGGATAAGCTAATTAGAAAATCCCAAGAAGATGTGGACTACGACATGGAGAAAGCTATTGTTGCTTCAAGAGGTAGACTCCCAATGTCTCTTTTCTTGGAAGTTCCTCTTAAAGTTTCTTTATCCCAAGTTTTCAAACGTATATTAGATGATCTTGCTCCAAGACCACTAAGTTCATCACAAGAAATAGAGGTTGCTAAAAATCCTCTACTTGTGTCTGATATTGCAAGGGAGAATTAGATTAAAGAAAACACAAGGAGTGATCATAATGAAGCAGCTTTATCTAATTGCCCCACTAAAGAAATTGCAGACATTGATCCCTACGAGTATAGATCTCAAACCCCTCCTTTTAAGCATGTTAGGCCAGCAAAGAAGTCATACATCTATGCTGAGCCCAAAATTCATACCAAGTCCAAAGAGTATGTGCCCAAAGAACCTCTGGAGGATGAAGTTTTAACTTTGCTTGAAGTTGAACTAGAAGAAGCAAATAATGAGATGATATGGTTCAAGTTGCAAAGAGAAGAATGACCTTTGCTTCTAGGCAACAGATTTGTGTATAGGCTTGGTCCACATGAGGTTACCCCAGCTATGTCTTATGAACCATTCATCAGACCATATGTTGGAAACCTAAGTATAGTACAAAGTCCGATGCTCCCATATTCGTTTATCCATCAACCAACAGAACACACTTTCCCCCTAGTGCAACCGTCTAGCATCACCAAGCTCTCTACTGCCACACTTATCCATTCGGGTTGAAAAGTAATTTCATGGAGTTTATGATTTTATGCAAATCAAATAACTACACTCCAAAATGGATTTATCCATTTTGTCCTACGAAGGTCAAATGCTACCTTTGAGTATTGTCCAAAGGATAGCCATAATTTGAAGCTTGGAAAATAGGAGATTATGATTGGGAACTCGATAGAGTGATGACCAATTATTGCAGGAAAAAGATGAAGATCATTCTACACAGGGCTATCATGGAAAAGAGGTGTGTTGACTGCAAGGTTGGCATACCAAACATAATATAAGAGGTGAAGTTTGTTGTTTACTTTGCCGTTAAACAACCTTTCCTCTTTGTTGCCAAAAGAAATTAAGGATGGCAATGGGGCGAGGCGAGGCGGGCACGAGTAGTAGCCCCCCGCTACCCGCCCCATAGGATAAATATCTACCTTATGCCCGTCCCACACCCGCATAGGTATCCATCGATATCTGTGGATATTTACTAAAAATTAAAAATATTTAAAAAAATACTTTAACTATAATTTTTAATTATTTTGATAGTTTTGTTAAAAAAAATAGTTTACTAGTTAAAAAATTAAAATTATTCAAATATTTTACATAATTATTATACACAATTAGACTAAAATTATTCAAATGTTATAAACAAATGTTGTGTGATATTATATATTTATACAAGGGCAATTAAGTAATTTTACTATAACGGGGTAAAAACAGTACCGACCCCATTCCGCGCCCGTTTATTAACGGGTACAAATATATATGTTTAAATTATCTGTGGGTACCCATTTAACTATTTATCTTTTATTCGTTGCGGGTTTTATACATGGATATTCGCGAGTACGGATATTTTTGCCATCCCTAGAAGAAATATGAGTGCAAGAATGTCTTTGTGGGCAAAGGCAAAGAGCACAAGTTTAGAAGAGATCCTAATAAGCACATCATGAAGAGAGGAAGAGCTCTTTCTCAGATGCAACTAGCATAAATTAAAGGGAAAGTTACTTTAACGACAAAAGATCGTTTCAAGTTGCAAGCACATGCAGATGCACTGAAACACTTCTCTAGCCTTTCCCCTAAGCAAAAAAGAGATTCTTGGCCACTGTTCAGTCATTCGTCCACCAAGCACTTAGACTCAAGTATCCCTTCCTCCGTTTAATGTTGAGCCTACAGCCGCCAACCAACTTGCCCCTATTTCCCAAAAAACATACATCTTTTAGTCTACCAATATCACCACTTTCAAAATCCTTCTACCCTTTGGCCTTTGCTAGTTTTGTGGTCCCCCTATTGTATATTTGTGTGAGGATTATAATGTTGAAGAACCTTCAGATGTAAACTAAGCAAACCAAATCGAAGCTAACCAACTCCCTAACGTTGATGTTTGTTGTGAAGTGCAAGAGCTGAAGTAGATGGTGCAACGTTTGGAAGCTGCTCTTCAAAGGGAAAGTCAGAAAAGAAGTAGGCTAAGGAGATATTGTCCATGCTTGTCAAGAAATTCAAGCCAAATTAATTTGAAGTCTTCCTTTTCAAGCTCAAACTCAAATTCATGCCCCTACCTTTGATGATGCCAAAAAAAGGAGAAATTAGATGACAAAGAATGAGACAAATGAAGATATCTGGTATAAGGGTTGTATTTTTTTTTTACTTTGGAAAATTTTATGCATTTTTGCTCTGATATAGTATATGACTTTGGTACATTAGGCTCTAGTACATTATTATATGCTTTAACATAACAGTTTTCATTGCACACACAAAACACATCACCTTGATGAGAAAATATTTTCTATCATAAGTATTTTGCTATGATCAGACACATTGATCTTGTATAATATTAATGTATGATCTGATATGATGTTTTCTATGTTCTAATGCATGATATACATAGATGATTGTGCACTATTAAGTCTTATTTGTTTTGATAACGCTTGTCACGAAATCTCTCTAAAACTAAATAAGTCTTAATGTTCTTAATACAATGTTGTTCTACTCTCAACGTCTTATCCTTTAAAAGCACATCTCATATAAAAATACCTTTCAAAAATAACATTACAAGTTTTCTTTGAAGAGACGTTTTTAAAACTATAGTTGTTTGTCATCATCCAAAAAAGAGAGATTGTTAGGACAAAGGATGAAAAATAGCCCTCTTTTGGCTTTGATTATGTCAAATAGATTGAGTGCTTTTGAACAGACTAAACTTACGCTTTTTAAGTATACAAAATTAGTGTTTTTAAAATAAAACAGATGAAATGCCTTGCATTTTATGGTCAGACGATATTGAGTGTGCGTTTAAGCTTTATTTGAATAAGTTTTGTACAAGACTAACTTCTTTTTAGGATTTTTCGTGCATGCTTTATCAAGAATACAAGAAAGAAATGTCAATGTACCTACTCTCTCAAAAGTTGAGCTAATTGCCAAAAAAAAGGCATAGCAATGTACGTGTCAGTATGAAAAAAGTGAAACATGCTCACTACCACAAGTTTTGGTACGAGAAAAGAAAGATAAGCGGACTGCTTTATCTTATTAGAGTCACTATGTTGGTGAAAAACATTTAATACCCCAATGGACATTTTCTTCACAACACTTGACTAGAAGGATGAAACCCCTAAAGATCTCTCAACGGATACTTTTCTAGGAGCTCTATAAATAGTTGTGAAGACTTGTACGTGGAAGAAGTTGGAATTGGTGAAAGCTCTTGAACTCTCTCTAAGTTTTTCTAAGCTTTGTTGTTCTTAAATTTCTTAAGCTCTTCCTGTACAAAGTGTAAAAAGTCACCAAGTTTCTACACTAAGAACTTCCTTGTGCATCCATTTGATAAGATGAAGCTTAGTTAGTGAACCTTTCACTTAACCATTTCTAAGTGAAATCAATAGAAGTCTGAAGAGGCTTTAATTCAAAGATTACTTAGGTTTTTGCTTGGAGAGACATGTAAAATACTATTTGGGTTAAGCTTGAAGATGTTTGAGCAAAAGAATACTTGTAACTTGATATAAATTATAATAAAACTTGGTGGTGCGCCAAGAACTAGATGTAGTCTCGAGGATAAGATGAACTAGTATAAAAGTCTTGTGTTTTTATCTCTTTCCTTTTCTTTAATGTGTTTACTTTTGTGTTTGAAAAGTTTTTACAAGTTCAACTTACACGCTTTGATAAAAGTGTTTCAGTTTCAATTTGCATCTAAACAAGCTTTTATCATTTGTCTTACAAATAGACAATTACAAGTATTTGTGAAAAGATTTGTAAAAAAGTTTTAAAACACAATTCAACCCCCTTGTGTTTTTCTGTGCTTTACATGGACGATGATGAGGATCAAAAGCATAATAAGGAGGGCAAAGGATGAACAACAAAAGAAGTCGATAATAAAGGCGAATGAGAATGATCTATAATGGGAATCCAAAAACAAAATATGGAAATTATATTTATTATTTCAACTTGTAGAATAGATAAAAAGGAGATGTATTGTAGGTGTAAAATATATATAAAAAAATATCATATAGCTCATATAACTTTGTTTGGCAAAATGTTTAATAATATTACCTTTTAACATCTTAATTATAAATTAAAAAATACAAAGACTTAATTAAAATTTAATAAAATTATAAAAACTTACAAATTAATTTAATCTCACTAAAATGATTTTCTAAATCATTATTTTTAAAATAATAATTAAAAATTAAAAATTAATTTTTATTTGAAAATATAATACTTAGTATTATTATTATTATTATTATTTTATCATAATTCTTAATATAATTTTTCTTTATCTATTACTCTTTAAATAATGATTAATAAAATTATTATTATAAAAATACAACAACACGACAAAATAAAATTCGGCGCCGACGTGCCGTTATTTTAGAAAGTTCTCTCCCGGAGTGCACCACACGCAACCAGGAGCCCCACGTAAACCATGAGGAATTCGACACTCGTAGAAACAACACCATTCCATCACATAGCATGAAAAGCACACCCAGCTTATCCGCATTAAATTAAGAGTTGTAATGTTCTTTTAATATTTTTTATAATTTATTTTTTTAATCTTTCTTCATTGAATTACATATTTAATCTTATAATTTTATTTATCTCTATTATAATATTCTTATACACACATTTTTTTATCCCTCTATTCTTCTTACAAGGAGTAGTGACACGTGAATATTTATATAGTATATATTCAATTGTTATTTTTTTCCTCTTTTTTTTTATCACATTATATTAATTATTATATTTATATATATTTTTATCTTCTATCTGTTTCTTTCTTTTACTGTAGATTATAGTATAAGATGTCCAGAATCATTTTTCTTAATCAATCAAAATCAGATATTACACTTGTTTTTTTCTCTTCTTTCCCATGTGTTGAACAAGAGAAATTATGACCGAAAAGAGTTGGGTTTGGGTTTAGCATGAAAGTGACTAATTTTTCACAATATAGTAAATTAAGGTTTAAATATTTGTCAGAAAAAATGTTCATCCGTTTCAAATATAATTGTTTCTGAACTAAAATATAAGTAAAATACAGGTGAGAAACCAAAAACAAGAAAAATTATGAGATATAATATATGTACAATAATTCATATAATAATTGGTATAACATTTTGTGTTTATTTTTTTTATCATTATGAAATATAATCAATAATCTGTAAGAAAAGATAAATACAAAAGAATATTATTGTTCAAATTATTGTATGAGATGTTATGAAAATAACATTTTTCAAAAATTATTGTATAGTATGCATGACATGATACGTCTCTATGGTTTTGTTATGCTTCCAAATCCCTATATTTGTCAACCACATCAACCCTTCTCTTCACTCCCTTTCCTTCACTCAAAATCACAACACCACACCAAGTTCCAACCATATTCTCTCGCTGCCTTCTCACATGGACGCGACAACCCACCCAGACGACCCACTCAGAAGAACGCTGGAGCTCACCGTTTTATCGTTGGAGGAGCTCCGCGAGGACCGGAAGCACACCGCAAGGAGCCTCTACGTGGTGGTACGAGCGGAGTCCATCAACTGTTATGCCACCGGGACGGCGGCGGAAGGCTGCGGCGGCAAGCCGTCGTGGAACGAGAAGCTGGTGGTGGACGTGCCCGTGCACGCGAGGTCCATCACGTTGGAGGTGAAGCGCAAGAACGCTCCGGGCGTTAAGGACGTTGGGGTGGCGAGGATAGCGGTGTCGGACTTTCTCGGCGGGGCGGTGCCCGATGAGCGCTTGCGGTTCTTGAGCTACAGGTTGAGGGACTGGCAAGGGAGGCGCAGTGGGGTACTCAACTTCTCCGTCAGGGCGAGGACGCCGGAGAAGGTGTGCTCTTGTTCTGGGGACGTTGTTATTGGCGTTCCTGTTTGGTGGTACAACCGTGACGGCATGCAACAATGTTTGAAAAAGGAACAAGATTGAAGATTAGCTTTTAGCTGATACCTAGAGAGAAAGATATCACGTTTGTGTGAAAAATATTACGTCTTCAAGTAAATTATTAGAAAACTAAACAAAATCATCGATGCGGCAAAATGACAAAAGGATGAAAATTTATTTTAATCTCTACTACTCTTCAAAAAAAAAATAAAAAAATCTCTATTGTATTATAATATGAGAAAAATCAAAATTAATTATTTAACTACATATTTATGTTTTTGATAAAAATCAATTATAAATTATCTTTTCAACTTTAGATTTTACCAAATTAATTTTATAAGAATTAATTTTACCCGTTATCTCTTAAATTTATATATTTAGAAATTCATATTTTTTTATGTATAACTTCGTACAATTTTACTTTTCAATATTTTTAGTAAATATTTAGATCAGAAGTAAAATAAAAATAATAACTTATTCAGTATTAACAACATGAAAAATATTATTTGTAAAAAATGAATAGCTAAAACCTTAAAACTTAAGAGAATAATTTGTTGAATTGAAAAATTCATGAAAACGTGCCTCGTGCCAAATTTAGATATAGTCCAATAAAAAATTTTATGTTATGAAAATTAAATTATCACATGAACAGTGATTAAAATGTTATATATATGGTAAAATTCATTAAACCATTTTAGAATATGAAATAAAAGTACAAATAATTTGTTTTCATTGATAGTCGGGAAGGAATATATTTACATGTTTTTTAGCCAATTTACAAACAAAATATGGAAATTATATTTAGTAATTAATTCAACTTGTGGAACAAATAAAAAAGGAGATGTATTATAGGTATAAAATATTTTAAAAAATCATATAACTATTTCTGACAAAATGTTTAATAATATTACCTTTTAATAACTTAATTACAAAATTTAAAAAGACTAAATTAAATTTTAATAAAATTATAAAAATTTACAGATTAATTTAATCTTATTAAAATGATTTTCTAAATCATTATTTTTAACAATAATAATTAAAAGTTAAAATTAATTTTTTTATTTAAAAATATAATACTTATTATTATTTTTATCATAATTCTTAATATAATTTTCTTTATCTATTGCTCTTAAAATAATGATTAATAAAATTATTATAAAAATACAACAACGACAAAATAAGACTCGGCGCCGTTTTTTTAGGAAATTCTCTCCCCGCAACACACGCAAAGCGTAAAACATGAGGATTTAGCTATGTTATCAGAACCGGATCGAACCGGCCGGTTCAATCGAAAAATCGGTGAATTGGTTTTGTATCCGGTCCAATGAAATCAGAGAAATAGTCAGGCCAAAAATTGGTCTGTAAATTGGTGAGCCGATCAAAAATCGGTAAAATAGGTCAAAACCAGTCAAAATTGATTCGTAGCGGTTCGATAAAAAATGTCTAATAAAATATTATTTTGATGTATTTTTTAAAAAAATAAAAATCAACCTAAAATATTTGTCATTTTTTTTATTCTAAATATAAACTTGTTTTTATTAATAAATATTAATGTGTATTATTAAAACTTAAATTTAAGTATTATGACATATTTAATTTGAACTTTTTAAGATATTATATATGTTAAAAACTTATAAAATTATATTTTATTTTTAGTTTTTAATATTATAAAGTTATGATATTATATATTTTTTAATTTTTTATGTATTATTTAATTATTATTATTATAATTATTTTATTAATACCAGTTCAATCATAATTTAACTCCAATTAAACTATTAAATCTTGAATCAATGCTTTGACTGGTTCAATAACTGGTATGGTTTTAAAAACATTGAAATTTAGACACTCGTAAAATCACACCATTCATGAAAAGCACGCCCAGCTTTAAAAAAGAAAAGACAAGACACGGATATCGAAGCATTTTTTTTATTTAGTTAGGAAAAAAGTAAAAAAAAAAGTTACTTTTTAGAAATAAAAATTTAAAATTTTTTATATTTTTTTAATTTTTTTTCTTTTTTATGTTTTTCTTTCACCCAACTAAACAGTTTATAAGAATTGTAATATTCTTTTAATATTTTTTATAATTCTTTTAATCTTAATTTTTTCATTGTATTACATATTTAATCTTATAATTTATTTTTATATCTCTATTATAATATTCTTATATACACATGTTTTTTCCCGCTATTCTTATTAAAAATAATGATACGTGAATACTTATATAGTATACAATTAATTGTTATTTTTTATTCCTTTTTATTGTTTCTTATCACATCATATTAATTATCTTATTTACATTTTTTTTTATCTTCTATCTGTTTCTTTCTTTTGGTGTAAATTAGCATAAGACGATTTTTCTTAATCAATCAAAATCAGATATTGCATTTGCTTTTTTTTTTCCTCTTCTTTTCCCATGTGTGAACAAGAGAAATGATACGGAAAAAAGGTGGGTATTGATTTATTGAAAGTGACTAATATTTCATGATAAATTAAGATTTGAATATTTATTAGAAAAATGTTTATATTTTGTACCTAAGAGAAATGCTAGTATCATTCTTTTAATAATCTCTTTCTAATATTTTTTTTATTATTAGCTAAAATTTATTAGAAATTACAAATTTTAGTAGTCTCACCTCTCATTTAATGAGTCTTTTATAATTTAAAAGTAAAAATAATTTTTAATAAATTTCAACCAATAATTAAGAAAGTGTTAGAAAGAATGACGCTAACATTCTTCATATACCTAATTATGTTTTGAATATAATTGTTCCAAACTAAAAATATAAGTAAAATCCACGTGGGAAATCAAAAACAAGAGAAATTATTGTATAGTATGCATGACACGACACGTCTCTATGCTTATGTTATGCTCCCAAATCCCTATATTTATCAACCACACCAACCCTTCTCTTCACTTCCTTTACTTCCTTTTCCCTTCTTCCACTCACAATCATAACCACACCAAGTTCCAACCATATTCTCTTGCTGCCTTTTCACATGGACGCAACAACCCATCCGCAGGGCCCACTCAGAAGAACGCTAGAGATCACGGTTTTATCGTTGGAGGAGCTCCGCGAGGACTGGAAGCACACCGCACAGAGCCTCTACGTGGTGGTACGAGCGGAGTCCATCAACTGCTACGCCACCGGGACGGCGGCGGAAGGCGGCAACCCAACGTGGAACGAGAAGCTGGTGGTGGACGTGCCCGCGCACGCGAGGTCCATCACCTTGGAGGTGAAGTGCAAGAACGCACCGGGCGTTAAGGACGTTGGGGTGGCGAGGATAGCGGTGTCGGACTTTCTCGGCGGGGCGGAGCCCGATGAGCGCTTGCAGTTCTTGAGCTACGGGTTGAGGGACTGGGAAGGGAGGCGCAGTGGGGTACTCAACTTCTCCGTCAGGGCGACGGCGCCGGAGAAGGTGTGTTCTTCTTCTGGGGACGTTGTTATTGGCGTTCCTGTTTGGCGTGACCACCGTGACGGCATGGAGCAATATTTGGAAAAGGAACAAGATTGAAGATTAGCTTTTGGTCGAAGAGAAAGAAAAAGTGAAATTAAATGTAGTAGGTGTTTTTTTTTTAATCTATGCTAAAAAAATTTGGTGGTTGAGAACTTCTAATAGAATATTTTCTTTTTATTACGTTTTCTCTGTTTTCATTGCTCTCGAACCTAAGACATTGTTTAACAAATTCAATCACAATTTTATTTGGACTAATATAATGTATTAGGTGGTATGATATAATAAAAAATAAAAATAATAATAAATAGGTTAAATTAATCAATAAATTTTTAAATTATTTAAAAATTTTTAATTAAATTCTCAAACTAAAAATTTATAATTAAATTATTGATCTTATAAAATTTTTATAATTAAATATCTGCGATCTTTAAAATTGTCATAAATTATTATTTTTGACTATTTTAAATTGTCATAAATTAACATTAAGAATTTAATTATAAAAATTTTACAAAATTAATAACTCAATTGTCATTTTTTAATTTAAAAACCTAATTAAAAAAATTTAAATAATTTAAAAACGTGATTAATTTAACCTAATAAATATTAAATCTTAATAGAATGTAGTGTATAAAAAATGACTTTTCGGTGATTTTTTATTTGTTTTTATTTTTTATTTTGCCTCGATTTGATAAGTTGTCAGAACAGAGCCAATTTTGTGGCCGAAGTCAATGCAGTGGGACCAATTTTTCCTACCGTCACGTGTTACGTGTTAGGCCTTCACGTATTAGGCCACTAACGTCGGTTGGCGGGTAATTTATGGTAGAAGCCCAATAACATTTCGGCGTGGAGGAGTTCCAGCCCCTCTCTCTCTCTCTCTCTCTCTCTCTCTCTCTCTCTCTCTCTCTCTCTCTCTCTCTCTATATATATATATATATATATAATTTATTAATGTACACATATTTATTTTAGTTGGAGTACTTTAATAAATTATAATTATAATATCTATTAAAATATATCATGATATAATTTGTTAACGTATTCTAAATAAAAAATAAGTGTGTATAGGTTAATAAATATTGGTAAAATTTGCTATAATAGTGTTTTTTTTTTTAATCTTTGCTAAAACAATTTGGTTAAACACTTTTAATAGAGTCTTTCCTCTTTATTACGTTTTTTCTGTTTTCATTTACAAGGCTCTCGAACCTATTTAACAAACTCAATCACAATTTTATTTAGACCGACCTAATGTTAGTAGGTGGTATGATATAATAATAAAAAAAAAAGTTAAATTAATCAGTAAGTCTTCAAATTATTTGAAATTTTTTTTATTTGTTAAAATTAGTTTAAGGGTATATTTGTGTGGTGGCGACAAAGGTGGCAGTAGTGGTGTTGGTAACGACGACAGTGACAATGGTAGCGGCACTGATGGTCGTGGTGGTGATGATGGTGGTGGTGGTAACAGTAGCGGCGACGATAATGTTAGTGGTGATGTTGGTGGGAAGAGCCATTATCAAATGTAGTAATGTGTATTTTTTTTAAAAACTAAAACTAGATTTACAAAACTGTTTTTCTTGGTTTTGAAAATAAATATAAAAGTGTTTTAACTTTTAAAATTGAGTTAAAAATCATTTCAGCTCCATTTTAGCCAAACACATTTTGTTTTGAAAATTAGATTTAAAAACTAAAAACCAAAAATTTACAACCATCCTAAACCTGCTCTAAGGTCTTTAAAATTGTCATAAATTATTATTTTTTAGCTATTTCAAACTATCATAAATTAACATTAAAAATCTGGTTATAAAAATTTTACAAGATTAATAACTTAATCGTAATTTTTTTAATTTAAAAATCTAATTAATTTTTTTTATAATTTAAAAAGGTGATTAATTTAACCTAATAAATATTAAATTTTAATGAAATGTAGTACATAAAAATCTTTACATATCTTTACTCTTTGAAAAATGACTTTTCGGTGATTTTTTTTTGTTTTTACTTTTTTATTTTGCCTCGATTTGGTAAGTTGTCAGAACAGAGCCAATTTTGTGGCTGAAGTTAATGCAGTGCAACTAATTTTTTCCTGCCTTCACGTGTTAGGCCACTAAAGTCGGTTGGCGGGTAATTTAGGGTAGAGGCCCAATAACATTTCGGCACGGAGGAGTTCCGGCCTCTTTCTCTCTATATATATAATTTATTAATATATACACACTTATTTTAATAGAAGTATATTAACAAATTATAGTTATAATATATCTTAAAATATATCATGGTATAATATATTAATATACTTTAAATAAAAAATAATTGTATATACATTAACAAATTGTTAATGTATACATATTTATTTTTTGTTTTGCCTCGATTTGGTAAGTTGTCAGAACAGAGCCAATTTTGTGGCTGAAGTCAATGCAGTGGGACCAATTTTTTTCCTAACTTCACGTGTTCGGCCAGTAAAGTTGGTTGGCGGGTAATTTATGGTAGAAGCGTAATAACATTTCGGCTTGGAGGAGTTCCAGCCTATATATATATATATATATATATATATATAATTTACTAATGTATACATATTTATTATAATTAAAGTACGTTAATAAGTTATATCTTAAAATTCATTATGATGTAACTTGTTAATATATTTTAACTAAAAAATAAGTGTGTATATTAATAAATGCTTATAGAGTTTATTAACATATACACATTTTATTTTTTAGTTGAAATAAGATATATTGTAATTATAATTTGCTATCTTACTCCAACTAAAAAATAAGTATGGGTATATTAACAAATCCATACATATATATACACACACACACATACACACATACACACAGGATTTATATGATTTGGTTAGTTTACAAAAATTTCAATTAAATTTGTAAACTATAACTTTAAATTCTTGTTTTAAAGTTTTCAACCATAATAGAGAAATTGGATGAAAAGGACTTCATGTAAAGTTCACAAATTTTTATTTGATTGCTGTATATTTTATTTAGAAAAACATGTTTATGAATCTAAAGATATTTAATTAATTAAAATGAAGTTGGGACAAATCCTAATGACTTTTACCTAATTATAATTGCTATAAGTTAAATAATTATAATTAAAATATGTATAGAAGAATATAATTATAAAAAGCAACATAATGGAATAGACATTTCACAGAAATTAAATTCAGGCAAGCATAATTTAAATCATAGCTGATAACTAAAAAAGTATTGGTCTCTGTACCCAAAACGGTGATAATTTGTTTGTACTCCACAATTGTTTAAAATTCAAAGTAAGAATACCATAAGCATGAACTTATAAATTAAAGAACCTGCCTTTATTTAATATTTACATAAAGTATATTTGGATCCTGAAGAAATGAAAAGTGAACAGGATGTCCAGGTTGCAGACGATTAGTCCTAACAAAGTTGTACCAACCAGAGCATAGGAAGCGTTCGTTTGTTCTCCTCCCCCTCCTCCAAGAATACATTCATATATATTCCCTTCATTATCTTCTATATAGATGTTCTTCTGTCTTTTAGGAATGAATTTTTGACAATTTTTTCAAGCAGGGGCTACAATAATAAGGATTTGATTAAAATGCAAATGGAAATAAAGGATAAAAACAATATATTTTAAAAAAAAAAATCATTAACTGACCAGAGTCTATTCTTTCTTTGCATCAAGTATGGATAACACTCTACTCTAGCTCCTGTTAACACCATTGTTAAGCTCATTTTCTTCTTCTAAATCATTCTCTGCTTCATAAGAGTCTTCCACATAAAATTATTCAATGGAAATAGGATAAGGAATTTTAGTGTTATTAACAGAAACAATTTTCATTTCGAATTTGTTATCTCCTACATAATGAAACCATGCTTGATGCATTGTTTGAAGGTGGTAAAACTTAGCCCCATTCTTATAACGCTTGTAGAAAAAATGAGCAACCCATTTAAGTCCTTAGAAGTTGCAGAACAAAAATATTTCCCTTTGGATTAGTTACTTCAGCATTGCCATAGCCACACGTTCGTTCCACAAAGAAGTAAAGGTAGTACCAAGGTCCATAAAATCTGGGCCACAGAACAGATAAATAATTATGAAAAATTATATAATATGAATTTTTTTATGAAAATAATTATTAGATGTGGTTTAATATACCTCATTAGGATTGATAGAGGTCTTTATAGTTTTGTAGAAATCCTTTGAAAATACATAATGAGCAGGTCTGACACCGATAGTTGGAACAGGGTATTTAATTTCAAGATATTAGTGGTTATAGATCCTAATGTTAAAGAAGTTGTCTCCCATATAATGGAATATTATATGATGAACTTCTCTCAAATCATAAAAATCTTGTATTTTTAAGGCACCACTTAAGAATCTTGGATTATCATGCTTCCCAAAAATATAAAGACATGAAATATTTCCAGATGGATCCATTAATTTTACTATTCTAGTTATAACAGAATTCCCCCATTAGTTAAAGAAAGTATTGCCAATCTTCATAGAATCCTATCTAAGAAAATAAAGAATTAAGCTACATCAGATAAAATAAAAATACCATTCATATATTTTTTGTAATAAAATTGTTATGCAAAAATGAATATGGCACCTTCTGTGGATTTAATTTTGACACAAATGTCTTAAACCAATTTGTTAACCTTAAAGTGGAGGAAGAAGCCATCCTGTTAAAAAGAGTAAGATCTAATCTATAATATATTCAATATAGCCAAACTCATATAGAAGAACTTTTATGGATTACTTAAATGTTGGTCTGCTAAGTAGGGTGGCAAAACTTTTTAACTTAATTTGTATCTATATTGGTTTGATTCATTTGATTAAAGGATTTCGGGATTATAATTACAATGAATGCACTATAAACGTAGATGTTTTCCATACTTATTAAGGGCTGCTTATGTTACTTAAAATGAATTCGAAGAGTCTATATTGCATTAATTGTAGTTTTTTTGTAGTAGAAACCACTATGAACAGTAGAGCTTTTGCATGCATGTTGACTCATGCTTAATAAATTTCCAATGAATGATGCGTTTTTATTGCATTAGCTAATTCGAAGGGTTTTTGCATGCATGTTTGTTTATACCTTTGAAGATGAAATTTGAAAAGGCATGGAGTGAATAGATGTATTCCCTTACAATGCATCATAAAGGAAGAGGTTTATATTGCATCCGAACAGTCTATATTGCATTCATTTTAGTTTTTCTGCATTAAATACAATCATGAATCGTACACTTTTTCCATGCATGTTGGCTTATGCTTATTAAATTGCCAATGAATGAGTCGTTACTACTGCCTTAGGAAATAGAAAATCATAAGGCATGGAGTAAATAGATGGTTCATTTACTTTTGTTCTGTAAAGTTGGGTAGGAGACCTTTCCCCTTAATCCTTATTCGATTGATTAAATGATTTGGGTGAATAAGTTATTTCCAATGAAAGGCTGTTGTTCTATTGCCTTTGGGAGGAGAAAAGAAATAAGCGATGTCAAAAGACATAAACTCATTTATTTTTGTGGTGGAAAGTTCATAATTAGAAGTATGGACTCCACACATAGTTATTAAGATCAAGATAACATTCTATTATGTTTAAGACACATTGGCTCATTATTGTTCAAATTTCCTTAGTCAACTCTACATCCTTTTAAGTTAGCATTACAAAGTAAAATAGACTACCAAATATTTTGAAGTTAGTTTTCCAATATCCCCTAATTCGTTTTCATAATATTTTGAAGGTCTGATATAGAACTGAACATTAGAATTTCCATTATCCAAGACTAAGCGCAAATCTTTTTCCTTAATGAACTTTAGAATGGATATCCTTTTCATTTCGAAAATTTAGTTTATCAATGTCATTTTGAAAAAAAAAAATCTGATATCGTCATTTTGGTGTTCCCATAATGTGTTCATCACATTGAATAAGCTGCAATGTGCATGTTTTGCTCAATGTTTATTTTTTATTTACAGACTGTTTAATATACTTTGATGTTACATTGCTGAATTGAGTTCATTGAAATTAAGTTAAGCAAGGAAGATCTATATAGAAGATAAACAGGGAAACTCCAAAATGGAAAGGTAAGGGGACATTAAAATTAACATAACACGAAAATAACATAAAAAAAAAACCTGACACCAACTAGCTATAGTTTAATTAAGTAACAAAAACTAATCTTTTGGCTGATATTTGTAGAACTTCAAAAACTCAACAACGAACAATAACAAAAGCAAATAAAACCATAAAAAGCAATATCATTCTTTTTCAACCTTGATCTTTTTCATAATCTTTTTGGGGGAAGTAGTTGGAGGAAAACATTCAATGACATCATGGGACAGCCTCTTTGATGTGGTGATGACAACTGCTTCACCTTGCATAGAAACAACTTCAAAATCACATTCCTTGACACCCTTTTTAACAACTGCAACATCCTTTCCTTTATGGTCATTAAGCATGACTTTAGAGTTAGAACTATTCTGAGTCAAAACTTCAACCTGAACTTGTTCCTGATGTTTCATTATGGTAAATATGGATTGTTTCTGATCCAAGGGAAAAATTGTCCAAACCATCCAAATTGATGTCCTTCTGCACAACACTATCATCATTTTCCTTCTCTAGCTTAATCATCAGCTTGTCAGTGGAACCATCTATTGTTAAATCTTGAGTGTGCTGAACTTCTAGATTTTTTGATGGAGTAATAGAAACTATTTCACCCTCGAGAAACAACTTTCAGCTCATTTTCCTTCAAGTCATTTCCAACAAGGATTTGAGAAAACTAATTAATAAGATCCACACAACCTATGGATAAATCAAATGAGCCAACTTGTTTACAATATAAGATTTACTTTAACTTAGCCTTAGACCAAATAATGTTCATAAAGAGATAAAAGAACATCCATCTAAAAGTCTTAAAATTCATAAAACCTTTGCAAGTTTAAACTTAATAAGTTTCTTTATCATAATAGGGTCATCACAAATTCTCGTAACTCTTAAGGATGGCTGGAATCGAGAGTTAACAACATTTTTAACTTCAACTTTGAAAAGGAAATTCCTATTAACCAAATTCCTAGTTTCATTAGGAATTGTATTACACTTTGAAGTCTGCACCATATGAAAAACAAATACATCAGTATTATAACAAAGCTTTATTAAATTAATCAATTTAAAAAAAAAACAGGCATAAACAAAAAGACCAATGTAGCATTACAGTAAGAACATACAACCTTATCAGTTGTTTCAACCATTTCATTACAACTTTTCTCCAGCAAATTAGTGGCATCACGATCAAATAACACCATTGTAGCACTGTCCGTCTCATCAATGATCCTCACCTTGATACAATACCTTTAGAATACGAAAAATTAATTATTCAAAATGAATCATATTGGTGCAAAATGTTAACTTCAGTTCAAAGTCATAATGTATATTACCTTGGATACACATCAACAACATGTCGATTGCAATTTTCATAGAAGTACCTCTTCGAATCAAGGAAAACATATCAATTGTATCTACATGCTGTGTACCACCAATCTTCCCCTTCAATAAGATGTTTAATTGTACCAAGAACCACAAACACACCATCGTACAACATAAATTTATAAATAATGTCAACTCGTTGAAGTTGAAGAGTGTGCAAAAAGGATGATACAAAGTAAAATAGATTACCTCAGAACAATCTTTCAACTCCAAGGATTTTCAAAGAGATATGTTAAGAAACTCTTCTTCAATAGAAACAGTTGGGGAATCATATATCTGACTTAGGACTTAAGAACAACTTTGGATATTTTCCATCAATCTGATTAAAAAATTCATTAATTACATAATAGGTTGATTACATAAAAGATAACTTCCAATGAATATGAACATATAACCTTTTTTTAAATTTCTTAGACTCTGGAATGTTTGCATTAAATATTAGCTTCGTGGACTACAATACATTTTGCAGACCCACCTTTCCTGCAAAGCAAAGCAAATAAATATTAAAAGGGCTTCCAAAACATACGTTCACTTATTATAAAAAACAAATTGAATAACTTCACCTTTGAAAATTTTCACTTTAGCAAACTGAATAACAACAATAGAATTCATAGCATCCCCGAAGGACAGAAAAGCATTTAACTCATCAACCAAAAAGAGCGCATTCCATCTTTAGCCTATATGATCAATTATAAACAAAAATCAAAACTGTTAACCAATGACATAATAACAGGAATAGCTTGTATGATATAGTAAAAACTTGCAAAACATATACCCTTCTTGATCCAACTCTATCTCATTCATTTTTTTTTACCATCTTTCATGTACTCTCCTTCAGTACCAACTCTAGTGGGAACACCAATGACATTTGCACATTGTCATATATATAAAATCTGTTATAAAAAATCTGATATCTATTGTATAAAAATACAGTTAAAAAAATGTTGCATAAATAAAATCAATAGGAGCTAACCAACTAAATAAGAAGAATTGAAATCAGTAGCCATGATATCAAAGAAAGAAACAAATGTATAGGGGCTTCCATGGATAGATGATTACCGCAAAGGTTGCACATTAGTTGAGAATTGAAAATTTAGTTTGTATTCATGCTTAGAGGTTCTATATTCTCCACCATTTGAGCCTATACCAAAATTACTTATGACATAAACTTTTCCTTCACTTAACAGACTTTTATACGTCAATGTCTTTCTCCCTGAAGCATGTATTTTGGACCCCTGTCAACAATAACAAAAAGAAGATTAAACAAAGACAAAAAAATAGTAAACAACTGAATAATGAACAAAACACACCTTTTCATCCATGAGAACCATCTCCAATGAGAATGGGGATTTTGATCCATTGAAACTTGGAACGGTTCAAAGCCTTATTATCTCTACTTTGATGTTCCAATTTTCTTTTTCAGGGGTAAAAGTAGATATTAAATCATATACACCAGCCATTTAGTTCAATTAGGAATTAGAAAATGGGTAAGGAAGAAATGAACGGCGGAATGACAAGTGCACTACCAATTTATAGAGCTGGATTGCTAGAATATAATGAATGAAGAGGGAGAATAGCAATTTTGGGAAGCTGAACAGATTTGCACACCTCATTAAATTATATGCTACAATAGCATTGTAACTCACATATACTAATCTACTAATAGAGAGGTAGTGCACTTATCATTTAATTGTAGTTAAGAAAGACATCTTTGGTCTGTTTTTAAATTTGAATGTCGTTTTAAGTTAGAAAAATATAAGAAACTTCTATAAATGGATAGTAGTGAAGTGGATTGAGTTGGAAGCTTTTGCTATGGTGCTAACACGTGTAAAATTTTCCTCCAAATGGGGTTATATATATATGTGTGTGCATGTGTGTGTGTTATAACAGAGAGGTACTCCTCTTATAAGAAGTGTAAATTTTTTTACTTTATATTTAGAGAGAAGATGTTACTTTCTTCTATGTATTTAGTAAAAAAAACAATTGTTATTATTTATGATTTTTCTTTATTAGTTAAGTGATTTTTACATTAAAAGATTATATGTGGATTTCTATTTTCAATGGCTGAAATTATTTGTATAACTATGGTACTCAACATGGTATCAAGTCATCGATTATTGGTCACATTTCATGCATGTTATAGTACTATTTTCTTGATTCTATTCACATGTGCAGTTGTATACTTTTACGATGATTGTTAATGTACGTTGGATTTGTTCTAGTGTGTGGTAATATAATATTGATCACATATAGGGTACTATTTATAGTGAAATTATGTAAGCCAGTTCATTAAAAAAATATTATGGCAATAAAATATGAGATTTAGAAGTTTAATAGGAGTAATTCTTCCTACAAAAATTAAAGATGAAGACAATGATGCGAAAGGATAATTGATTGCTAACAAATGAAGGTAGACCCACTCATATAATTAATGATAACTAGAAAGAGATGCATGACAATATATCATGGCTAATTTGCAATTAGTAATAACAAATTTAGTCTTGTCTAGTGTTGTAAAGAGAGTTAATCACTAATTTACTCTTTGAAATTGTAATGGTTAATCCAATTAGTTCTTAAAATTAATAAAACAGGAAAATAATCTCTAAAATTATAAATTATCAATCAATTTAGTGCTTGAAATTGATTCTTGAAATAAATAAAATGGCAAAACAGTACTTGAAATTATAATGATTGATCAAATTGATCCTTAAAATTAAAAATGTTTAACTACACTTTTTGTCCCCAACTTCTAATACTTCACAAATTATACCTCTAAAGTTTTTTCTCGTGCATTTTAACCTTAAAATTATATAATTTCGCAAATTTTATCCTAAGGTTAATTGATCATAGTGTTGATGTGGCGACTTTCAAAATTTCATGCAGTTTTGTCCATAAAGTGTAATTAAGCCTTTAGAAAATGATAAAAACTTTGAAGATAGGATTTGGACCCTTGTCCCCTTCTTTCTCCACTACTACCAAAAGTCACTAAGTCATTTATCTTGTTTAGTTTATATGTAAAACCATATATTATATATATCATTACTACATTTGTTAATTGTACTTTTGATCTCCTAAGTATATATTTATATTTGTATAAAAAATATTAAAAGTTAAGATGATAATTTATTTATTAAATATTTGTATTTTAATTCTAATTATAGAAATTTATAAATTATATAAATTTATTTATTTAGTTATATAATATTATTTTTTATTTATAAATTATTTATATATCTTCCACCCTTTTATTTATAGGATAGTTATTTAGAAATAAAAATATTTAAGAAACAAATTTATAAGATATTATATAATTTAACTAATAAATAAATTTATGTATAATTTAATAAATAAATTTGTATAATTTATAAATTTATATAACTATAATAAAAATATTTAATAAATAAGTTTAGCATCTTAACTTTTAATATTTTTTTATACTTAAAATTTAAATGTACACTTGAGAAACCAAAAGTGTAATTAACAAATGTAAAAATGGTATATATAATATATTTTTTGTGTATAAATTAAATAAGTAAAATGACTTAGTAGTTATGGTGGTTGTAGAGAACAACAGATTCAAGAGTTCAAATCTTATATCTAACACGTTTACCATTTTCTAAAGACTTAATTGGGCTTAAGGGGCAAAATGTGCAAATTTCTGAATGTTTGGACAAAATTCGTGAAATTATATAAGTTTAGGTTTAAAATGTGCAAAAAAACTTTAAGGAAAAAATTCACAAAATTTTAAAAATTAGGAGACAAAAAGTGTAATTAAGCCTTTTTAATTTTAAGGACTACTTTGACCGACCATTATAATTTTAAGGACTAAATTAATTGATCATTTATAATTTTAAGAACCATTTTGCCATTTTATTTATTTCAGGGACTAATTTGACCATCAATTATAATTTTAGGGACTAAATTGATTGATAATGTACAATTTCAAGGACCATTTTAGCATTTTATTAATTTTAGAGACCAATTTGATTGACCATTACAATTTCAAGGACTAAAGTAATGATTCACTCATTGTAAAGAATTAGACGACAAAGGGAGATTTGGCATGCACTTATCAAACTATACGAGGTCAAGTCATTTCAAAACAAAATATTCTTAAAAGGAGACTCTACACTCCTTAAATAAATGAATCCAGGTTAGTAATGGATCACATCAACAACCTAAATGTGTTATTTGCTTAACTTACAACATTAAATTTTAGAATAATAGAAATAAATGTACGAGGATTCTACTTCAAAGTTTGCCAAAATTGTATAATCAAGTCATCATCAACTTAACAAATAATAATATTGTTGATCTCCTATTCTTTAATGATGTTGCCAGAGATATTCTTGAAAAATAATCCACGTGTAAGAATGTAGGGAAGATAACTAAGAAAGTTTAAAGCAAGTGTGGGCTTTCATGTTGACAAGAAGTAAATTAATTAAACGTAGCTCCAGTAGAAGTCCAAAATCATGGTAGATCAAAATCTCAAAGAAGAAAGAATCTCAATGCTACCATGTGGCATGAGAGGGCTCTTAAAAAATAATTGTTGGCATAACATGAATGTAGAGAAGTTGCTTGAGGCAACTTTCATTCTAGGATGTGTTTCTAATACCTCAAATAATGGAAAGATCTTGTACAATCAAGTGGAAAATAATTCCAAAGGTGAAAAATAGTTCACTAATGTTTGGATAATGGATTTAGGAACATGACACATGACTGCATGATGAGATTAATCATGTCTCAATAATTACTACAGTTGGTATTGTCAAGTTAAAAATGTATGATGGTACTATTCACATAATTCAATGGGTCGAGTACAACATGTGAAGGATTTAAAGAAGAATTTATTGTTTATCAGACAATTAGATGACATTAGATGCAAGATTTATGCTAAAGATGGGATCGTGAAGGTGGTGAAAGTTGCTCTAGTAGTGGGGGAGAAAAGATTGTAGCAAATTCATATGTCTTTTTGAGAGATATATTGTAGAAGGTAGATGCTTATTTGCATCAACTAGTCAAGGATAATCAACAATAATTTGACATAATAAGTTAGACCGCATCTAAAAACATGATATGAAGATTCTCATAGAAAATAATCTCCTTCACAGGCTCAAACTACCTATTTGCAAGAATTGTGTGATAAGTAAGTGACATAGATTGAAATTTGATAAATCAACTGCTAGAAGCAAAAACATATTGGACTTAATTCATTTTAATGTGTGGGGGTCATAAAAAACGTTAGTAGAAAAAGTAAAATATTTTGTATCATTCATTGATGATTATTTTAGGACATTATGGATGTACCCAATCAAGAAGAAGTTAGACTTATTTCAAATATTCAAGAAGTTCAAAGCACAAGTGAACCTTGAAACTAGGAAAAGAATTAAGTGTATTAGGACAAATAATGGAGAAGAGTATACATTGGTGATTTTCTAGCATTTTACAAGAAAGAATATCTTAAGAGGAAATTCATAGTGGTGCATACTCCTCAAAAAAATGGTGTAACTAAGTGCATGAATAAAACTCTCCTAGAGTGGACAAGACCTATATTGAAAACTACATGATTAGCAAAGTCTTTCTAGGTAGAAGTAGTAACAAAAGCCTATTATATGATAAATTAATTGGTTGCCATCAATTGTAGTTGATTTAAAAACACTAACGGAAAAGTGGAATGACAAGACAACAAATCATTTTCTCTACATGTTTTTGGATGTCCTACACATGTGATGTATTACTCCCAAGAAAGAATAAATTTAGATCCAAAATCCAGGAAATGCATATTCTTAGGCTATGTTGATGGTGTTAAAGGGTATCACCTATAGGAACCCACTATACATAAAATTATTATCATCAAGGATATGATTTTTTATATGATCCTGATTAGGATTCATAATGTTTTTTTACTGATTGTCCTTGAGTTGGTTATCTTGGAAGCAAGAATTTAGAATAAAAAAAATAAGAAATGAGGTAAAATAGAAAAAATAGCACAAAGATTAGGATTTGTAGCAATGGTGCTAAAATTGAAAGAGCATGGAAAACAAGTATGTAAATAAAAAAAAGTAAAAAATGAAAAAAGGAAAGAAGATGGCAGAAGATGCCACACTCTATAGAGAGTGATAAGTCTAGTAAAGATTTACCACAAAGGTATGAAAACCTTTGATAAGAACCCCAAAGAGAAGCCAATACTCTACTCACACTCATAAATGAGTAAGCCTCAATGTTATTCAAATCTCCAAATGAGAGGGATTATATCTCTATTTATAGAGTTTATCCTAAGGAGTTTAACCCTAATTCTAAAGAAACACAAGCAAAGGCCTAAGCAAGCTTAAGACCCAAAATATAACTTATTTTAAACTCAAAAGAAGCCTAATCTAGGGTTGGAAATTAAGAAAGTATCAAAACAATTAAAAATATACCCAAACACTTAAATATAACTAATAAAAAATTAGGTTGCAAGCCCATAGTTGGTGCATTAGGTTAGGCTTTCTTCTACATGAATCAAGTGCACCATCTTGAGCTCTTCTTTCTCACTTTGGGCTTGAGCTTGTATGTGTTGATCTCTTTTCAAGTAAAATGTCCTTTGTTTTCTTAGCTCTTACCCTAGCTATTGGGCCCTCTAGCCCAATTACACTCTCCCTCTCCTTAGCTCTTCCTTTTTCTCTTGAAGGCCTTCCTTGTTCTCCATCAAATTTTGTAGAAAATGAACTCCAAAGTGAGCATAAAAATGATAACAATTCTAAAAAGATTACTATGGTGCAAATAGATGGAAAATTTGGAAGAGATGATTCTTTTAAAGCAAACAAGAGTATGAGGAACAAGTGTTAGATGGGGCTAATGATGTAGAAGTTTGATGAACAACACATCAAATAAGGAAAATATTTTAACACTCAAACTATGTTATGGCAAGCCATGATGTGTATTATTTACAAATAGGATAAAGAAGAAGGATCAACCTTTCAAGAAGTTGTGAGTAGTTTAGATGCTTCTTTATGGATAACAATAATGCAAGAAGAAATAAATAAACCTTATGTAGAAACAAAACATGGGAAAGCTTGTTGTAGTTCCTAAATGTTGGAAACATAATGGCTCTACAATATCAAACAATCAATTAGAACGATATTGTGTAAGACTAGTGGTCAAAGGATATGATCAAAAAGAAGGCATTGATTTTAATAAGATATTCTCTCCAGTGGTTAGACTTACCACTATCAAAGTAGTGTTGTCTTTGTATGTTGCATTCAATTTACATATAAAAGATTGCTTTTCATTATAAAGAACTTTGAAGAATATATATGCTCCAACCAAAATACTTTAAAGAACAAGGCAAAGAAAACTTGGTTTATAAGTTAATCAAATCTCCATATGGTTTAAAGAGTGTGCAAAGGTTTTGGTATAAGAGATTTAATTCCTTCACTATTAGCCCCAAATACAATAGACTAGTTTAAAACATTGGACGTATTACAAGAGGTATAAAAATAATAATTTTATAATTTTACTACTATATGTGGATAACATATCCTTGAGATTTGATGGCAAACTTAAAAAGCAACCTACAAACATTGTACACCCAATAATTCCAAATTACACTTAATCCTTTGTCTTACTGCAACTACATGTTGGTAGTAGGACCCAACAAAGGTCGAGTCCAATAATTGAAGGCACGATTGGCTAGGACATTTGATATGAAGTATTTGGGATTAGAAAACATAGTTTTTGGGTATAAAAATTCACCAAGATAGAAAAGATAAGAAAGTTTGACTGCCTCAAAAGAATTAACTACTAATATTTTGCATTGCTTCAACAAGAAAAATTATAAACCAATTTCTGTCCCACTTTTTATCATTATGAATTATCTTCAAGCACGTGCCCTATCAATGAAGTAGAAAGGACAAAAATGTCTTAAATGTTGTATGCATTAGTATTGGATAGCCTTATGTACACAATAATTTATACAAGACTAGATATTGTTCAATTAATTGGGATGTTAGTTCATTTTTGACAAATTCCAGTAGAGAGCTTTGGAATGTTGTTAAGAGAATCTTGAGGATCAAAGTTTATTATCAGAGAATGTGTTATCTCAGATTTTATAGATAATCTTAACAAAAGAAAATCTACTACAGGTTATAGGCTCACATTTATAGGAGTGGTAAGTTAGTTATCCAAATTACATTCAATTGTAACTCTATCTACTACATGTGTGTTTGGATTGGTGGTGATAGAATTGATTTTAGAGAAAAAAAAAAAACAAAAGGACACTTTTTTTTTCTTAACTTTATATGCTAGGCCAATAAAATTGATTGGCAGGTAGAAAATTTTTTGGTAGAAGCCCAATCATATTTTGGTGAGCAGCACGAGCGGGAGGAGATCTCACCTACAAATGGAAGCTTCACCCGTCAATTTTAGCATCCCATTCTAAAGAGAAAAATTCATATAGTCTTTTTTAAATATAGAGAAATGTGTATTAAGAGAGAGTATAATTATTCTTTTCTTATATTTAAAGAGAGGATGTAATTTTTCTCTATTTAGTGAAAAAAAAAATAGTCATGTTCATGATTTTCTCTTTATCAATTAAGGGTTTTTACATTAAAATATTACATATGGTGTCAATTCCTGTATTTTTAACTCTATTTTAGTTGCATGAATTAATCCTCTTTGTATATAAATTAGAATAGGTATTTTGTACTTGAGCATTTTTAGTTGTCATTCTTCAACGAGAGTATTTTTAAGAATTTTTTTAACCTTTCATATCTTTTAATTTATCATTTTCAATATATTTAGTTCTAAATTAAATTTCAATATTTTTTAAAAAAATTATCAATAATTAGAATAACATTGTATCACAATATAAATTCTATATTATAAATTTAAAATATAATCTATATATTCAAAAATATTTATTTATTACAAATTTTAATCACAATATAATTTATATTACATATTCAAAAGTATTTATTTATTATAAATTTATGTTATATAAAATAAATATTTATTTTATTTAATGCATAGGTTAAAATACTAGTTTCTATAACTCCAGTACCCAACAAGTATATCAATCGTATAAAAGAAAATTCATGTGAGAAAGTGAGATTAACATGCCTCCAAGTGTGACGAGTAATTATATTCTTTATCTCATTGATTCTCTATGCCCACGTTAGTTAATTCCTTTTTGAAAAATATTTTTCACACTCGTTAGATGTATATATATTCATTGAGGGGAGAAATGAAAAGAGAATAAAAATTATAAATGTGATGAGTGCTGTATTGAAAAAAAGGGAGACAAAAAAAGAAGTGTAATATATTTTTTTGGTACCAGCAGGTGTAAGTTAGTAAGATGCGAAAAATTAAGATTCTTCTTTTATAATATCTTTCAATTGATATATTTTGTAAATTTATGTATCTTATTTGAGGCATCTAGCATGCTAATTGTAAATGATCTAAATATAAAGGCCGTTTGTTGTGCTATTAAAAAAAATCAATACTTATATTTTTCAATGAAAAACACACATTCTATATACTGATATTAATTTAGACGCACATTCCAACGCCTTAAAATCAATTTTATTAAAATGAATTATACTCAACTTTAGACTTAATTATATTTTTGGTTCTTGTAATATTTTTTTTTTTTTAGTTTTGGTCCTTATAAAGTTATTTTTTTTAAAATGGTCCATGTAAAATTATATTTTTTCTATTTTGGTCCTTATTATTTTGTTTTAGTCCTTGTAATATATTCTTTTTTTTTGTTTTGTCCTTGTAAAATGAAGATAATTTGCTTTTAGTCTCTATCAAATTTTTTTCAAAGAGACCAATTCAAAATGAACAAAATATTATAGGGATCAGAAAGAAAAAAATGGATATATTACAAGGATTAAAACAAAATAAAAGGGACAAAATAAAAAAAAAATCCAAGGATCATTAAAAATAAATAATTTTACAAGGACTAAAACCAAAAAAGTGATATATTATAGAGACCAAAAATATATTTAAACTTCAACTTTATAATAAAGAAAGTAAGGTTTGGTAAATATTACTAATAAGTTAATCGAAAGTTAAAAACAAAGAAGGCAATGAACGAATTATTTTATTAAAGTATTGAAGTTAAAATTTAAAGAAATAATAATAAGTTTTAACGTATAAGTTTTAATGCTACTTTAAGTAGTATATGAAAAGATACTATAATTTTTTTAGTACATACTACAGACCACAGATATTTTTCATAGGAGACAATCCTGTTCAAACCGAGTAGAATCACTATAGGCAGTACAACTCTTCTTCTGAGTATTTAATACAGCTACACACCTAGGATTTAAACTTGTTGTATATAATGGGGTATTTCAAAAGGCATAAGTCTCACATTGTTTGGATTGGTTTTCTATCAAGTGTTTATATACCAAAATGTGATAAGAGCTTTCAAAGTGGCTAGTAAAGAGGAGAAGGTTTGCACGCATGAGAATGGACCTCAGAGGCCTATTGCAATGCAAATCTGTCGATTTGCGCCCCCCCTGCGCGTGCGAGTATGGGCCTAAATAATCTTTTTAGCTTCGAATTTGTTTAACTATCTTTTCAAAATTTAAATTTAAAATTTCAAGTGACCTTATCAGGAAATTAGTGTTTTTAATGACCGTCTTGTTTACTGAACCTTGTCTGGAATGTCAAGACCTTTTATAATGTCTTTTACACTAATTACGAATTTAATCTGTACGTTTTCTTCTTTAATTTTTAACTTTTTGTTAATCGAAAGTTTTCCCAAATGTTGCTTGTTTTCTTTTAATCAAGTTAGTGCAGTACGGAGTGACTCTGGGTTCATCTCTGTTTTTTTTTTCAACTTGCTAGTTCTGTGCTTCGGAAATTTTGAAAGGTTCCTGTTGTATCCTGGGAGACTTGCGCATATCCCGCAGATAAGTCCTTAAGGACAGTGCTACCCACACCTCAGGAATTTAGATCGTGCCTTCATCGTCATTTTCAACAACAATCTAAAGGACTTATATGGCTAAAGCTATGAACATTGACTCAGTCGCAGACGCTATTGCCCAACCCATCGGCCCTGCCATAACCGTTACCTATGCAAAGCCGCTACCAGATGTATCCAAGATCGAAGTGTTTGCCGGACATAATTTCCATAGATAGTAGGAACGCATCCACACCATGCTGGATATGCACAGAGTAGTTTTTGCGCTTACGTCACCGAAACCTAACTCCTCTGCAACAGCTAAACAGATTGAAGAATGGACCCATGCGAACAAGGTATGTCGCCACACCTTAATCAGCACCTTATCTAACGATTTGTTCGATGTGTACTGTTCATATAAGCAAGTGAAGGAGATATAGGACTCAATGATTTTGAAGTATACAGCTGAGGACGTGGTCAAACAAAGATTTATCATCGGCAATTACTACCGCTGGGAGATGGTTCAAGACAAAGACATCAAAGTCCAGATAAACGAGTATCACAAGTTGCTTGAAGACCTGAAGGCAGAAAATATGAAACTCCCTGATGAGTTCATATCAGAGTTGTTAATCGAGAAGCTGCCAGAATCATGGACTAACTACAAGCAACAACTCAAGCACAGGCACAAACAGATGTCCTTATCAGACCTTATTACGCATATTATCATTGAAGATACCAACAGGCAAGAGTGTGCTGCTGCAAGGGCGAAAGCCTTATTTGCCAAAGCTAATATGGTGCAGCACAAACAAAACCCAAAAAGGTACGATCAAAGGTCTGATCACAGTAAGAAAAATAATTTTAAATATAAATTTAATAATTTCCCTCGTGCTTCTAACCCCACCTTCAAGAAGAAGGGCAATTGTTATGTCTACGGAAACCCAGGACATCATGCACCTCAGTGCAGGCATTGAATGAAAAGAAACAACAATCCTCCTAAGCCTAAGGCCAACCTAGCAGAAGGAGATGATATAATTGTTGCGGTTGTTTCTCAGGTCAATATTGTGACCAATGTGAGCAAATGGGTGGTAGACTATGGGGCTACCCGACACATCTGTGCAAGAAGAAATGCTTTTACCTCCTACACTACTGTGGGAGATGGAGAAGAACATGTGTATCTAGGTGATTCTAGGGGTACTCCAGTTCTAGGAAAAGGAAAAGTTCTTCTAAAGCTCACATCTGGAAAGACATTGGCCTTAAGTGATGTGCTACATGTGCCTCAATTAGAGTCAATTTGATTTCTATAGCACTATTGGGAAAGGTTGGGGTTAAAGTGTCATTCGAGTCTGACAAAATTGTAATGACAAAAAATAATGTGTTTGTGGGAAAAGGGTATTGTGATCAGGGACTTTTTGTACTTAATATTTCTGAAAATTTGAATGAATCCACATCGTCTTTTGCTTATGTGATTGATTCGTATGATATTTGGCATGTTAGATTAGGACATATAAATTCCTCATATATTATAAATTTACAACGACAAGGATTAATTAATTTGCATGATAAACAAGTTAAAAAATGTGGCATATGTGTTGAATCAAAATTAACTAAAAACATGTTTTTCTGTGCAACGTGAATCTGAACCACTTAGTTTATTCATTCTGATCTAGGATATTTAAAACAACTAGACTAGATGTGGTAAAAGTTATTTTGTAACCTTTATAGATGATTTTTCTATATATACTAAAGTTTATCTTATCAGACATAAAGATGAAGCGTTTGATATGTTTTTATCATATAAAGCAGAAGTAGAAAATCAATTAAATAAAAAGATAAAATGAATAAGATCAGATAGGGGCGGTGAATACACTTTGTTTAATGACTTTTGTGAGAAGGAAGGTATTATATATGAGGTAACCCCGCCATATTCACCTAAATCCAATGGAGTAGCTGAGAGAAAAAATAGAACCCTTAGGCTGTGTTTGGATGAAGAATTTTAAATTTTAAGAATTTCAATTTCATTTTCAAATTTTCTTGTTTGGATAAAGAAATTAAATTTCTTAATTTTCAAAATCTTGTGTTTGGATAAAGAAATTAAATTTATTCATTTCTAAAAAATTTTATTTTGATAAAATAACCAAATTCTTTCATTTTTTAAAATTTTATATTTGAATGGAGCAATTAAATTTCTCTCATTTATAAAATATTTTATTCAAAATAAAATAATTAAATTTCTTTCATTTATAAATTTTATTATTTAAATAAAGTAATTATTTTTTCATAATTATTTTATTTTGAATATATATATATTTTCTTCTCTAATTATATTTTTTGTTCTAAACAAAGGGTTAATCACAAGCAACTACCAGCATATATAACTAATCACTTTACATGCATTAGTAACCCAAAGTTTGAAATCCAAATCTTACAATACCAACCTTGAAAGATTTGATTAAACAAAATACACCATAAAAACCCTTAATGTGTTTTAATAATCCAAAAACTATATAAACCTACTACTATATAGACTAGTAAATCAACGTGATACCCATTTCCTAAGAATTCTCACTAACTGCCTTGTCAATTTCTTCAATGTCACTGGGAAGCACATACCACTGCACCCACAAGAGAGAAAAAATGAATCATTGAACATTGTCTTGAAAATCATTTGTTCTAGATCTCTTGAACAACCAACAAATTTGAGACAAACATAGAAAAGGAACTTGTAATTATAGAACACCCATATAGTTTCAAGATATACTAACTAACTACTCTTTTTACATTCTAGAAGAATATATGTAATATAGGTAAGAGAGAAATTAAGAAAACTAATTCTAATTACAATGAATAAGGAAAATATTCTATACATAATTACATATGTAAATCCACACCAGCTTTGGACCAGAGACCAACACTAATATCCATGAAAAACAATGAGAAGTCAAGTATGTCAGCCTTTCATGTCTAAGAGAATGTGATAGGGCTCTAAGTATATGAATCCAACTTTTCAAACTTCACGTAATTCCAAGCTAAAAAATTGGTTAACATAGTAAAAGCTGCTTCAGCTAAAAGGACAAAAAAATTGGACAAAAAATATCTCCATATTCTTCTTTTCTTCTGGCTACAGATTTGCAACTTGATTTTAGTTGGATTAGATAATAATTTTGAGGGTAAACTTGGGTTCTGTAATCCACCTTTCTTTGTTATAAACTTCTAATAACATTGCTCATAATATTATACCGAGAAATAATTTCTCGGCTTCTTAGCTAAATTGTTTTAATGAGACCTCAATTGAACAACAAACTCAATTACATATACTTTGTTATCATGCAAAATAAAGATAGTATTCAAACGGCTCTAGGTTGCTTGGACAGAAGAGGATTGAGAACCATTTTTTATAAAACAATTTTCAAGCATTAGCTACAATTATTTGGTTTTCTTTCTGCTCATAACCACTGCACTATAAGCAGGTCCAGTTAGCTGGCGGAATAAAAATAATTGGTTGCTTTAAGACTGGATTATTAAGAGTACAAATCATACCATGAATTGGCCTGCAAAACATAATTCGAAGCTAAAAAAGGTCTCAAGCATTAGCTATATTCCAGTTAGCTAGCAGAATAAAAAAATTGCTTACTTTAAGACAGGATCATTAAGAAGATGAATCACAGTGCAAACAAGCTAGCAAATTAAACATTGAAGCAAAACATATTTATTTCTTACTAAGTGAGATAAGAACCAAAAAAATCCCATAGCACAGGTATAATCCACAAAAAACAAGACATAGCTAGAAACAGCAACCAAACATGACGATAGCTAAAAAACTGAACCAAACAAGCTGAGTGTTTTTTGTTTAGCTAAAACACTAAACCAAACTCTACATTTTATGCAAAAAAACTTAACCATTATGATAGCTAAAACCACTCACACATAACAAAGAAAATAAAGAACCTAAGCTCAACACACAAGGGCCTTCTTGCATGAACCTTTTATTCTCTTCACAAGTACAACAAACAGAAAAAGACATCACATTATACTGTCAAGTGGCTTAAACCTTTTATCAAACAGGTAGCTGACAAATTAAAAAGAAAGAAGGATGCCAGTACACAAATTAGGGGGAAGAAGAACAAAAAAGCTCATGGAGAGGAATTGAATTCACAGTAACAATCACAACCACACAAAAATGGCCTCACAAATCAAAAACACAATCCTAGATTAGAGAAGAAATGTAGAGATGAGAGAGGGAGAGAGAGACGAACTAGAGAGAAAGCCTGAGGCGAGAGTGAGAGACAAGCGACGCGACGAGGATGCGAGTCGTGAGCGGGACGCGATGGGAGCGGAATGCGAACGAGTGAAGAGAGATTTTCCAAATTCTCTCTCTTATGACAGAATTTAAAATTCTTATATTTTAAGTTAACTAAAATTCTTCATTAAAATTCTATAAATTTTAAATTCTTTAGGCAAACACTGAATTTTACTCTAAAAAATTTTAAATCCCTTTTTAAATTACTTTCCTCTTTTAAAATTCTCCACCCAAACACACTCTTAAAGAAATGATGAATGCCTTGTTGATTAGTTCTTCAGCACCTGATAACCTTTAGGGAGAAGCCCTTCTAACTGCATGTTTTCTACAAAATAGGATACCACATAAGAAAACTGGTAAGACACCCTATGAGTTATGGAAATGATATCAGCCTAATTTGAAATATTTGAGAGTGTGGGGGTGCCTAGCTAAGGTAATGCTACCTGATGCTAAGAAAAGGAAGACAAGATCTAAGACTTTTGATTGCATGTTTATAGGTTATGCTAAACATAGTGCTGCTTATAGGTTTTTTGTCCTTAAAAGTGATGTAATTAATTGTAATACCATAGTAGAGACTAAAAATGCTAAATTCTTTGAGGATTTTTTCCCCTTAAAGTCTAGTACTAGTTCTTCATAATCTTCACAACCTTTAGAAGCTTCTAGTGAAACTGTGGTTGAGGATTTGATGAGGAGTAAAAGACAAAGGAAAGAGACATCTTTTGGATATGATTTTTACACCTATCTAGTTGAGCATGATCCTTTGAGTTATTTGGAAGCTGTTAGTTCTTCTGATGCAAAATTGTGGGAAAAAGCTATCAAGATTGAAATTGATTCAATTAAGAAAAATAATACTTGGACTTTAGTGGATCTACCTGAAGGAATGAAACCAATTGGATGTAAGTGGATCTTTAAGAGAAAGTACAACCCTGATGGATCTATAGAGAAATATAAGACAAGGTTAGTAGCTAAAGGGTTTACCCAAAAACAAGATGTAGACTTTTTTGATACCTCTGCTCCTGTGACTAGAATTTCATATATCCGAGTATTGATAGCTTTAGCGTCCATCTATAAGCTTGTGATTCATCAAATGGATGTAAAGACAGCCTTCTTGTATGGTGACCTAGAGGAAGAAATATATATGTCTCAACCTGAAGGGTGTGTGGTTCCTGATCAAGAGAACAAAGTGTGCAAACTTTTAAAATCCCTATATGGTCTAAAACAAGCACCAAAACAGTGGCATGAGAAATTTGATCAGGTTTTACTTGGTGATGGTTTTTCTTCTAGTAATGCTGATAGATGTGTGTACACCAAGTTTGTAAATGGTGATTGTGTGATTATATGCTTATATGTGGATGACATGCTAATTTTTGGCCATGCAATGATATAGTTTTTAAAACTAAATCTTTTCTTGCATCTAATTTTGATATGAAGGACATGGGCGAAGCAAGTGTAATTTTGGGAGTTAGAGTTGTAAGGAAGGATGATTCTATATTACTATCCCAAGGGCATTATGTTGAAAAACTTCTTAAGAAGTTTGGTTACCATGACTCTAAGACAGTGAGTACCCCTTACGATGCTAACTCTCAACTAAAGAAAAATAGAGGAGATGTTATTGCTCAATCTCAGCATGCCCAAATTATTGGGAGCCTACAACATTTAATGAATTTTTCTAGACCTGATATTGCTTATGCAGTAAGCAAACTGAGTAGATATACTCACAGTCCTAATCAGGACCATTGGGATGCATTTGCGAGACTCATGAGATACTTGAGAGGTACCATGGATTATGGTATTAAATATAGTGGATTTCCCACTGTACTAGAGGGGTACAGTGATGCTAATTGGATCTCTGATTCAGATGAGACAAAATCTGCTAGTGGGTATGTGTTTACACTTAGTGGTGGTACAATTTCATGGAGATCAGCTAAGCAAACAATTATTGCTAGATCAACAATGGAGTCAGAGTTTATAGCTCTAGAAATGGCTGGTAGTGAGGCTGAGTGGTTGAAAAACTTCTTAGCAAACATTCCTTTGGGAATGAAGCCAACACCATTAGTGTCAATGCATTGTGATTGCCAATCGGCAATAGCTATAGCTAAGAACAAAACTTACAATGGGAAAAATAGACATATACAATTGAGACATAATGTGGTAAAGCAGCTGCTAAAGGATGGAACAATTTCCATTGATTACGTGAAGTCAGAAGGAAATTTAGCAGATCCTTTGATAAAACCCCTAGGGAGGAAAATGATATTTGAAACATCAAAGGGAATGGGACTTAAGCCACTTGAAAACAAACAAGTGATGGTAACCCAACCTTTGTGATTGGAAATCCCATGAAGAAGGTTCACATAGGTAAAAACAAGTCACTTGTCAGTTCTACTAGCACTAAATCAATTTATCAATTTTAATTGATTTTTGTCCCTTCTATGGTGTGAGAAAGTGCTAAACACTACATTAATGAGAGGTTAAGTTTTATAATAAAGCTTTATGTGGTTGAGAAAGCTTTGCAATTTATAAAGCTTTTAAATAATTTTCATATTCTTTATGGATGGTGTATGATTTGCAGCATACACTTGATGAAATCACCTATATGAGTGTCAAGTGGAGCCGCTTGTATAGGATCCTGGCAAGATCTCTAGAGCACTCATGAATACCGGGCGCGTGCATGGCCTAATAGCACAAAACAGCGATAACAACAAGGATTGTGGGGGTGTAATGTGAATGATAGACTGCTAATACATGACAAGCATTTTGGTTCATATAGCCTACTACACCAACTATGTTGTGTGTTAAGTTTTATCAATCTAGGTCTAGTTCATATAGCCTGCTACACCAGGTCCAACGCATTACATCCTATGAGAGAACCCATGTCTTTTCTTCTTTTCTTTAAAAATAAAAATAAATTGTTTTAGCCTTTTGAAATATGTGGGGGATTGTTGTATATAATGGGGTATTTCAAAAGGCATAAGTCCCACATTGGTTGGATTGGTTTTTTATCAAGTGTTTATATACAAAATGTGATAAGAGCTTTCAAAGTCCTTCTGAGGTCCATTCTCATGCGCATGAGCCTTCTCCTCTTTACTAGCCACTTTGAAAGCTCTTATTACATTTTGGTATATAAACACTTGATAGAAAATCAATCCAAGCAATGTGGGACTTATGCCCTTTGAAATACCCCATTATATACAACAAAACTCAAGATCACTAATTAAGCATAAAAGATGCTATAAATTAGTGCAATAAACTCATTTATCAAATAACTTTATTTTCATCAAACAAATTTAAAAACTAATTAAGTTAATTATAAATTAGTTAAAATGACTTATCCAACACACTCATGATGTAAAATACAAAATTTACTCGAGCATAGAAACATTTAAAAATAGGACTAATTATTTTGTTCCTGTACTTATATAATCAGCTAATTAAGATCTTTTTAGGATTTTAGCTTCTTTCTTTCTTTATATTTATATATTTTCTTTAGTCCTTAAAAGTATTACTTAATCATTACGTAAATAATAAATATTTGTTAATAATATATAGACTTTTAAAAATTCGGTTTCGTAAAAGCAATTCCAAAATTAAAGAAAACAGCTTTTCACAATATAATAATGCCAGAGAAGGGAAAGTTTGCTTTCCACAGTGAAGTGACATCCACAAGTCTTATCTTATGCTAGAGTAGCTGAGTCACTTGTAATAAAAAAAAGAGTAGCTGAGTCACTATGCCTAACGTTTTTAATTTTTGAAGCGAGATGTGGATAGAAAATGATTTAATACGTAACAAAGAATATATATATATATATATATAGAGAGAGAGAGAGAGAGAGAGAGAGAGGAAATTTTGTGCAAGAATTACACAGTGTGAATAATGCACGAAAGAAAGTACTTTGAAAATGCATTCATGCCCAACATTCCACCATTACTGCTATTCCGCCTATTCGTATGGAAGAAGTAATTCCTTGGACTCAAATGATCATTTTTTTAAAAGCCAAAAATTTTATTAGAAGAGATCAGGGGCCGCACAAGCATAAAGCGGGCCACGGCCAAGCCCTCGCTTCAGTCCTCTTAAAAAAAGTTATATAGTATTAGTGTTCATTTAATTTTTACTATTAGCTCGTTTAATGTAATGGTAATAAAGATGTGCTTTTTTTTACTGAATGAGATTCAAATTCTGCTAGAGAAAAAATCACTTTCACTTTTTGTAAAGTCCTAATTTTCTATTACTTTTATTAATTTTAAAAAGATTTCATTTCAAAATTTATTTTAAGCCAAAGAATATATTGAACCAGTCCCCAAAGAAATAGGGATACTAAAACTTTGGCACAAGGAATGCTCAAGCATATTAAAGCACACCTAGCTAGGCCTCATTAACAGCTCCAAAAACTTTCACTTACATGCATGTTAGTACTGATTACTGAAGAATTTCGGTTTTTTACTTTTCAAAGTACAAAGACAATGCTGTACTCTGGGTCCTTGTAATGAAATTAATTAGGTGCAACCTGTGGTGATGTCTTATCAGCACACTTCGCTGAATATGTTTTCCACTTTATATCAGCACACTCCATGGTTAACATATGTATAATAGCATTCCGCAGATAGACCAGCCTTGAAGCTTATCTTTCTCTACACCCTGAACCATTCTTCCTCCAACACCCATACAATATCTTATGCATGAATGGCACAAGAAGGAAACAACTCTAATTATATATGAGGACATTATTGCTAGAGCCACAAACATGCTGGCAGGCACGCATAACCAGCTGCATGCCCCAGTGAAACCAACGCATGGAGATGGCACACATACGCTGGCCGTCCCAAGAGTGAGGTCAATAAAGCCCTTGCTTTAAGTTTTTCAAAAATTATTTTACTTATATAATATGTTAAGAAAATAATAATTACTCGACAAATGACATTAGTCTATTAAGAATAACTAAATACTCGTCTTTTATATTTTTCCGTTACCAAAAAAAAGAGTAACTAAATACTTTTTTTTTTACCAAAAAATGGCCTCTCATTTTAAATTTTGTTCAGCTAAATTGAAGAGTTATAGTTATTATTTAAAAAATCAACAATTGAAACTATAATTAAATGTATGTACATCCATAATAAATTATGTAATTATCTAAATTTCAATAGTTAATTTTTCAATTAATGACTATAACTTTTCATTTTACTCTCTAAAACAAATCCCTTCTTTAAAGAATAGTATCATGACCTTTAATCTTTTTAACTTTTTCAAAAGAAAAAAAAATCAATAAGAGACTTCATCATCTTATAAGGTTACAATAAAAATCTATAAGATTGGTGCCATTTTTTTTTTAGTTTTGTTTAATTTATGTGAATGTGTTAAACTATTTTTTTTTAATTGTTTCCTATGTTACTCTTTTAACTTTATTCAATAATTCCGAATCTTACATGTAATTATGTTAAAATCTAAAGGTTAAAAATATCCTTACTTATCTATAGGGATGGAAATAAGTCAGGCAACCTATCAGGAGCCTATAACTTAGCCTGTGTAAAGTTTGACTTATCATGACTTGTTTGTTAAAATCAACAAGTTTAGACTTTTTAAATAAAAAGACTAGACTTCAAACTTTAAAAAAAACTTATTAAGTCTAATAGACTGACTTGTTTATATAGATATATATAATATATATTTATAATCTATAATTATATTTAATACATTAATAATAATTTTTTGATAAGAACTTAGACCAGCCATAACTAACAAGTCTCTTACAAAATATAGGAAAGAAATCAAGCGTATGGATGATTCGAGTGCTAACTCTATTAAGCAAGCACGGGATCTGCTGCACGCAACATGGTTGTCTCATGATTTAAAATATCCTTACACAAAATAACAAAGGAACTACTTGTTGACGTCAGCATCTTATTTTTCATCGTATCCCCCAAATTGTAGCCCTTGTTTTTCTTTCTTCTCGTAACTGTCAGCTAGTCCCCCATGAGGACTTATAGGTGCACTTAATGGTGATTGAAGCTGATTATTAAGATGCTCAATAATTTATTATGTAACGGCTGGATCTTTGATTGCCTGTCAATGGACTTGCTTCTACAGCACTGGTGGCCACTGGCTTTGTAGTACAACTAGGATAATATGCTATCTTTATTTTTTCTTATAAATTTATATAAGTTAAATATTTTTAATTATTTTAAAAATATAAATATGTCAAAAATTTATGATATACAATTAAATTTAAATTATCATACATTTGACATTAATTATGATTTATTAGAAATGTTGATTTCTTTTCTTTTATTTTCACCTGGCTGTGTTATATTCTTTCTAGTTTTTAGAAGGTTCTTTTGGGAAATTTTCATGTAATTACAATCCTATCATATCTTTGGCCGTACAATAATGTGTAATGTGGAGTTTTACCAAACACTAGAAACAAGATTTGGAAATTGTCTCAAAGTGATTTTAAGTCAAAACTCGGGTTCTAACTTGTATCCCATTAACTCGTTTGGCTTTTGGAGCTCAAGGCACAAAATTAGCAATATTACCATAGCGAAATAATTTAACTGTACTATGATGTCTACTTCAATCTAATGGTCAGAAAATTTTAAAATATTTTTTTACAATATTTTTATAATATTACTTTTTCTATTTTTTTCATTTCATTTCATTATATCTCATCTCACACTTCTTTTCCTTTTTTCTCTTATCTCTCTCTTTGTTATACCACAAAATTATATATATTTATTGTATAAATACAATTTCTCAATTTTAATTTGTGTTTATAATTTTTCTTCACTATTCAACAACAGTCTTTGCATGAGGTCTTGTATTTAACATCAGTTGAATTCTTCCTTTTCGGTACTTAGTGCACAGAGTGCACAACATAGGAAATTTATTGAAAATTATAAAATTTGGTGGGTCATACTTCTTATTTAATGAGTCTCACTCATAATTTTATAATTTCTAATAAATTTTAACTAATAATAGAGAGTGTGTGGGAAAGAATGTATTAGAGAGTTTGCTAGCACTCCTCATTCAAATTTAATCTATTCATGAGGAGTGTTACCAACAACACACTCCTTCTAACACACTCTTTAATATTAGTTAAAATTTATTTAAAACAACAAAATCATGAGTAAGGTTCATTAAATAAGGAGCAGAATCACACAATTTTGTTATTTCTAACAAATATCAACCAATAGTAAAGAATATGTTAAAATAAAAAAAGTGTTACTAACATTTTTCACCCATATATTAAGTTATCCTAGTATGTTAGTGCGCAAAGTAGTGCAACACAGGGTGTCATCAACGAGAACCAGTACTTAATTCAATTTTAATCCATACATTAAGTTATACAAGTGTGTTCCTGAATCTAATTTTAATTCTACAGATAAATAAGTTATAATAGCTTCTAACATTAGAAAACAGTGCATGATTTTTAAATTCAAACTTTCGTTTGATCAACATATCCTTTCGCCTGCACATAAAGAGCCGTTATCTACTTAATTACGTAACTCGCACCTAATGGTTGTACTATACTCGTCCATGATTGATGGTTCTTTCGCATATTACGGCACTTATAACAGTACTATTATGTTCATATTGTGTACACGCTAGATTTAAATTAAGTTTTCGTGATTGGCTAGATATAAATACGCACTAGATATTGCTGCTGTCTGCTAAAAAAGGTTTTTCTTTGTTATTAGTATAATTCATATTAAAGGAGTAGTTGTGGTTAGTGACTAGTCTATTCGAAATGGATGAGATAGTAAATCTGGACCACATTGTTGATCTGTCCGGACTGGAGGTTAACTCGACCAAAGTAATGGTGGGCTAATCCAAACTCTTTCATATCAACCAAGACTCTCATACAGCTGAAGCACTTGAGTAAAGGGATGTGATACCTGCAAAGGTACTCAACGCTCAAGTTACTAAAAATCCCACACAAAGGCTAGAGGTAATAAATGTGTACTTGTCATACTAATATTACCAGTCTATATAGGAGTAGAAGTGTGTTGGATTTCTATGCCCAGGGCCAATGATCCTTAAAAGGAATTATATCTTATTTTGGTGTAGCGCAAGGTGACTTTACTCCAAGCTAGCTAGGGTATTAGTTGACCGAAGTCAATGCTTAAAGGGAACACACTCTCAATCCGAATTAGACCTTGGACCTGATCTGTAACAATATCTATCGTTGTCACCTATTTATTTATTTGTTAGGTTGTCTTGTGAGGCGTAGTTAATTATAAATCATATAAATATAAGTGTTTAATGTTTTGTACATGACCCTCAATTAATTAAATAAAGTTCTTGTTTTTTTTTCTCGATTCTATTAAAATTTGTGTCATGTGAGATTTGTGTAGGAATGTTCCAACAAACTGGCATCTAGGTATAATCCATGGCCAAATTAGGAAGAAATCTCCTTGTCATTATTCCACTACTTGATGGGAAAAACTATGAGAAGTAGTCTACTCAAATGAAGATGGTGTTCAACTATCAAGAAGTGTTTGATGTAGTCAAGAATAGAGTTCAAGAATTGGGTGAAAATACAAAGGGAATCCTACAACAACTAAAAGAAGAAGGATTATAAGGCTTTGTTATTCATCCAATAGAGCGTTGATGCTACAAATTTTGAAAAGATAGTTGTTGCAACATTAGTAAAGGAAGCTTTAAGGAAGGGGTATAAAGATCAAGGTGAGACTACAAGATTTAAGGAGGCAATTTGAACTACTGTAAATGGAGAACAAAGAAACAATAGTTGAATCCTTCATCAAGACTCAGTCACTCACCAATCAAATAAAGTCAAATTGAGAAGAGTGACAAATGTAAAAGTTGCACAGAAAATTCTTCGCTCTCTACCATCAAATTTGATTACATTGCGGTAGCAATTGAGGAATAAAAGAATCTCGAAGAGATGACAATTGAAGAACTTCAAAGCTCATTATAAGCTCAAGAACTAAAATTGACAGCAAGAAATGGTGATAAGTCGCTTGAACAAGACCTCCAAGAAAGGAGATAAAAGTGGTGACAAAAACAAGAAAGGTTGTGGCAGAGGAAAGACTAAAGGAAGAGAAAGAGGTAGAACAGAAAAAAGGAGTCCAAGATTATCATAGAGACAATTATTCAAGAAGAATGGGTTAGTTTTGCTTAAGATCAAGAAAGGCTTATTGTGATCAGGAAATGCACAATTATGATCATGATCATATACTGAAAAAGGTCGAAAAGAAGGCTCGTCAAGAGAAAAATTCAATGTCATGCATGTCACCACTATGGACATTTTGTAGATGAATGTTGGAGTAATAAGGGTTCTCATAGTGCTGATGAGGAGGCTAGTTTTGCTCAAGAGGAAGACAATTCAAAACATGTATTGATTGTCACAACAATATCTGATATGTTAAATATCAATTTTTGGTATATTGGCACTGGATGTTCAAACCATGTAGTTAAGATGAGAGATTGTTTTGCTAACTTAGATAGAAATGTTAAAAGTAAGGTGCGATTTGCAAATAATAATGTTGTCACTATAGAAGAAGTTAGCAAAATTCTGATCAAGCAAAAAAAGTGTAAGAAGACTTTCATTCATGATGTTTTTTATGTTCATATCATGAAGAACAACCTTAGTGTGTGTCACTATATAAAAATTGTTTTAATGAAATTTTATAATAAAATTAGGAATAAATTGGTGTGTGTCACTTCACAATCAAATACGCACTCCATGAAACACAAAGGTCAAACACTAGTTTGTGACATTTCTCTTGTTTATATACAAATGTAAACATGTGCATGAAAAATTTTAAAAAAATGTAAGATACATGTAAATAAAAGTTTTCTTTCTTCTTTTGTATAGATAATTGTACAAGTTAATATTTATCCTCCTCCTCCCTTTTATTCTCATTAATTAGTATTTATAATAAATATTTGATAGGCCATCCGGCCTAATAAAGAATCAACCGAAATGAAATATTCTTAGGCCTACTAAACTAAGAGATTTTGTTGTGCCCTAATGGACCTTGTTAGATTTTAGCCATTAGGGAATATTCTCTATCTAGACGCTTCTCATAGCTTAGGATGTTGACATCTGTAATGTCTTTAGCATATTAGGGTTACTATTTTTTGTATTTCGCTTGCCCCCATAAGGGAATTGAATAAGAAAAGCTTGTTTTATCTTTATATTCTTGCCTATGGAGACCTAATTCCATTCTCGAAGTTGAAATTGTATGTGTAGCCTATCAAATTTGGTACTTTCATTTTCATCATGCCTCCCAAGACCACCAAGGATTTGGAGGATGTGTTGTTCACCCTAGCTAAGCAACTCCAAACCATGCAGACCCATTTAGATGCTTGCCATGAGCAGCACCAAACCATTATGGACACTCGTCATGACTCCCTCTTGGGAGTTTTGGCCACTATTATTAACAAGCTTGCAGCTTTACCTGTTTTCCCCCTTTCTACCAAGTGGAGAGCCCCTTTTTTCACAAGTTAGTCCCCACATTACCCCAGCCACCCTTCATGTGGGGCTTGAAGGTATTGTCCATACATTGATGCCACCACTTGGTTTTATTTCTTTTTCTCCACATTTCGTTCATGCCTCCACTGCTACCCTTTCACCTATTAGTTCCTTTTTTCCACCAACCCCTTCCAAAACACTACTCATTGTCCCCCCTTTCCACCACCTTTTGTACAACCCTCATTTCTATCTCCATACACCTTATGCCCTCCAAAATTACAACTTTTACCATTCAATGGCTTTGAACCATTGGATTGGTTCTTCCAAGCGAAGCAATTTTTCAATCTATACCAGGTTCCACTTGATCAACGCCTTCCTATGGCCACTTTCTACATGAAAGGTGATGCCTTGAGCTAGTTCAAATGGATGCACCAGAACCAACAATTCACGAGCTGGAATTGTTTTACTCGAGCTTTGGAACTTCTCTTTAGGCTTTTTAGCTACAAGAACCACCAAGCTGAATTATTTAAACTTCTCCAACAAAAGGACTATGGCAAATTACCAACTACACTTCAAATGCTTATGCAACAGAGGGCATGGCCTTACTCTTGAGGCTATCCTTAATAGTTTCATTTCAGGCTGTAACCTTGACATCAAACGTGAGCTCATTGTCCTCTACCCAACTATGATTTCCCAAGCCATAGGCTGGCCAAATTGTTAAAGGCAAAAGTCAAAGATTCCAAGCCCAAACCTTTATCTCGCCTTTTTCCTCCACCACCTCCGCCCCCCACTTCAACCTCTCTTCCTCCACCTACCCTGCCTATAAAATGCCTCACCCTAGCTAACTTCAACAATATCACACAAAAGGGTTGTGTTACAATTGCAATGAAAAATATCATCCAAGTCATCGCTCTTAGCCTAAGTAATTTCTTCTCTTTTAGGGGGACAATGACTCAATTGACCCCTTGACGCCCCTCTTTCTGCTCCTATTACCCCACCAGCACCCTACACTGATACCAACTAGCCCCTTATCCATTTCCAAATTTCTCTACAAGCTTTAACTAGCTTACCTTCCCCTCAAACCTTACATTTTCGAGGTTCTATTCATGGTCACTCTATTATGATCTTCGTAGACACGGGCAACTCACACAACATTAGCAAGCTTGGTTGGCCACACATTTCTACCTTCTTATCACTCCAACCCTTACTTTTCCAGTCATGGTAGGTGTAACACCCTCACTTTTACTTAATTAATTGTTTTTCTATTTATTCTATATTTAATTCTAAAAACTAGGAAAGGAATCTAAAAATTTGATCCCATGTTTGAACTTAGAATATCGAAAACTAACTAATCGTGATTTTTAATAATTTCTCCGAGTCGAAGCTCGGAAAAATTAGAAAATGACGATTTTGTCGTTATTTCTCAATATTAAGGGCTGACATAAGAAAAAGATTCAATTGACATTAAAATGTCAATTTCAGTATAAAATCATGTCATAAGTATTAAAATATAATTTTGAGAATTTTCTGAAATTCTGGTCCAAATGACCAAAATACCCTTAGTTGTCAAATAAACTAACCCAGTATTGGTTTGACATCTAGAAATGGTGAAAATAATATTTTTAGCACATTTCTAGGTAAAATATGTAATTTTAGAATTTCTATAAAATTTGAGCATTTATTGAATTAAAATGGATTTAATATGAATTTTCTAAGCTTAAAATGTACAAAATATATATTTATAATTCGAAAAAAATTAATAAAAAAATTAAAATTTATTTTAGAAATTTATTTTTGATGAAAAATAATACATTTTTTCATATTTATATTTAAATTAATTATTTCAATATTAAAAGTTAATTTATTCAAGTTTAGGCGATTTTATCGGTACCGACTAATTAATTAACAGTCAAAAATTATACTAGTGAGCTTTGGGATAGCTCAACCAGTACGTTTTTACGCTAGAAATAGGTGATTCATCACCTAAGTTTAATATGTGTCCCCAATTTGATTAAAAGAAAAATAAAAATATGAATTTTTGCATCATGGATTATCTCATTACATGGACACCTAAGACCCCTTCCTCTTCTATAAATAGCCATGGAATGCAGCTGAATTCTTCATCCTTTTCCTCCATTGAGATAGTTGAGATCTCTTCCATAGCCACCATTCTCCATAAAATTTCCTTATTACACAAAAATTTTACTAGTTTCCATCAAATTTTCATTCTAAAAGTTGTGCACCAACAATTCTCTCATCTTCAACAACAACCCTAGAGGTAATGGGGGGAGTGGAGTTGGTTCAATATTGTAAAACACAGAGATAACACAAGAAGGGGGGTTGAATTGTGTTGTAGCAAATTTTGGCAAAACCTTTTCTTTTAGAGACTTATCGTCTGAAGGATTTAAATAAAAGAGTTTTTCAAAAACGTTTTGAAGGAAAGACAAGAGCTGAAAAATGAAACTGGAATGCACACAGGAGATATACTAGTTCGTCTCACTCCAGAGACTACATCCAGTTCTTGGCAACAACCAAGTTCCTCTAACTTATCCAAGTTACAAGTATTCTTTCAGCAAGCCTCTTCAGGCTCAACCCAAGTAGTCTTTAACTTGCCTCTCCAAGCAAAAAACCCAAGTATTCTTTGAATCAAAGCCTCTTCAGGCTTCCACCAATTTCTTTGGGAAAAAGGTTAAATGTGAGTTACCTCACTAGGTTTAACGTCTTAACAAACGAATATACAATGAAGAACAAAAGAAAAGTTTTACATGCAAATTACACAACAAGAACTTTTCAATAGCTAAAGATTTTATATTGCGTCAGTCCTGAGATTGAGGTTTCTTCTTCTATATATATAGGTTTCTCCACAAGTATTTGTTGTGAGTGTATGCAGAAGACACCTTCGTCGGTTGAAGAGAGTCGTTAGAGCATTAATATTAATGCATATGCTATTACCAACTTGTCACTTTGATAAGATAAAGTAGTCTACTTATCTTTACCATTCTCGTACCCAATCTTGTAGTAGTAGTCAAATCTACTTTTCCGTTTTGACATCCGCACGCACATTCCTTCTTTTTTGCATAAAGATAACTTTCCTTGAGAGTAGGTATGTAGGCTTCATACATATCAAGGTAGTTTACGTTCTAATTGATGCGCAGATCACTTAAATCATTCTCCAAAAGTTGTTAGTTACTGAATTTATCCAAAAGAAAGATAAAGACAATATGAACTTAAATTATCATATGGTTGCTTGTGAATATATTACAGATGACCAAACAATTGAGTAAAAACATATTTATTAACTGTTTGTTATTATCAAAATATTTGAGGGTTATAAATTCGTCATTTGTCTTAACATATATTTTAATTACTTTGCATGTTGGTAGGAAAGGTTTTCCCCTAAACCTTTCAATTGTTAAGTTTATCAAGTTTTATAAATGTTATATTGTTTATTATTAGATTTAAACTTTTACTAAGTTGTTATGCTACTTAATTTTATATAATTAAGATGCTCTTACTAAGTAATTATGCTACTCAAATTTAGACAACTATAGTATAATTATTAAGTTGTTATATTGCTTAAATTCAAACAATTATAATAGAATTACTAAGCTGTGATACTGCCCAAATTTAAATAATTTTTTTATCTATTATATTAGATAATTAAATTGTTATACTACCAATTTTAGTAAAACTTAAATAATCTAGCAAAAATAGTAAAAGAAATAAGTGAAATAATTCATAACATAAAACTAAACAAAAATTTTATTTTATGAGCTATTTATGAATTTATTTTTAGAAAACTGTTGTAGAAATTTCAGTCTAAGTTCTTATCATTTAGGTAAGGTCTAGACACACTTATTTAGTACTTCTAATTGTGCTCTATAAATGCTTGTAGACACATTTTACTTAAAAACACTAAATTTCAAAAATTTTCTAAAAATTAATAATAAAATTCTAATAATTTTTCTAAGTTTAAAAATTATTTTATGAAATTTTTTTACCATTCTATGATTTATTTCTTAATTATCAGTTTTTATTTTAATTTTTATGTCTTTATTTTTATTGAATTATTGGTTATGTGTTTTAATTTGAATTATGAATTATGTGAATGATATGTATAGATCAAATCTCTATAAATAAGGCAGAGATATTAGTAGAAATTATACTGGTGCTTAAATTTTTTGAGACCAGAGTGAAACTTTAGAAATTAATAGATTGGTGAGTAATGTAACGCAAGGAACATGTAGTGGCATGACACCCTGTTAGGGAAGCTATAGTTTAGTACGCTGAGGAATGAAAGGCTGGACCCATTTGAAGAGGTCTTGGGGTAGGCATTGAGTGGTGAAGGTCCCAATGGCTAAGGTAGCGCCCATGAGCTAGGATATTCACTGACCAAGCTCGATAACTCCGACAACTGCTCAGCATTTCGAGATTAGTATGAGAGTATACCTCTATAAATAAACGCCCTGACTAATATTTATTCCTCATTGATAATGAAGACTGTACCATGTGATGATGTTGACGAGATATATGTACTCCCAGTCACTTCCTAGGTTCTGTTGAGAACTATTACTCACTAATGGGAAGTATAGATCCATACCAAGTCAAGGGTAGTGTACTATAACTTAGAATAAACCCTAGGTTCCCTCAGTTAATTGTGTTTTAATTCCTACCACACATGTGACCATGGTTTTAAAACAAATCACCTCACTCCATTGTTTTTTTTTCTAGTATGATTGATCATAATTATTAAGGATGACGACAATGCCTGATGATGCTGAGGACGAGTCAGAGGATACTCCTCTAGATTGTAGACCTAGTTTATAATATTTTTCTTAAGGGATAGGGTAGATAAATACTACTCTGTATATGATCTTTTTGATGTATATATTGGGTTAGGTAGTATATGTCTTTTGATGTACTTTTGTTTTCTTTTTGACTGTTATGTATTACTCAAACAATGATGTACAGTTGGATATATATATATACATAAGCAATTTTTATCATTTCACTTCTATTTCCAAATTCTGTTAAATTTATAATTTTTCTATTATAAAATCAAAAAAAAAAATTTACTCACGTTTTCATCAACTTAACTTAATATAAATTATATTTAAAATTAAAGGAGTGTTACAGTAGGTGATGGTAATCACATTATTGCACGAGCTTATGTTTTGATGTTTCCATTTCCATGCAACACAACACTTTTACCCTTCCTTTTTACCTATTACCCATACAAGGTGCAGATCTCGTTTTGGGTATTGAATGGCTATGCACTTTGGGACCTATAGTGTTTTTTTTTTTTATCAACAAACGACATTTATATATATTAAAGAGCGCTAAATAGGTACAAGAAATACCTAGGATTAGCAGGTTACAGAGATATTGGGGTATAGCTTCTAGGTAACCCAAAAATAAATCTAACAGCACTATACAAAAACTAGCCAGAATAATTGTCTTCCTATAAGACTAGCACCCCCCTGAACGCAATTGAGGTACTGAGTTGCAGTTTTACAACTACAGAGCCTATACTCAATGCCCCTCCCACCAGCCTAACAGATGAAAACCCCGGACAAAACTTGGGGGTACTCGGAGCTCCGCAGGCCATTCTGTCGTTCATCCCGCCTATACATTGGTATGCATGTTGAGGAGAAAGGTCTGCTTAACAATGCAAACCGGAAGCTTCATAACATAAAACATAACCTTGGGTTGTTAAACTAGTTTGAGAAAACACAAGCAGTTGTATTCGACTTCCCCAAAAACCACCTCTAGGTAGTGAGTTGTATATCCTATGTACCACTTGTGATTGATCCCAAGTGCCATTTGAGAATATGATTGAGTTCCTAGTTTCCCAAATGATCCAGACAATAGTAGCCCAAATCATTAACCACACTTTTTTGTCCTGTGATCCTTTTGCTAGTGCCCCAAATTGATCGCACAGCTGGAATAAATTCCCAGGAATGATGCAAGACACATGAACCCAATTAAAAACTTGGTACCGTATTGTAGCCAAGACTGGGCATAAACAAAACAGGTGCAGGGAAGACTCTTCGGCTTGACCACACAAAAAGGGGCCTATAGTGTTTGATTTTTTTGTTCCATGTATGTTCTTTACTTGGAAATGTGTCTCTATCATACTCATGGGTGAGGTTCACTCCTCCCCTAATCCAACCACTTTTCAACAACTATGTCATCTCTTACACAAGGACTCTGTAACCTCACTCCATCTCCTCACATTTACTTCCCATACTTTGCCTACCTCACCTACTGCCACCGACTCATCAAACCCTAACCCCTTTAAACACCTTTCTCCATACCTTCAAACCCTTCTCCAAACCTAGTCATCCATTTTTAAGCCACCCCACGAGCTTCCCCCACCTTAGCCACATGATCACTAAATTCCCTTCCTTCTAAACACCCCACTAGTAAAAGTCCTCCCTAATAGATATCCTTATGCCCACAAGGAAACAATGTCTACTAGATATCCTCATGTCCATAAGGAAACAATGTCTAAGTTGATTAATGAGATCCTGCAGAAGGGTCTTATTGTTCCAAGCCATAGCCCATTTTCATCGCTAGTGCTGCTTATTTGTAAGAAAGACGAAGCTGGCTTTTTTGCATCGACTAATGGGCCCTAAATGCCATAACGATCAAAGATCGTTTTCCAATACCAACTATTGAATAATTACTGGATGAGCTAGGTCACGCAACCATCTTTTTTAAGATTGATTTGTGGTTGCGCTACCATTAGATCAAGGTTGCAACAGAAGATACGCACAAGATAGCATTTCAGACCATTGATGGGCACTACAGGTTTCTCGTCATGCCTTTCAGTCTTACAAACACATCCTTCACCTTCCAAGCGACAATGAATGATCTCCTCCACCCATACCTTTGTCCTTTCGTTTAAGCTTTTTTTATGACATTTTAATTTACAATTGTTCTTATTCTGACCACTTAATTCATCTTGACTTGGTGTTATAATTATTACACGATAATTTGTTTTATGCCAATTAACTAAATGTACTTTTGCAATTCCTAATATTGATTATTTAGGCCACATCATCTCAACCCAAAGGGTGAATCCAGACCCCTCGAAGGTTCAAGCCATTCGTGATTGGCCCTTCCCACACTCACTCTCAGCTCTTCGTGGGTTTCTTAGTCTAACCGGTTTTTATCGGCAGTTTATCCACCATTACGCCTCTATTGCTGCACCTCTTACTAATCTATTACGATCAAATTTGCCTTTTACATGGAATACAACAATTGATCAAGCATTTCAGAGATTAAAGGACACTGACCATTACCCTTGTCTTGTGGCTCCCTAACTTTCAACTTCCCTTTGACATTGAGACAGATGCTTCAAGTAGTGCTGTCAGTGTCGTCCTCGCTCAACAAAGCCATCCTATAGCGTTCTTCAGTAAGAAACTCTGCAACAAAATGCAAAACACGTTAGCATATGCCCACAAAATGTATGCCATTACTGAGGCAATAAAAAAATGGCGCCAATACTTGATAAATCGCCATTTCAAGATCTTCACAGATCAACAAAGCTTTAAACATCTTTTATCTCAGGTTTTTCAGACTCCTAAATAGTAGCGTTGGGCCACCAAGTAACAAGGATTTTCATGTGATATTGTCTACGAACTTTGCCATGAGAACTGTGTGGCGAATGCTTTATCTCGTTACCACATTGATGACCTTTTCGATCCAATCTTTAGTGCACTCTCCTCCCCGGTCTCAGATCTCTTCAGCACTCTCCAACAGTTTTACCAAACAGACCGAACATGCAAAAACATGATTCATCAATATCAATCTTAGATACACACAGACATAGATTGTCATGTTTCCAGAGGACTTCTATTTTACAAAAATTGATTGTTCATACAGTATTACCATCCAAGAGTAAGGCTTATTGCAACCCTTACCGTAACCAAAAAGGGTTTGGGAAGACATTTCCATGGACTTTCTTACCCCTTTACCACCTTCCCATGGTTATTCTGTTATCTGGGTCATTGTAGACATACTCACGAAATATGTGCACTTCATTGCCCAACCTCCTAAATTCATCGTGGCCAGCCTTGCTACTCACTTTTCTGTTGAAGTTTGTCGCCTTCAAGGGGTTCCTCGCTCCATTGTCTTAGACATAAACTATGTGTTTATTAGCTAATTTTGGTGGGAGCTTTTTCGCTTACAAGGCACACAACTGAAGTTCTTGACTAGTTACCATCCTGAAACCAATGGTCAAACTAAGACCATCAACCGTTTCGTCGGAGCATATCTCCGCTGCTTTGCCGAAGATTTTCCCTGTCCCTGGTACTTTTCTTTGCACTTAACCGAGTATTGGTACAATACCACATTCCATAGCTCCATTAGCTTGTCACCATATCAAGCTCCATATAGCCAATTTTCCCCGACTCTACCCCGATTATCTTCCATGTTCAGCCACCTTGGATTCAATCGAGAATACCCTACAACAGCACACACTTGTCCTTAGTAAACTCAAAGAAAACTTACGTCACACCCAGCAACACATGAGGGAGCAAGCAAACAAACATCGTCACAAAGTTACCTTCAACATGGCGAATTAGGTCCTTCTAAAGTATTGCCCCTACCGCCTCCATTCACTTGCGTACCAAGGTCCGTTCAAGGTCTTACGTCGCATTGGCGCCGTCGCGTACCATCTCAACCTTCCTACTACAACGCGCATTCATTCGATGTTCCATGTTTCTTTCTTATGCCGTTTCGTCAGACTGCCACCTTCAAAGCCACCAACCATCCTACCTAAGTTGTTCCTGGAGGAGGAAGAGAGACAACAAGCCTCTGAAGTACCTCTAGATGTTGAACTACCCCGCTCAGACTCAGATGATTCTCTATCCACATGTACTTGGTGTATTGAACTTGCCACTGACAAGAACAACAAGACAACATCACTTCGGCGCCTTTCGACACTCCATTAACAAGGCTTACAACTGGCACGCAAAACCCCACCCACCCAATAGTCGTTTATTCTCCATCGTCGGATCCTCACTCAATCTTTGTGCTACCCCCTCAATTTTCATCTGGGCCGTCCATAACAAACACGCCCCACTGCCCATGCCACAACATTGATGATATTCCACAACCTTCTTATGGAGTCTTTGAGGACAAAGCCTCTTGTGATCTAGTGGGCAATGATAGGCCATCTGGCCCAATAGAAAATCGGCCCAAATGAAATATTCTTAGTAGGTCTACTAAACTAAGAGATTTTGTTGTGCTTTAATGGACCTTGTTAGCATTTAGCCATTAGAGAATATGCTCTATCTAGAAGCTTCTCGTAGCTTAGGATGTTGACATCTGTAGTGTCCTTGGCAGATTAGGGTTACTACTTTTGTATTTAACCTGCCCCTATGAGGAAATTGAATAAGAGAAGCTTGTTTTATCTTTTTATTCTTGCCTATGGAGACCTAGTTCCATTCTCGGAGTTGGAATTGTATGCGTAGCCTATCAAATTCTATCTATCGTTACATCTTAAAATAATGCATCAAAGTACCACACTTTTCTTTTTCTCGTTATATGACTGGATACTGAGGAATGACTTTTCCCCGTCATATGTAGCAAAGTGCTCCTCTCACAATAACCAAAAATAAAAAGAAAGAAGAAAACAAAAAGAAAAAGAGAAAGAAAAAGGACAGTTTCTTGTTTCTCCATCGTCCAGCCCCTTGCACGTTAAGCTATACATTTCATTTTACGAGCTAACGCCAGCAGGACATCGTAATTCTGACGATTCGTCTTGGCACAGTGCAGGAATAAAGTGGATGACAACTGCAGGAGAATTAGCATCCAATTTCACCATTGACGTAGTCAATGTCTCAACAGTATTAAATTTGTATACGCATAGCAGAAAGAAATTCGATTTTACATTTCTTCCTTCAGTTTATCAATGTGTATATTCGTTAGGGAGATCGTATATATGTTTATCCATTATTAATGTACGTGGAAGAATTTCATTTTGAGTGTGTTTAAAAAGATAAATAAGTTAGCATTTTATTTTTGTTTCAGATCATAGATATCTCTACTAGAAACAATCTTACTCGAACAGGATAGGACAATTATGGGAGACAAAGCTCTTTCTCTGAGTATTTAATACAGCTGCATGTCCAGAATTTGAACTTGAGACCACTGGTTAAGCTAGAACAATCCTGAACTAGTTGATCCACGTGCTCGGTAGTAAATAAGTTAGCGTTTAAGTTATTTAATAATTTAAAATTTATATAGTTAAAATAAAATTATTCAATAAACGAATTTATTTTATTAGTTTATAGTATTTTCTAAAATGCTGTTTTTAGGTAGCTTAGTCTCATCTTATTTTTTTATTCTCACTATTTTATTAGAAATCTTCATTTACTTTTTTGTGTTAAAAAACTCTTAAAATTCCTTTACTCTCATCAAATATCATATCTTTATAATATTAAATCACCAAAATGATAATATAAATTTATTTATATTATCTCATTTTATATAATAAAAATATTTAAAAATGAGAATAAAATTAATGAATTAGGAAAAGATGTGCTTTTAGTTCCTATACTTTCAATCAAATGTGATCAAGGTCTCTGTACTTTCATATTAATGAATTTGGTCCTCAAAACTTTAAAAAACATGTGAATTTAGTCAATCATCTCTAAGAATTCATCCTGTCTTTTAAAGTTATGAAGGACTAAATCCACATATCTTTTAAAGTTTGAGAATTAAATTCATCAATATAAAAGTACGTGGACCTTATTAATCATGTTTGACTGAAAATATAAAAACTAAAAACACATTTTCTCCCAAAGAATTATTATTCTAATTTTCAGATAACAACTTATTCGAAATAAATTGAATTATGAAAAGTCAAAATTATTTAAAGATATATATAGCTACTAAATTTCAAGTTATAACTACGTAGTTAAGTTTATCTTTTTATGTTATTTAATACTTATCAATTAGACGATATTATCAAACACTTTAATTCAATTGAAAACGCACTATGGGCGGCTAGTGATATGAGGTTTAAGTAATTTGTACCATATCTTAATTAAGTTCAAATCTCGTAGCTTCCATTGTATAAAAAGAACACTTTAATTCAATTTGCTAGTTTATTAAATTTCAGCTTAATTTTTAGTTTTGATATTTATCAAACACATCCTTTAACACAAATTTGAATTTCTTATTTTTTAAATGATAAAACATGACAGTTTTATGTTATAAAGGAAAAAGAAAAACACAAACCACTTATGGAAAGAAAATAATTGAACTTTTAGAAGTATACTTTGATTAGTTTAAAATTAAAAAAAAAAAAATGATAGAGTATATTACCAAATTTACGCACACGGGAAATCGGAGGAACATTTTAAATTTGCAAACTGAGACGCACACCGAGAAGAATGAATTTCTTTTGGAAAATCTCCAGACCTAACAACTTTATGTTTAGAAAAGTAAAGATTCATTTAATCTTCCGTTATACTCGGTGGAATAGGACCAGAAAGCACTGAAATTTACTTTCCAACTTTTGCCTTTTCTTTTGCTTTGGTTATAGGAAAGAAATTTAATTTCCTTTAAAATAGTGACAGACAGATAAAGAAAGCTACGGATCAAATACAGTAGTTCAATGAAGAATTACACCTCCTTTTGGTTGAAATTTGTATATATGTCATATTTATACTTGTAACATTTAATTTAATTTTTCTAGTACTGTTTTATCATAATATTTTCAAAGACTGAGAATTTCCGAAGTTATTAAATTAAGCAGCACACTCTGCAAAATTCTTAAAACTACGTGATCCGAGGGGGGAAAAAAAGAATTGAAATGTCTTAGCCGTCACTATTATATACAATACTATTTTATGATATCTTTTATAATATATTTTTTCTTTATCCTTTTTCATTATATCATTCATTTTTAATGATACATGTCTTTCTTCTCTTCCTATCTCTTGTAATAATTATATAAATTTTTGTACAACTTTATTAAGATTAATTTCTCTATAGATATCCCTTATATATGTGCATGTACTGTCAACTAATTAAGATTAATTCAACAGTGGCGTTCTTGACTTGTAGGAAAGAATATCGTTATCTGCATACCAATTTCCATCTTCTTTTAATCTCTCTATAGACCTAACAAGCACAAATATCATTAAAATCAACACACGTGATTTAACTAAAGAGAAACTAAATTCATTGAATCCTAAAAATAAGAATTGACGATAAACCAACTCTTAGATTTGCTGGTAGCCTGCTATCACTAATTAATATTATTCATCAATCTTAAAATATACATATCCACTCTTTTATTATATATTAGGGCCTCTCTTCATTTTTTAAAAATAAAAATAAAATAAAAAAGAAAGAGAATATAATAAGTAACTTAAAAAGTAGTTAAAAGATAAAATAATAAATAATTAAATAAATATAATCATCTAATAAAAAATAGAAAACAAACCAAAAAAAAAAGTATCCTCCTTATTATATTATTATAGTTATAGATTATAAATAATTACAAAGCCAGCTCTAAACGACAAAAAAATAAGCACACCTTTGCTATCTTCTCTCTCTCTAAAAACCAAATTTTCTCAGTTGTATTCGTCTTGACATGGAGTCAAGAAGATCTCACACCATGGAGGTCACGATTATATCAGCTGAAAACCTCTGCATGAACGGGAAGCCAATAAGAAAGGACGCTTACGTTGTCGTTCACACGCAGTCATGCACCAAATTCTTCACGACGAAGATGACGACACGAGAAGAAGGTGGGAGCGACCCTTCGTGGAACGAGAAGTTCTGGGTGGATGGAGCCACTTGCATCACGCTGGAGGTGCAATGCAAGACATGGTTGGGTGTTCGAAGTGTGGGGGCTGCACGAATAGCGGTTGCCGATTTTCTCGGTGGTTTTGTGGAAGAGAATAGCTTGCAGTTCTTGAGTTATAGGCTTTGGGATGGGAAGGGTCGGAGAAACGGGGTTATCAATTTCTCGGTGAGGGTGCTGAAGGCGCCACAGCCTGAATCTTCGTGTTCGATGCATGACGTTGACAAGAATTTGAGAGGGTTTGGAATGCAAGTGTCAGTGGGTGGGAATGATTCTAGCGGAATTGTTACTGGGATTCCAGTTTTCTGGAATTACCCTGACAATATTCCAAGATGAATATAGTTTTTTTTATTATTATTAGATTAAGGTATCTAATTTGTAATGTAAGCATGTTGACAATGGTTTAGTTTCTGACACTAGTGTGTGTATCAAAACTAAAAAGTATTTTATGAAGAGAGTTATGTTCACCTTGTTGACCTCTTCATTTCGGGTAATGTTAGTCTCTAATATACATTGAACAATGCCTTTATATTATACCAAAAAACAGTCAATGTTCGTTGAGGAAAAGCAAGTTTTTAAAATTTTTGTGTATGTATTGGTTTGGTTCGTCTCTTTTTTTTTTTATTTGGAGTTTAAGGGATGTTCGTCTCATTCGTAATGCTTTTCACATAGAAAATTTCCACATTAGATCTGTTTGTTACAGCTTTTTCTTGTAAAAGAATGACTTCTTTTTTAAAAATTCTTTTTTTAGTTTTTTACACATTTATTTCAACTTTTCAAAATAATCAGAAGCTAAAAAGAATCTAAAACCTAATTAAAATCAGAAGTTATTTAAAATAGTTTCTCATAAAATTAGCTACTTCTTTTCAAAAGTAATTTTTATAATTGTAAATAAACATAAATTGGCTTATGCTTTTCTTAAAATCTCGAAAAAAATAGTCACTAATTTATTTTACATTAGAATCACTTTTCTTTTAATCTGGAACAAACGTGGCCTAATTTGTTAACTAGTGTCTCTTAGAAACATTTGATAACATCTCCATTAATATAGTTGGATACATTAGATAAAGGAAAATGCTTTTCTTACACCCAATGGGTGTGAACAACCTTGGGAGATCCTAGAGTAGGAGTGGCAATGGACAGGGTCTAGGTAGGATACTATAGTACCCATTTCCATACCTACGTTTTAAAAAAATACCTATATCCACCCCTATACCAGTGGAGGGTAGCAACTTTAATCTCCATTCCTGTACTTGCTGGGTACTTATATACCCATTCCTGAACTCGTTACCCATGCTTTATTTAAGTATGAAGTCAATAAATCAATAAAAAATTAATTAAAAAAATTCTACAACTGAATTGAAAATCCATTCTTAATTCATCCAAACATATTCTTAAATCATCTAAACATAACCTTAAATCATGCAAACATAAATCCTAACCATACAACATTAGAAACATAACTTAACTTTAAATCATCCAAACATAATTTTAAATCAATCTAATATAAATCTAACAATAAACTTCTAAAACATAACCTTAAATCATCCACTCTTCTAATAAATCCTATGACTACAAATGTAAGATCACTACAACAAAAGCTTAAATTAGAGTCAGCCAGTTAGCATCGGCTTAAACACTGACACTAAATAGCATCGATTAGCCGACACTAAACCATCACTAAAATGCTTATCATTAATTTTTGATATATTTATTTTTTTTCTTTTTTAAATTGTGTCGGCCATGGCTGATGCTAGCAATGTTAAAAAAAAAATTATTAGCATTGCCTTAACTGACACTAACTAATAATTTTTGAAAATTATTTCTAAGCCGAAAACATAAAGGTACTCTTGCCTCCTAGCCTTTTAAAATTTAAAAGTAAGCAACGGCCATGGCTGACACTACTAATATTTAAAAAATTATGATTACAAAAAAAAGAATTATTAGTGTTAGCCTAGCCGTCACTTATATTGTCTATTTTATCATCTACTCCTTCTTCCCCTTCCCACTCTACAAGCCTCCTTCTCCCCCTTCCCCTTTTCTTTCTTTCTTTCACTTATTGATGATTTTCTTTTCTATGTGTTGTAGGTGGCTTTGGAGGCAGTGGATATCGATGACGAGATAGGCAACGATGACAATGGCTATTTGAGGTTTGGGGTGGTGGTGGCTCTATGCGGTGGTGGTAGTGGTTTTTTTTCTATTAATGTTTTGTTTTTGCAGGTGGTGGTAGTTCTATGCGGTGGCAATTGCAGTGGCGGTGTGAGGTTTGAGATTTAGTGGATGTGGGTGGCAGCATGTGGTGGCAGTGGCGGTTTAGTGGATGTGGGTGGCAGCATGCAGTGGCAGTTTGGGGTTTGGTGTGGTGGTTTGTGAGAAAAGAGAGAACATCGCCGACAATGACAGTGTTTTTTTGGTTCAATTTTCATAATGTTGTGTCGGTTTAAGTAACAGCCAAGCCGACACTAATAAGCGTCCCAATTAATGTCGACTTGATTAGCGTCGGCCATGAGGTTGTCGCTTTACCGACAATAAAAACGAAAAAGCAACAGCTTTTGATGATTAGTGTCAACTTTTGACCGACACTAATTTATGTTTTTCTTGCAAGTGGATAAAAGAAATTCTCGAAAATTAAAAAAATATGAAAAATCCTATAGCTATTAGTGTAACTTATATCACGTATGTAAATAAAAAATGCACAAATTTTAATATTACAAACTTCTAATAGGAAGTGCTAATGTATTTAAGAGTTTGGGGCCATTTAAACTAACACGTAAATGATAGTGAAACCATTAATTACATAACTCTATATACAACAATAAGCATTAATAGGTTGAGTATCTAATGCGTGGTTTTGTTTTAAAAAAAGACAAGATATTAGTGGCTAGTCACAAGCTTGTAATTACATAGGAACAAAACAAAACAAAAATGTGTTAATCATTTGACTTGTTAATAATTAAATTAATAATTAATAAATATATATTTAATTATATATAATTAAATATTTAACTTTATATATGTGTGTGTGTTAGGGGGGGGGGGGTGTCTAGGGCGAGGTGGGTATTATAGTACTCGTACCCGTACCCGCACCCATCACCATTGAACTTTGTAGGTAAATACCCGCTCCGGAACTCACCTCCATTAAGCTAGTATTTACCTACCCATTGCAGATTTTTTTGTGGGTACTCATAAGTCTAGGTACAATTACCATCCCTACCTAGAGAAAGATATAAGAAGTGAAAAAAAAAGTGATAAATGTAATAAGTGATATGATGAAAATGTTAGAACCAAAGATGTATGAAGTGTCCAACATCAAAAAATGTTTTGATGATAACAAAAGCTATTAAAATTTATGATTGATCGCAAAATTAGTTTTATAATAATTAAACACACGCTTTTATAAAAAAAATCTTGTTTCTAAAAGAAGCGTCCAGCTCTTATGAAAACTGGTTTTTAACAAAGCATCCAATCTATTCTTATTGAGCATCCAAGATCTTCCTAAAATAAAGCATCCAACATATGTTATTACATAATGTTTTACATTTTGAAAAGGAACATTCATACATTACGTTTTTTGAAAATTAACTAAGTTTGACATAACATGACAAGAACATTCCTTCTGCTAATTATTCCTTTATGGCATATACATATTACATATCACAAAAGAATATTCATTATGCTTAATTCCTTTGAAGTCCTTAGAGATAGGTCAAGCATGTCCTTATAAAAGGATTGTAAGAGGAATTCCATACAGAGAAAAAGTTGCTCTTTGTCGTTGTGCAATAATGTACCTTCTGACCATTTTTTCTCTCTCCAACACAAAAGGACAAAGCTTGTCTACTAAAAGAAGGATTGTACAAATGCAATCTTAGTGTTGATTATCATAACATTGTTTTCTCTCCTCAAACGGTTATTTTCCCAAGGCCTATATAAAGAAAACCATTGAGGAAGAAAAGGACATAAAGGCAATGCAAATATTGTTCCATTAGATGATCTCTAAAATTTTTCATAAGCTTTGCTTTCAACGTTGCTCCACTTGTATTAAACTTTTATATCCTCACTTTGTGAGTTGCTTTCGTGTTTATCAATTGTTTTATCAACTGTTTTTTTAATATTTAACAATTTAATTTTGAAAAATCGGAAAGAGATTTCAAATTTTTGATTCCTACCATTGCACTCAAAATTTCAAGAGCTATTTAATCGTGATTTTTGGTAATTTTTTTGAGCCAAAGTCGGAAAAATTAGAAAATAACGATTTTGCTCCATTTCTCAACATTAAAGGCTAACATAAGAAAAAGATTCAATTGACATTAAAACATCAATTTGAGCTTGGAATCATGTCATGTATATTAAAATATAATTTTGAAAATTTTCTGGAATTCCTATGTAAAATGACTAAAATGTCCTTAGGTATCTAATAAGCTCGACTAATATTAGTTTGATATCCAAAAATAGTGAAAATGACAATCTTAGTTCATTTATAGGTAAAATATTTAATTTTAGTATTTTCATAAAAATTTTGGTATTTATTGAATTAAAATGGATTTATATGAATTTTCTAGCTCAAAAATACAAAATATACATAAATTCAAAATGAATTAATAAAAATAAAAATTAATTATTAGAATTTTTTTTTTGATGAAAAATAGTGTTTTTGTTCAATTTTTTATTAAAATGTATTATTTTGATATTAAAAGCCTAAATTATTCATGTTTGGACAATTTTATCAGTACTAGTTGATTTAATTGTAGAGAAAACTAACACAGATAAAGTTGGGACAGCTCAATTGCCACATGTCTAGCCTAGGAGTGACTCACATATCTAAAATTGAATATGTGTCCTATAAATAAAATTAAAAATAAATAAAAATTGAAATTATGACATAATGACTTATGTCATTTGTTAGACACCTAAGCTTCGTTCTTCTCCTATAAATACCTATGCATTGGAACACATTTTCACACATCCCTTCTCACTCTAGCTGGCCGAAATTATAAGAGAGCTTCTTTCTTTAAAAGTTTTTCTTTTACTCTAGTATTTTGCTTAAATTTTACTAGTTTTTATTAACTAGTAAAAATCCTCTTCCTAAGAGCTTTACACCAACATTTCCATTAATTTCATCAACCATTTTTGAGCTAATGGAGGGAGTGGGATTGGTTCTAAATTATTGTCACTTTGCATGTTGGTAGAAAGGCTTTCCCTATACCTTTGAATGCATAAATTTACTATGTTATAATATTAAACGTTAGAATTTAAATTTTACTATGTTATTACTCTACTCAAATTTAGATTATTAAATTATTGCTAAGTTGTTACTCTGCTCAAATTTAAATTACTAAATTATAATTACTAAGTTGTTATTCTACTCAAATTTAGATAATTATAGTATAATTACTAAGTTGTTACTTTGCTCAAAATTAGATAATCAAACTATAATTATCAAGTTGTTACTTTGTCCAAATTTAAATAATTAAATTTTAATTACTAAGTTGTTATTTTGCTCAAATTTAGTTATTTTGGTTAAATTTAAATAATTAAATTATAATTGTTAAGTTGTTATTTTGCTAAAATTTCAATAAGTAGTTATACTGCCAAAATTTTGATTGCTAAATTATTATCATGTAATTTTTATAATATAAGCCAAAAATGTTGATTGTACTAGTACTTAAATTAAATGAGACTAGTGAAACCTTTGTTTGAGAAGTTAGAAATTGATAAATTAGTGTGTAATGTAAAGCAAATGACATGCAGTGGCATGGCACTCTGCTAGGAAAGTTACAATTTAGTAACGTTGAGGAATGAAAGACAAGAACATACTTGCCAAGATCTTGGGGATAGGCATCAAATAGTGAAGGTCCCAATAGCCAAGGTAGCGCCCTCAAGCTGGGATATTCGCCTAACCAAGCTCGATAACTCCGGCAACTGCCCAGTATTCCAAGATTGGTATGAGAGTATATCTCTATAAATGGACATCCTGAATGTTATTTGTTCCTCATTGATGGTGAGGACTGTACCATGTGATGATGTTGCAGAGTTATATGTACTCTCAGTCACTTCTTAGGTTTTGTTGATAACTGTTACCCACTAATAAAGGGTATGGATCCATACCGAGTCAAAAGTAGTTTAGCACAACTTAGAATAAACCTTAAATTCCCTTTTATTGTCAACTATGTTTTATTTGTATTTTATGGTAAATTTCCTACCATATATGTGAAAGTGATTTTAGAACAAATCACCTCACTCCATTATTTTTCTTTTATGCATATTTGATCGCGATTAATGAAGATGGCCATGCTAGTATTGTTTAAATTACATATAGAGTATCTAGGACGAAGGAACTTGGGAGTACCACAAAGATATAGATATACTTACTTATCTCGGTATTATATCTATTACCTTTTTATCTATCCATGTGGTTCCAATACCGCCTATGACCTAAGAGATCCTTATTTCCTTATCGACGACTCTGCCGCCAAACTTTGTCTACACTCCTCCTGCTTTGCCACCACCTGAGGATTTGTTGGCCTAGTCTGATGGCTTGTTCTTTTTATATATGGGATATGGTAGACTGACATTGATCTGAGTAAGATCTTTTTAATGTATATACTAGGATTAGGTAGTGTATGTTTTTAGATGTATATTTTGATTTCCTTGTATCCCAGTTGTTTCTCTTTTGTAATTTAAAAGACTGATATGTAATATGCAATCATGATGTACAGTAACACGATACATATATAAATAGACTTTATTTTATGGTTTACTTTTATTTTTAAACTCTGTTAATTTTACCATTTCTCTATTATCAAAAAAAAAAAATACTTACATTTAAAATTAACAACTAATTAATTAAATAAATAAGTATGAGCTATATACAATGTGAACGGGTGTCACACAGTAGCCAAAGTTGTGACAACAAAATGAGTTAATAACAAAGTAGCAAAAATGTGGAGGATCAAAACCAAGCTTTTCTGGATCAAGCTGTGGCCTTGAGGCAAAATGTCCGAGATGGGGAAGTAGTAGGCAAAGTTTTGGAAGGTTTTTCAACCTTTCTCAAAAGAAATTTTGAGGGAGGAAATCTAGCTAACTTCTAAGTGCCTGTGATGGAATCATACGATGATTCCAAGGATCCCCACCAACAATTGGTGGCTTTCCAGACGAAAACGGTGTTGATTAGTGGAGAGACTAACACTATTTGTTACAAAATGTTTAGAAGTACTTTAAAGGACACGACATTGATGTTGTTTACCAGACTTCAATTCTAATCTATTATTAGTTTTGACAATTTCTCCAGGAAATTTTTAGTCCAATTCACAGCAAACAAGAGCAAAAGAACGATGGTTACTGGCCTTTTCAACACCTGTCAGCGATGAAAACCTAAAGATTTACTTGCTTCTCTTCAATGATATGACTATGCAAGTCGATGACTCTTATAAGAAAATGTTTGGGGCAGCCTTTGTAAAAGGGTTACATGTAACACAATTCAGTGAATCCTTGGTGGACAATAGGGCAGCCAATATGGATAAGATTGGTGCACATGCAACATACCACATTGAAACCGAAGAGGTAATGGAAACTAAAAAAGATCAGAAGAGGATGGATTCCTATAACCTTGGAAAAGGACGGAAGTTCGACATGTCTTTCGGCCAAGGGGGATGACACAACAATTCCCCTTCGTGGAGACGAGAAATTCTACCTTTTGGGAGAAGCAAGGCAATATCATAGGAAGAGATATCAGCCTCCACGAGATTTGACCCCCTTGAATGTTAGCAGAAGCCGTCAATGCTTTAGGCACAATACGAACAATTGTTACCCCTTGCCTAGTAACCTGTCATTGATGGGGCTTAGTAAGGAAAAATGGAGTGACTTCCATCATTGCTTTGAGCTCGATACAGACAATTACTACACCCTAATGAGACAAATTAAGCAACTTATAAAGGAGGGTTATTTAAGTAGGTATGTAAAAAGGAGAAAGACATATGATCATCAATAGAGTTAGAGACCGACTTCAAGGAGGCAACATTACTCTCTTGAGAGAAGGAGACTAGAAGATCACAAGAAAAAGATAGATCGACACAACATTTCAACACTATTGTTAGAGGTTTTGCAAGAAGGGATCAACAAGCTCAACCAGGAAATGAGACACATGGTATGTTATGTCAATAACAGCCATGCATGAAAAGAAGAACCATCTAGTTATCACATTTTATCTTGAGGACTTCAAGGGAGTAGAGCAACATGAAGACAATCTCGTAGTGATCAAAATAACGGTGGTTGGATACAACGCCAAAAAGGTATAAGTTGACTAGGGGAAACTCAATAAACATGCCTTTTTGAGACACTTCCACTGGCCTAAGTATATATCTCAATCTACTTCAACCTTTTAAAAGTATTATGGTATGTTTTATAGGAGACCATATGAAAGTCAAGGGCTTTGTCAACTCGAGGACTACCTTCAATATGGACAGTTCAATCAAAACGATCTGAGTTAAGTATATGGTGATTAACGCCTCATCCTCATTCAATGTCATTAATGGAAGATTGGCTTTGAATGCCTTAGGTGTCGGGTTCTACCATGTACTTAAAAATGAAGTATCCATTAGAAAATGGAATGGTGGGAATGGTGGGAATGGTGAAAGTCGACCAGAAGTGACAAGGAAATGCTATGAAGATAGTTTGAAGTCACACAAGTGGATAGATCAAGCAATATATGATCAATATATGAACCTCGTGGACTTGGATCCGCATGAGGATTTTGGTGACCAACAACCACAGTCAGCCAAAGATCAAAAGGAGATACAATGGGAGAGAACCTGATAAGGGCAGTCAAGTTATGTTCCAACCTCCCCTAGAAGATCAAGCATGACTTAACCTCATTATTGAGGAGGAACATAAATGTCTTCACATGGAGTTCAGCGAATATGTTAGGCATCGACCTTGATTTTTTGTTTAATAAATTGGTAGTCGATCCCAGAGCAAGGTCAATTAGACAAAAGAAAAGGAAATTTAGAGAAAAGAAATGTGAGGTGATAATGGAAGAGACAAAGAAGTTGAAAACTGTAAGCTTCATTAGAGAAGTCAAATACCCTACTTGGTTGGTAAATGTGGTCATGGTGAAGAAAGTTAGCAGCAAGTGGCGCATGTGCATGAATTTTACTAATTTGAACCAAGTGAGTTGGAAGAACTCATACCCATTGCCCAACATGGACTAGCTAGTGGATTGTGCATCGGGTTACAAGTTGTTGACTTTTATGGATGCATATTCGAGATATAACCAAAACCAAATACACCCAGTGGATGAGGAGAAGCATTCATGATGGAGGGGGTAAACTACTACTATAGGGTCACGCTGTTTAGCCTAAAGAATGTGGGAGCCACTTACCAGAGGCACATACACAGGATACTCGCCAATTAAGTGGGAAGAAATGTGGAATCGTACATGAACGATGTGGTTGTGAAGTCAAAGAAAGTCACGAACCACTGCTCAGACTTTGAACTTGAAGTTAAACCCCGAGAAATGCTCATTTGGGTATAGGCCAATAAGTTCTTAGGTTTCTTGTGGACACAAAAGGAAATTGAAGCAAACCTAGACAATTGTTTGAATTGTCAGGAGGTTCAACTTGAAGTTAAACCCCGAGAAATGCTCATTTGGGTATAGGCCAATAAGTTCTAGGTTTCTTGTGGACACAAAAGGGAATTGAAGCAAACCTAGACAAATGCATGACCATAATGAAAATGAGGGCCCCAGTAAGTATCAAAGAAATGTAGGAGTTGACTGATAGGGTAGTATCCCTTTCACGATTTTTATCAAGGGTTGGTGCCTGAGTTTTTCCCTTCTTCCAATGTTTGAAGAAAAATGACAAGTTAGCATGGACAAAAGAATGTGAGGAGACATTCACAAAGCTGAAGAAATTTCTCTTATTACCATTTTAGTGAAGTCGATATCAAGATGTACCAAAAGTCAATATATTTCGCAAGCAGGGCCTTCAAGAGGTAGAAACAAGATATCAAAAAACAAGAAGCTAGCATTGGTCTTGGTTGTCACCACAAGAAAGTAAAGCTGTATTTTCAAATCCATGAAGTGATTGTCTATACCGATCAGCCTATTAAACATGTCTTACAGAAACCTAATTTGGTGGTCAAATGGTTGGTTGAGTAGTCCGAGTTCAATCAATCTTCAATTTCCTCCATTTTCATGTTGTTGTAGCAAAATGTCCATCGGAATCGTGGGATAGGAAAACAAAGGTAACTTCCCTGTCTCTATTTTCAAACATACCTCTTACACCTTTGTCTGATAGGTAAGGTTCTGAATGATTTTTTAACTCTATTTTTTATTTCTAATATTAAACAAATCTACATGCAACTCATTTTGGTGTTTACATCCTCTAAAACTATGTGCAAAAGAATAAATCTTAAAGCCTCCTAATTAATAAATGTCAAGTAATTCCAATAATTTTTTTCTTCTCGTATGTACCTAGCGGTAGTTCTTAATGTTGTTTATTCGGTAGTAAAGTTAATATGGTACCAAGTGCTTTCTCATGTACTTTTTCTTTTCTTTTTATTTTTCTTTTTCCCTTGTCTTGTTCTTTTATTCATGGTTATTTTCATGCCTTTCAACATGTAGAAGAAATGAATGTGGTGTAAATCTTGTAGTTTGGAATTTGACTTGTAGATTGAATTAGGATTTGCTTGTTAAATGGAGAATAGAGCCTTTTTTGTTGCATGTCATCGAAAAGGACTAGTTTGGTGTTTAGTTAGCGGTAAGATCACATTTTGGTGGATTTTGTAGTATGTATTTCTCTCAATCTTTTTGTAGTTAACTATAAGGTTGTTGCCTTAAAAACTATTAAGGTGGTTAATTTGTGTCCTGTGTTCGTTAATTCAATGGTTAGGCTTTTGATTGGGATGTATTGGTTTTTTCACCATAGTATGCAGCTTACCTTACCACCAGGAAAATGATCAGAATGTTGTTCAATTAATCACGTATAATAAGTTGGTCATTAATGCTCCAAAGTTAAAAAGCAATTTATTCATTCACCACATAAAGTGCCTCGAAACTGTCTATTCTGTTTTGTGTGAGATCTATTGAACATGGCACTTATATTTTGCTATACTGATATTACAGGACCAACAATATACACGGATTTGGATATTCTCACTCTAGCCTCCATGACCTCGTCATTTTCAGAGATACAGTTATACACAATAGGTGTGAGGTGTGGGACCTTGTGCAATAAATACGATTCCTAATATAGGATGTTGTGTCTATCTGGTCATGTCATCAGCTAAAACGAGAGGACTCAAATTCTTAAACAATAAATACATACTCGTGGAAACAAACTGTTCCCAATATGGTTAGGTGAGAAATATACATTACTTAGCACAGAAAACACAGCGGAGTCAATCTGGTGCTACTTGCAACAAAGTGCGTGTTGATGTGAAAAGGGTTCTGTTCTCCTAATCAATGCAACAGGGAACTTGTTCAAACTTCTTGATGGTGGTTGCCAGTGCTCAAAATGTTAAACTTGCAGAGAGGGCAGGTAGCATTGATTAGCAGCCATTTATCAATGCATGTGCAGTGAAAATGGTGATTGCAAGGAAGTTCTCTGAGTTCAGCACCATCATCATAGGCAGAAAGGCAGATACAACATTCCTGTTATTTTACCACAATCATTCATCTCAGAAGTGGGATTTGTTTAGCAAAAGTAAAATTTGCAGTTTCCAAAATTGGTAAAGTGAAACCATCCATCAGCCTATATAGCTAGGAGGGCTAGCAGGCGCAGCATGCTAATTGCTAAGCATAAAAACAAGCAACATGACCCCAGCTTTAAGAACAAGGTCTAAAGTACAACCAATAAGATATTATATTTTAAATAGTTTACTGTGACACGATTTAGATATGATTCTGCAGAAGTTATGGGCAAACAATAATTTTAAACCCTCCCATAACTTTCTACAAATCTTCTTACTTCCTAAATGAAAAATGTATTAAATATTTATTATAGTTTCAGATATATTAAATTCATTTATCTTTTCATTTTATATATTTTTATAATGTATCAAGAGGATATTGTAGCAAAATATTGTAGCAAAATATAGCAAGGCTCTATACATATGCACAAGAGCTTACAATTATATAACTGACTAGCTAGTGTCCAGAACATTATGCCGGTATTTTTAAATTTGTAAAATTTTATAAATATAATTCAAAAGAATAATATTTAAAATCATAATAAAAATATGTATAATTAATTTAAATAAATAAATAGAAAATATAAGTGAATTAAATTTAAGTAGAAAAAATTAATCTAAAAAGAATTAATTCGAAAGTATATATAACTAAAATTTGAGACAAAAAGAATTTTAAAAATTAATTAAAGCTGGAATTTGGGGGAAAAAGAAATCTTAACATAAAAAAGAAAATTTGAAAATAATTAATAAAATAATTTTTTTAAAATATAAAAATAAATTTTAAATAATAATTAAATCACGTATCGTAAGGAAGAAGAAAGTACAATAGATATCTTCACATTAAAAAATAAATACTTGAATTTATATTATAAAAATTGATAGATAGCAACAAGATGTAAGTAACTGTTTAATTAGCCATTTCACGATTAACTTTAAACAAAAAATTTATGAATAATTGTGAATTATATATATATATGAAGTTTGGAAGCGTAACATTTTAGAAGATTAGATCATTCTTTTTTAACACACTAGGAACTTACTGCATCTTCTAAGGAAATAACATGTTCGGTGGCTGTCTCACAGTCAGATTCAGTCATTATTCCTCTGGAAAATTCTTCAATATCACCTTTCTTAAATTCCTTTATTATTCTGAACTTATATTTTGGTAACTGGTCAATCTCTTCCTTCGTTGCCCCTTCCTGTTACCACATCAAAGGTCAAAATTAAGTCTGAAAAACTTGGAAGAAAAATGAATATGAACAATGCAAAAAAGGGAATTGGAGACAAAATTGAAAATAAATCTATGATTGTATACATTAATACTTGATGAATTTGTTGAAATCATAGGGATTGAGGTAGGGAAGGAGGAAAAGAGAATTTTTTTTAATAATTTAATATATTACTGATATATGATATGTAATGATGTGCTACAGAATACAATCAACTACTGCTCATTTGCTTGTGCTTTTTCATTTTTAATTAAAAGATATTATGTAATTATAATAATTATGCAAGTCCTTTTAGGGAAAAAAAAAAAAAAGGTAACTTCTGAAACAATCTATTTTATGATTTTTCTCAAAATGTAAAAATTGTAGCTTCAAAAAAAAAAAACTATAGAGATGTGTGTTTGATGATGCTTTTGATTTTTAAAAACTATTTTGACGAATACTTTTCGAAGAGTAAGTGGGGAAAGAAGATGGGACAACACAATGAAGCACATGAGTAATAAAAAACTGAAAGCAAAAAATCAAAAACAGTCTAGAGATGTTTTAATTTTTTCTTTTTTTCATTTTAAAAGGTGAAAAAGGGTATTACTTTTGAAAATAGTTTTCAAAAACCAATGTTTTTGGTTTTCAAAAACAGAAAATAGTCGTCAAAAACAAGAAACAAAACAATCCCTCACTTTTTTAAGCTTCAATAAACATACCCTTTTACTCATACAACCGAACTTGGTTCATAACCTCATTTTATAGCAAACTAACAGTAATTTTATTACTACTAAAATGAGTTTTTAAATCTTATAATTGCTTCACAAAACCAAAACATAAAATTATTTTCATTTAATTGATTATATTAAGAATTGCCACAAAACCAACACTGCTGTTAGTATAATAGACATTCAAAACATCCCTCCACCTCATCCCTACTGATATTTAACTGGTTTTTTCTCCCTCTAATGATGTAGGAGAGATGTTACTATATCACATATGGTCATTTGCTTTGCTTCCATTTTTCTGAGGAAAAAAACCAGCACAATATTTTGCAAAAGAACTGTACAGACTGGCAACATTGACCACTGGCTACTCATTTGCAAAATTCATTTTTCCCATTTAGGAAATGAACAGGTACAAAAATTTAGTTGTCTCAAAATAATCTCTAGACCAAAAACTAAAATTAGGAAAAAACTTATTTACCTGATCTGCCACTACATACAGAATAGCAAGTATGCACGGCAGACAACAGCAAACAGCAATACCAATAAGACATGCAATAGCAACACAGATCAGTACAATAACAACGTCGAAAGCAAGAAATGTGATACAGAGCCTGCATAACACAACATGCATGATGATTACAAAATGGGGCAAGGCAGAATAGTGCATAGAGAGAACAATTAACCAATAAATATTGTTCCAAATTCCTACTAACCAGTAAAGCAGAGGTGAATCCCTTGTCAAACTCTGGCCACCAGCAGTTACCCAGTAGAACCCAACAATCCACCATATGAATGAAAGCATTGTATTTGCAGACTCTATGTGTTTTGTGATGCTGACAAAACAACGAACAATAAATTTACAAACTTGTATAAGACAAAAAAACAAACAGTTCTACACTCAACCTAGAATGCTAAATACAGTAAAGCATAAACTGCACTCACAAGAAGATACTCTCAATTATGAACAGAATTTAGTGGTGCGGTAACTAATGGAGAGTGAAGGAGGATAAGTAGAGAATGAAAATGGAAAAATGCATCAAGACATGACACAATGCATACATTGAATGATTGAAACATTGTCAATTTTCATTTCTTCCCTCTTTACTGTTTCCATTCATCGTCACTCCAACCATGCATACTCCAGAATGATGCTTCTTGCACATCACCAAGGCACACACCTCCTCCCATAAAGGCAAAATTAGAACATGGGCAAGCACAAAACAAGATGAAACCATCTGTAGCCAGATGGTGAAAACTGTATAGTCGTGAACATGGCTACAGAATTCTCTAAATAACCCTATGTCCTGCATACCAAATTCACCCTATCACGTTCTGCATACTGGGTTGCAATGTGTATGGTAGTGCGCACAGCATTTTTCCATTCCAGCAAATTTTTCATAAAATCAAATGACTCATCAGCTGAGTTCACACATAGAAACAGAAAATCAGGAACCATCACACAGTGCCATCTACCGTTGCCTTTTCACAATTTTATGGTCAATCTTTACCACAAACAATTATAAAAAGGTTAATTATGTTTTTAGTCTCTCATTTTTTGTTGATTTTTGTTTTTAGTCTCTCAAAATATTTTGACCGGTCATAGTTCCTCATAAATTTTCCGTCCGTATTTTTAGTTTCTACTGTTAACTTTAACCGTTAAATGATGACATGGTTCACATGGACTGCCACATGGCTTGCCACGTAAACTACTAGGCTGACGTGGCAGCCACGTGGCAATTTTTTTTTTTAAAAAATTGATAAAAAATGTAAATTATGAAAATGGTCCCTCATTTTATCACGATTTACGTTTTTAGTCCCCAATAAAAAAGTTTAACCGGTTTTAGTTCCTCAAAATTCTGTCATTCATTTTTTAGTTCCTCCCATTAACTTACACAATTAAACTTTAATAATTAATCAATTATTATTTTCACATATTATTATTTTACACATTATTTCACAACAAAAATACGAAAAAAGAAAAAAAAAGATTACTTGTAAAGGATAATCAAAGAAGTTAGATTGCTAGTCTTTTCATAAGAAATTACAAAGACATTGAATTATCGAAGCATAGCAATGAAGAGGTAAGAGAAGTGTTGTAATAAGCTTTTGAGCTATAATTAATTAATAAATTATTGGTTAAAATAAATTTTAAGAAAAAAACTTGTATGAGTATAAATAATAATTAATTGATTAATTATTAAAGTTTAACTGTGTAAGTTAATGGGAGGGACTAAAAACATGAATGACAAAATTTTGATGGATTAAAACCAGTCAAACCTTTTTTGGGGGAACTAAAAACATAAATCGTGATAAAATGAGAGACCATTTTCATAATTTACATTTTCTATCAATTTTTTTTAAAAAAAAATTGCCACATGGCTGCCACGTTAGCCTAGTAGTCCATGTGACAACCCATGTAGAGCCACGTCATCACCTAATGGTTAAAGTTAACGGCAAGAACTAAAAACACAGACGAAAAATTTATACGAAACTATAACTGGTCAAAATATTTCTGAGGGACTACAAACGAAAATCAACAAAAAATGAGGGACCAAAAACATAATTAACTCTTATAAAAATGAGTTTATTTCTATTTACAATCATTTTCATCACACGGCGACATATAACAATGTTTTATACATTATTAACCAATCAGAAATCATGATATACATAATTTTTAAAATAATTATTATAAATTTCAACAAACTTTCCATATAATTAAATGACTGTATTTCAGTGCATAGATTATTTTCTTTATAAACATATTTCATTAAGCCAATTACACATGTTTGGATAGGAGGGGAAATAAAACTAGAGAAGAATGTATTTTCTTCAATTCGATCATGCAAAAGTGAAAAGTAGAGAGAGAAAATCATTTAGAAAAACAAAAATTCTTGTTTTTTCTTCTTATTTTTTCTTAAGGTATAGTTGCCTAAATTTTACCTTTTAATCTTTTATAGTTAAAAATAATTTGTTTTAATTTTTATACATACACTTTTGATATTGATTTAGTCCTTGTCATTTTGAACCACTACAAATTGAATAAAAAAGTTATAAAATGTTAATTTATAACAGTTTTACACTGTTGATTTTTATTTTGTGATGATTTTATTTTACAAAATTAAAACACACTTGACAACAAAAACTAAACTAATATCAAAAATATATGTATAGGAACTAAAATAGATTATTTTTAATTATAAAAACTAAAAGGTAAAATGACCAAAAAATAATTAAATTTTTTCTTTACTTAAATTTCAAACTTTTTTCCCCTAATTTACTACAATGGTGTGAATGGTAGAAAGGAAGGAAATAATAAGAAAAGAAGTAGGTATGGAAGCTGGTGGTACCCGTTTCCCTCGCCCTCAAGAACCTGCTCCGGAGCATAAAACTCCTCATCAGTATCGGAACTGAAGCTCCATTCAGTGTGGTCCACCACACCCAACTGGGTCCTCCTCCTCCTTCTCCTTCTGAACTCGACAACGACACAGAGAGAGTGAAACGCGCCCTGCAACAAGTACCCCACAACCCACGCCCTCAGAGGCACGCACGGCTCCTCCTTCGCGCTTAGCGCCAGCACCGTGGCCCCGATCGCGAGGAACGCCGCGTTCCACAGCACGTCCAGCGCCACCACCGGCGCCGAGTACGCCCACTCGCTCTGCCGCTCCTCCACCTCCACCGCCGCCGCCTCCCGCACGCGCACCGACGGCTCCCGCAGCATCATGCGCCGCCCGCTCGCACGCCGGAAGAACAGCGCCGCGCTCCGCAGCGGCGGCGGCCAGCGGCGGAGGAGGAGGCGGCTCCGGTGGAGGAACGGCACGGTGTCCACGGGCGGCGGAGAGGAAGGGGAAGAAGGGTTTGAGTTTTGCATTTATTTGAAGTTGGTTTGTGCACAAAGTTGGATGAAGAGAAGAGTTGGTTGAATCTGGAAATGGAAAATGGGATCTTTGAACAGTTCGAGTAGGCACAAGAAAGATGAATTTAGTTTCTGACTTTTCTCTGTTTGAATGACATGAAATAAATGAATTCAGTAAATCCTCAATTTCACGTCATGAGTATGATGATATTTTATTTTATTTTTGATATTTGAGTATGATGATATTGAATTACGTAACTTTTTTATGTGAATGATTATTGTTAGTGACTATTTTAGTCATTACACTTCAAGAATTTATACAAATTATTGGTAAAAGCAAGATTTTGTATTTTTTAATTTTTTTTTTTTTGTCAAAATCAAATACATAAATAAGAATGAAAAAAATAATGCTTTATAAAAATTTCTTTTTCGTCTTAGGAACATTATTATAGATTTCAATTTATTCAACAATTAAATTGTTGGGATTATCATACTATTAATCTAGGTTTTATTTTCCTTAAAGTATTATTTTTTTCTCCGTCTTAATTGGTCTTTAAAATAACCAAATTAGATAAATAGCTAATATTTTAAACTGTGCAACGCATAAGAAAATAATTTATTTTATATAACTAAAATTTATAATAAAAAATATTTTTGAATATATAAATTACTTTATTATTAAAATTTGTAATAAATAAATAGTTTTCATCATATCAGTTATATTTTATATTTATGATAAATAATTTATATTGTGATATAATATTTTTTTTAATTATTGATATTTTTTAAAAAATATTAAAATTTAATTTATAAATAAAAATAAAAATAATATATTAAAAGATATAAGAGGTTAAGAAAAATTCCTATAAAAACTTTCGTTAAAGAATTGTCCCTAAAAACATTTTCGTTTAAGATAGTTATTTTAATTTATATATATAAAGAAGATTTTTTAAGTATTAAAATTTATAATAAGTAGCCCTTCAAACATTAAAAAATCTATCAAATTGGTCTCTTAATATTAATAAACAATATTAACTCAGGAACCAAATTAAAGAATATTTAATACTTAAAAGACTACTTATATATAATTTTATTATTTTGAAAACTATATAAGAGAAAGAGTAACACTTGACATGATGGTTTATTCTAAATGAATTTAGGGAATTAAGATGGAAGCTGAATAATGAACAAAAGCTAGGGGTTTAAGTTGAGATTCCATCTTTTTTCATTAAAATAGTGTTAATAGTGAGAAGGGGAAAAAGAGGTTTGATTGGGATTTTCTGCATTTAAGGGAGGAAGCGTTTAAAATGCGACACTGGATAGGTTGACTATTTCTCAGTCATAAATATTAAATGTGAAATTTAATCTTAATTTTAATTTTATATTTATATTAATTATAGCCATCTCTATTCAACTTTTTAATTAACTGTTATATTGAAAAAAATAAATATATTATATTTAACAAATATAATATTTAACTATATTGTTTAATCTAATTATATATTATATTTAATAAATATAGTGTTTAAAAAATTTATGAATGTTAAAATTAATTCATTTTCAATATATACTACCTCTAATAAAATATTAATAAGATATTATATTTAATAAATAGTATTTAATATTATTTGGCAGCCAATTTACTTATAATATATTATTTATAGTATTTATTAAATATAATAAATTTATGAATATTAAAATTTATTCATTTTAAATATAATACAAATTTATTGAACATATGATTTCACACACACACACAAATTAGCTTATAAAAATTAATATACTGAATATTAATTTTTAGAATTTTTAACAAATGTCTTAAGAGATTGATAAGCAAAAGTTTCAATCAATAATGACTGGTTGTTAAGAAATTATTATTTCTAAAAAAAAAAAAAAAAAACCTTTCCCACGCATGAGCTCAATTCAATGACCTGAAAATGGATTCTTGGTGGTTTTTGCTGCTTGCTTGTGTGCATGTAGGTTATAATGAGAATCTTAAAAAACTTTGAATTCGATGTTTTTGAGGTTGGATTTAATTTAACATTTACGGTACAAAAAGACAGACAGAACTAACGTGGAGCGTGGACTTTTCAATGCTGCGAGCCTGTTTTGTATGCAGTAGTTGTCTTGATTGAACAGAGTTTTTATTTGTTACATATGATAATGTGGTTCAATAATTCAATTGAATATTCTTTGCTTGATCTACTTTGTACTTTCATTTTTTAATCCTTCATGTGCTTCTACAGAATAATCCTTCCTAACCTAGCCTGCTTGACTTATGTATTTTTTTATTGAAAAATTATATTTATACAATAAATTTGTATAATAATTTTATAATTAAATTAAAAAATAAGAAAAATTTATTCATAAAATAAAAGAATTGATATAATGAAGACAAATAAAAAAATATATTATAAAAATATTATATGAATATTTTAATTTTTTTATTTTTAGTTGAATAGTTAACAATTTTCCTTGCAAGTAAAACTCACTTGCTTATTATAAGTAAATGCTTTATTATTGAATTAAATTGAGTTCAAATGAGTCAGTCAAAAAAGTGGATTTGAAAGAGAGTATTTTTAAGACTTCATGTTCTGTAAATAATACTAATTATTTAAATGAAAGGAAGTCAGACAAACAAAAGAAATTAACCAACTAACAAATGTTGAAATGGTCAACCACATTGCACTGTTTAACTCTATTATTTTGGCATACATTTTGAAATTTGTCATAAAAATGCATGTCATAAAAGAGGAATGTACAAAATAATTAGACTAAGATTCATTATTATTTTTGTAAGTTTTATTAATTTTATTTTATATTTTTTTAATAACATGATATTGTCACTTGGTAATATATATGAGGATTTAAATCCATATTCTATTGCAATACTTTCCTCTTCACTCTATTTTTACATTTAGATATTAATAATCCTTAGTTTGTGGAATAATAATAATAATAATAATAATAATAATAATATACACTTTGGTAATTTTTTTGAAACGAAAAAATGAAACTTTATAAAACACTTTTTATTTTGAATAAATATTTAATACATATTTAAATTAATTTATTTAAGAAAAAAAACATGGAATAGTAATATTAAAAAGAATTCAAATACGATTATTTATAAAATTAATTAATTTCTAAACATAAACTTAATAACTATTTTAATCTACAATAATATACTTTAGTTGTTGATGTGTCTAATTAAGATGAACTATTGACCAAGATCAAATTTTGTTTAATGTTGAATATGATAAGCTTCTAAGTGAATTGAGGTTCAAGGTCTTCTAATGATTGTGAGCTTTTCAACAAGGACGAGACACCTGTGAGAAATAGACGAATACCTACAAAAGGCACTTTGATACTTAAGTCAATAAAGATTATACAAAAGTGATGATATGTAATAAATGCTTGCATAAGTGACGTTGGTTGTATTTATATGAATTTGAGATAGGTTGGATTTCCTAGCACGAGGTCCAAAGCCTCTTGGCGAAAATAATACCATGTCTTGATGTAATGACAAGATAGTTTTACTTCAAGTCGAGGTACAATCTACTATTCCCAAATGCTTATTAGAAATCTTGTACTTGGATGTTCATTTTGGTCAATACTTATAATTTGGATTGATATAGCATTCAGGCTAAGGTGACCCATTATACAAACTCAAGCCCAATCCAAAACAATTATACAATAAGACTTTTTTTCAAGATGAATTTAAAAGAAATTTATTGTTCTATTAAATCCCTTCCTTTAAATTTAAGAATCATAATACTCCATGTCCATTTAAGAATAACTATCAAGAAGCACTACGCATAGATTTTTTTTTTATTAAGTAACTTGTATTACCTCAACTAGAGTTGAGTAAGTTCACAAATTGATATGTAGAACTCGTAGCTCACAAGCTTAAACTAGTTGAAATCTTGATTCATTTAATCATAAGTTTATGCGAGTTGGTCTATAGGACTTATAGGTTAAATGACTTTGGTCCAAAGAATTACAAACCAACTCGTTTACATGCATAAAAAAACAACCGTTTAAAAGTAAGTGAAAATGACACTAAGTAAACTCCTTTAAACACCAATTAGAGGGGTCTCGTTGTTGAAACAGCAAGCATTTAATTTTGACAAATGACATGAAGTAACTTGGTATCCCTCTTATCAATAGATTAATCATCACTTAAGCCAAGAAATTCACCATAGAACAAATGATTCAACTATCTAGAATATTCTCTCATAACTCAATATAAACAGTGTCACAAGGTGATACATTGTGAGCATAAAAATAACACTTAATTAATTAGAAATCATGCAAAGATGTACAACACAAATTATTCCGTAATGTGATCATCACTTTTATCTACAAGGAACACACCTAATTTTATATATGTTTATCCTTTTATCTTAAATACTATAATCACTTCTACTACACATTGCGTAAAAGATGATGATGAGAATGTGAAAGATGATGATGAGTATATGAAGATATGAATAATCATGGTGGCATGACAATGTTTTGATGAAGTCTTCACACTTAGAGTAAAGACTTGAAATTGTTTGATATTTGTATTTGTATTTGTGCTTAGTTTGAGTTTTCATTAGGTTTCTCGTACTTTATCTTGCCTCAAAAGAGAGTTTACATCATGAGTCTAATTAAAATCAACTTAAGAATCATAAAAAATAATCTTGATATTAAAAAAAATCGAGCGCATAATAATTTAATTAATCTAGTTGATTTTAGCATTAGTTGATGTTGATTATTGTTTTGAAAGGTTAATTGATGTTTTAAAGATGTTTAGATTTGAAGTTAAGGTTTTAGGCTTGATTAATGAAATTATTTATGTTTTATGTTGTTATAATATATTAAGTTGATAAGTTGATTCTGTAATAGATTAAATTATTCATGACAAGTTTTTAGAACTTTAGAACAATATAATAGATTGCATGAATCTCGTAATAGATTACAAAGACAAGGGAAGTCATGAGAAAATAAGTTCTCTCTATTTTAATCGATTACAATAATTGATTACAGTATTCTTCAAAACAAGTCCAAGTAGTTTGATGATCAAAATAATCAATTTTCAACTTGCTGTAATTGATTACATCGGTGTCTATAACAGAATAATAGACAAATTACCTTCATTCTTAGGTATTTTTGAAACCTAATTGCTATATTAGTTATTATATTTCATTAGCTTCATATCATACATGAAAAAGTGAAGAAAAAAACATGTTTTACAGCAATATAATTGAGTTTTGAAATATTGATGGGCTCTTAGGTTAATTTTCTCAAAGTTTAAGAAAACGTTCAAGAGACTCTGAGTTTTCAATTTGTGTATCCATCACATTAAGGTGATTTGTTTTATTTTGTTTGAGAAGTTGTTTGGGAGTGAGGGATCTCTCGAAGGGATTTGTAGGTGAGGTATCTTACATAGTTTTTCTAAGCCTAGGTGAGGTATCCATGGTGAATGCTTAGAAAGATTCAAGGAAAGGTATTTGTCTTAGTGCTATTTGTAAAAACTTGCAAGAAATAGTGGAAAATCTTGAAAAAATCTAAGGACTAAATGTAGGTCACAATAGTAATGGCCAAACTAGTATAAAAATCATTGGTGCATATTTTATTATCCCTAAACTCTTTTATATTTAAGTTTTTTTAATATATTTATGAATGTTATTTTGATTTTCATTCATTTAAGGACATTTTTTTTTACATTGTACATAAAACCCATTCTCTCTACATCTTTAACAATCAAAATCAATTATTCTGATTAAATCATTTTTGGAGTATTTAGATTGATTTTTTTTAAAAAAAATTTACAATTTAATTCACCCCTTTTGAATTGTTCCTCCATTTATCTAACGCATTAACTTTAATGTTAGAGAGTATATTTGCAAATAAGTTTAACCATCACATGTGGCTAAGTGTAGATTTTTTTATATAGTCTACTTTAAATTGGAGGATTTATTTATATAATTTGATGACTCAACTACCTAACTAGACTACCTAAACACCCTATAAGTGTTATGAGTACTTTAGATTTTAATTATGTGTTCAACTATCGCGTCATATGTACATCATCTTGTAGGATCATTTGGTGTACATCATCTTATAACATCATTAATAAGATGATACAGGCAATAGATAAGATAAAATTGAATATCTGAAAGCTAATTCCTATTGATAATTATTCCAAGTATGATACTCATGTATCTGTTCTCTCTCTCTCTCTCTCTCTCATGTATTGGAACTCCTATATAAAGAGGCTTGTAGTTTGTTGTAAAGATATGCATGAGAAGTTTTGAAACAAATTCATAAATTGTGTGTGAATTTACATCAATGGTATAGTGTCATTCAGATACTGATTATCCTTCTCTCTTTCTCTGCCTTCATGTTGTGTGTAAGTGTGTTTATTCTATAATCAATAGAAAATCATTTTATAACAGTAAAGAGAGGTATTAAGTGTCATACATGTGAAAGTCTTGATCCAATAAAATCGGTATCAAATGTTCCAACCATTCTTCAAATTCTTGATGGTAGAAACTATGACAAGTGGTGTATCCAAATGAAAATGGTGCTTAGCTATCAAAAGGTGCTTGATGTGGTTAAGAATGGAGTTTAAGAATTGGGAGAAAATGCAACTAGTGTATATAGGGTGACCTGCAATGATGCAAAGAACAAGGGTTGTTAAAAAACATAATACATAATGCAATTTATTAGCAAAATACTAGCACAAGACAACATCAATGTTTCAAAAAAAAAAAAACAATGCAATAAAGAACAAATAATCAAGCACAAAGAGTAAACTAAATTCAAAAGATAAGTGTGGTTGAAGCATACAAAACACTATCCTTAGAGAGAAAAATGCCCTTATTGTATTGGTACTTGAAATGTGATGCACTTCCTTCGCAAGATTTGTCAGTCAGCTAGATCAATCACATGTAGCGAAAAGACCCCTAAATCAATGAACACCAATGCTCCAAAAGACTAGAACTTTCTATTGGTTTATTGGTATTAGAATTTAAGTAATGAGATATAAGCTTCGGATGATAGCAAATGTGTTTTCTCACTGTACTTATGTTTTGTGTGTTTTTGTGTTTTACTATGAAGATGTGTTGATATATATAGATAAATGTATCAAAAAATGAGAGTTTCACTCAATCGTTGCTTGACCCAATCAAAAATCTAATTCATGCCTATAATAATGGACAACAACCCATGCAAATAGTCGTATATCTATCAACAACTAAAGAGTCATGGTTCTGACTAAATAATAGGATCTAGTATACCTTTTTAAAAAAAAAATCATATTGCTAACAACATGTTACTAGTTTTGTTTTTTAATTTTAAATTACGAAGATATTTTCCAACAAGATTGTAAGACATTGTTTTTCACTCATCAAAGTGTTGATGCAATTCATTTCGAGAAGATAGCAATTGCAAATTTGGTCAAGGACACTTAAAGTATCTAGGAAAATTACCATAAAGATAGCACCCAAATCAAGAAAGTGGGGCTGCAAACTTTGAGAAAGCAATGAGTTACTGCAAATGGAGAATATGGAGACCATATGCGAATACTTTACCAAGATTCAAGTATTACCCAACCAAATGAAGTCCAATAAAGAGGATGTGGTAGATGTGAAAATTTTGGGGAAAATCCTTTGATATTTGCCTTCAAATTTTGACAACATCGTGGTTTGAAGGGTCCAAAGATTCTTGAAGAAACTGACAATTGAAGAGCTTCAAAATTCATTAGAAGCATATGAATTGAAGTTGGTAGTAAAGAATGGCGACAAATCACTAGAACAAGCTCTCCAAGCTTAAGAAGTGAAGAAAGGAGACAAAGGTGAGGATAGATCCAAAAGAGGGCAAGGTAGAAACAAGTTTTGAGGAAGAGGTAGGGCAAATCAAGGGTCTCAAGATTGTCATCAAGAAATGAACAATTCTTATCATAATCTTAGCAATAATCCTACAAAAAAGGCTATGTACAGAGGAAGGGGTAAAGGAAGGAGGTTTGATAAATGCAAAATTTAGTGCCACTTTTGTCATAAATATGGCCACTTTGTAGATAAATGCTGGAAAATGAGAACAAGGGGCCATTTCTCACAAGTCGCTGAGTCTTTTCTAAAATTGTCAAAGCCACTAGGCTCTCCATCCATTGACCCCTCATTCTCTCCAGATGTTCCTTTTTGCCTTTGATTCAAATGCCTTATAAGTCCTCACGAGTTAGACCTTGCTTTGTGACGCAAAGATTTGGTTGGTCAGTTCCATCTTCACTTAAAATCCAACGAAGAGAGAAGAAGTAATAATAGAAAGTAGAATATGACCAACAACTATATTGGGTTTCTACTAAATTTGGTGACTAGTCACAATGTTGACAAAGTATTCAGTTTTTACTATACTTTTTATGACTTTCAAAGTTGCAAAAAGAGGCTATAATTCCATAAATTAGTTTCTAGAATTTAAAAAAATATTGAATTCCTGAATATAAATTCCACAATTATGAAAAAGAATTGATTTCTATAAATTAAAATTCTTAAACAATAAAACCAAACTTGAACATAAAGTATTATTGGAAAAATTGAACAAAAAAAATGGGGGTGTGAATAAAAAAAAAGGAGAGAGGTGTTAATTCAACACAATAAATCCAAACCTAAAGGTTCGTTTGGGATGATTGTGAATTTTTGGTTTTGGTTTTCAAATCTAACTTTCAAAACAAAACACATTTGGCTAAAATTAAGCTGAAATGGTTTTTAACTCAATTTTAAAACACTTTTACATTTATTTTCAAAACAAAAAAAAAGTTTTATGAATCTAGTTTTTTAAAAAAGTACACATCACTACATTTGACAATGGCTCTTCTCACCACCACTACTAACATTGTCGTCGTCGCCACTACTACTGCTACTACCACCACCATCACCACCACGACCATCAGCGCCGCCACCACGACCTACTGTCGTCATCACCACCACCACCACCACTACCGCCACCACACAAACATACCCTTAAACTAACTTTAACAACATAATTTCTTTTTCAAAATGAGTTTATTTTGAAACCAAAAATTTGAGGAAAAAACTAAAACTAATTTTAAAAACTAAAAACTAATTGCAGTTTTGAAATTGTTGAAACTCACAACTAAAAACTACCCCAAATGGCCCTAAGTGCAGCCAAGTTTTTTTATGAGTTTCCAAATTCAATCAAGTGTCGAGTTTTTATTACACTAATTGCATATGAAAATTAAATTTTAAATATTAAAATTTAATTATAAATATTTTCATATTTCTAATTATTCAAACTAAAATTAAATTTTAAGTATTATTATAAGAGTAAATAATGTATACATTAACAAAGTAAAAGATTTTTACATTATTATTTAATCATAAACCTTTATGTATGATAAATTTATTGATTTTGTAATTACTCTCTTAAAAGTCATATTAATGATAATTTCTAATTGATTTAACGCTGCATTTTTTGCACTGATATAGAAATTAAACTTTTATTATAAATATTAGGTGACATTTTTATTTCTTGTTTTTATGAACATAATTATTTGTGCTGCCCAAAAAAATCACATCCACGCATGCACCAACAAAAAAATATATTAAACACGCGTCTTTGTATTTAAATGATAATATCGAAAAGGCAGACATAAAAGACTTCTCCCCCTGCTTCTGTTAATTTGCTGCTGCAATGTCTTGCGGTTGAATGAAGCCTCTCATGAAAGAAGGGTGCAATAAGTGGTTATGCACAAGTTGGACTCAAAAGTTCTGGCCTTTTCTTACAACCCATGTCACCCATTTAAGCTTATGTCATTTCTTCGTTCTATCCACGCCAGCATTGCCGATTCCTATCAATCTATATTTCATTCCAATCAGCTCCTTAATGGGCTGTCAAAATCTGGCCGAATTGACGATGCCCGAAAAGTGTTTGACAAAATGCCTCAAAGGGATGAGTATACTTGGAACACCATGATATCTGGTTATGTTAATGTGGGAAGATTGGTTGAAGCAAGAGAGCTTTTTAATGGATTTTCAAGTAGAAGTTCTATCACTTGGTCCTCCCTCATATCCGGGTATTGTAGATTTGGGTGTGAAGCTGAGGCTTTTGGTTTGTTTAGGCGGATGAGATTGGAGGGTCAGAAACCTAGTCAGTACACTTTAGGAAGTGTCCTGAGGGTGTGTTCAGCATTGGGTTTGATCCAAAATGGGGAAATGATTCATGGGTATGTGGTGAAGAATGGATTTGAATCCAATGTGTATGTTGTCACTGGCCTTGTTGACATGTATGCAAAGTGCAGGCACGTTTCAGAAGCTGAGATTCTCTTCAAGGGGCTGGCCTTTGACAAGGGAAATCATGTCCTGTGGACTGCCATGGTTACTGGTTATGCTCAAAATGGTGATGGCCATAAGGCAATTGAGTTTTTTCAGTTACATGCGTGCAGAAGGGGTTGAGTCTAATCAGTTTACATTTCCTAGCATATTGACAGCATGTTCTGCAGTTTCAGCTCATTGTTTTGGAGAACAGGTGCATGGTTGTGTTGTGCGGAATGGTTTTGGATGCAATGTATATGTTCAAAGTGCATTGGTTGATATGTACGCAAAATGTGGAGATTTAAGTAGTGCAAAAAGGGTATTAGAAAATATGGAGGATGACGATGTTGTTTCGTGGAACTCCCTGATAGTTGGGTGTGTAAGACATGGGTTTGAAGAGGAAGGTCTTCTCTTGTTTAAAAAAATGCATGCCAGAAATATGAAGATTGATGATTATACATTTCCATCCGTTCTGAATTGTTGCATAGTAGGTAGTATTGATGCGAAATCTGTTCACTGTTTGGTAATCAAAACTGGATTTGAGAACTATAAGCTTGTTAGCAATGCTCTTGTTGATATGTATGCCAAAACTGGGAACCTGAATTGTGCATATGCTGTGTTTGAAAAGATGCTTGAGAAAGATGTCATTTCATGGACCTCCCTTGTCACAGGTTATGCACAAAATGGATCCCATGAAGAATCCCTGAAGATTTTTGTGACATGAGAATTTCACGGGTAAGTCCAGACCAATTTATTGTTGCAAGCATTTTGAGTGCCTGTGCAGAACTGACTCTTCTAGAATTTGGTAAACAAGTCCATTCAGACTTTATTAAATCAGGACTAAGATCATCGCTGTCAGTGGATAATTCTCTTGTAACCATGTATGCAAAATGTGGATGCCTGGATGATGCTGATGCAATTTTTGTTTCAATGCACGTTCGGGATGTAATTACTTGGACAGCTCTTATTGTTGGTTATGCACAGAATGGCAAGGGAAGAGACTCCTTAAGATTCTATGATGCCCTAGTTTCAAGTGGCACAAAACCAGATTTTATCACATTTATAGGATTATTATTTGCTTGTAGTCATGCTGGTCTTTTGAATGAAGGTCGTGCATATTTTCAACAAATGAAAAAAATTATGGAATTGAGCCTGGCCATGAACACTACGCCTGCATGATTGATCTTTTTGGACGCTCAGGAAAGCTCGATGAGGCAAAAGAAATACTGAATCAAATGGATGTGAAACCTGATGCAACTGTATGGAAGGCACTCCTTGCTGCATGTAGAGTGCATGGTAACTTAGAATTGGGAGAGAGGGCAGCTACAAATCTTTTTGAGTTGGAACCCATGAATGCTATGCCTTATGTTATGTTGTCTAACATGTATTCTGCAGCTCGAAAATGGGATGATGCTGCGAAAATACGAAGGTTGATGAAATCGAAAGGAATAACTAAGGAGCCTGGATGCAGTTGGATTGAGATAAACAGCAGAGCGCATACATTCATTTCTGAAGATAGAGGGCATCCAAGGGAAGCTGAGATTTATTCCAAGATTGATGAAATTATAATAAGAATTAAGGAAGCTGGTTATGTTCCAGATATGAATTTTTCTTTGCATGACATGGATAGAGAGGGAAAAGAGGTTGGTCTTGCTTATCACAGTGAGAAACTGGCTGTTGCTTTTGGATTACTTGCTTCTCCACCAGGTGCACCAATTCGGATATTTAAGAATCTCAGAGTTTGTGGAGATTGTCATTCTGCTATGAAATATATATCGGGAGTTTTCACCCGTCATATTATATTGAGGGATTCAAATTGCTTTCATCATTTTAGGGAAGGAGAATGTTCATGTGGGGATTACTGGTAGGATTTCTTTTTAATCTTAATATACTAGTCCTTCATTCAGTTTCAAGGGGAATTGATACACGAGAGTTTCAAGCTTATAGGGCATTGTTATCAAGGTTAAATTCATTTTTTATTTTGATGTTTGAAGTTAGAACATATACATGAAGAGATAAACCTTGTTCTAGAATATTAAGAGCTTGATGCATACCGACATGGATTTTGAGACACAGGAGGAAGCAAAACTACTTTTTATCTTATTAAAATGTGAAACATGTGTACAAAAGATAGACAATTTTTTTTTTCCTAATTTCTTCTTGTCTCTGTATGTTCATTATTGGCTGCAAAATGATGAACTGCAATATCTTCCATTACGAATAGCTTGTTTCTTTAAATATTGCATGAGTGAGGAATCTAGCCAATAAATGAAAGAGACACATTGACACAATGTATTCGCTATACAATGATGTTCCTTTCTTTATTCAGAGAGTAACTTGCTAAAATTAATTTATTTTTATCCAGTTTGTGGCTGCTACCTACAGCTAAAGCAGGGTATCAATAAGTAGAATATATATATATATATATATAAGGGAAAGTAATTTCCCTAACTAGAAAATATCTTTAGATACCAAAAATTACTGTTTCCACTCCTAAAAGAGGATGGTTAATCCTTACTGCCTAAATGGAAGAAAATTACCCTTGTATATCTTCAGATATTTCACGTGATGAGCATACTTAGGATACATTTGAAAGATTTTATTTACAGTTTATATGAATTTATCTTATAATATAAATAGTTGTATAAATATTTGAGAGAGCTTATGAAAATAAATTATAATTTTAACTTATGATCTGTCTATAAATTATTTTAGCTTATTTAAATAAACTCTTTAAAACAACTTGTGAAAATAACTTACAACTTATATAAAAGAGTTTAACCTTGTATTCTCTTTGATTATAAAAATAACTTATAAACAGTTGCATGATAAGCATTTATTCAATAAATACTTAATTAATTTACCCAACCCGAACCTTAGTCCTTGTGCATCGAATATGGAATACCCGTTACCTTTCCGGTATAAGGAAAAGGTAGCAAAGGACACGCAAATCACCATGAAATTCTTGGATCACTCTAAAATTTATCCTTTTTTGAAAATTACTAGAAAGCCACTCAGAATTTGTTAGTCATCAAAGTTATATGGAGCTTTAAACCTTACAGAACGGGAATTTAAACAGACTTCGCAGTTAGTAGAAACCAAACATCCCATGCAGAATAAAGAAAGGGGACTTTTTTTTTTTTTTAATGTTTTTACAAGTTAACAAATACAAAATAAACAGGGGTCGAAAAAGATGCCTACTCATCTGATGATTCCACATAGTCCACTTTAAGGAACACGCAGCTTGAACTATATGAAACATGAGCAAAGAATCGTAAGAACTCATTATCTTTTACAGTCGAGGCATACATCAATCATAAACTACATAAAAAAATGGTTGCAACCCTATCACCAGGCAGTCCTACTTCATCCATGGGATTGTCACCTACGGGTCCTTGATAAAGAGGTTGCATGGTTTTAAGGTTCCTATGAGTTGTATAGTCATATGATTGTGCAGGATGGACAGCAGAGACCTAGACGGTTAGGGAAGGTAGCATTGCCGATGTGGTAATCTATTCATCCAAAAACCCATTTACAATGCCCAATAATGAATTCAACTTCTCGCATGCTCAGGAATGAGACGTCGGCGCAACTCATCCGGTGCGCCTGCCAGTTCTGCATTGTTTTTTAATGTAAGCAATGGTAAATGATTTTATTTAACCGATAGTGGTAAGCTTATCACCACCTTACCTTGAGCAGTGAAGTCGAACAAAGGAGGCAGTGCTCGCCCATTTGGCAGGCGTGCATTTGGATCTCGCAGATCATCAAAGAAAGGGTGTGCACATGCTTCCAACTGTTAACAAAAAATAATCATTAGCACAACCGAATAACCAAACACAACTGAATGTTTAACTTCTATAATATCAAAATGTGTACATGCATGGATAAAGTTAAGTATCAATTTTTAAACATAAATCAACCACCATGTGTAAAGATGGTCCATCTTGAATATACAATTAAGCTACAAAGGGTGACATTTCGAAAAGCCAATTAACTTCCTTACAGCAGTGCAACGTAGATTTGGTGAATATTGAAGCATCCTTGCCACTAGATCCACTGCTTCTGGAGGCATCTTCTTGTGAAAAACCTGATATAAATAATCAATCAGATCTCTGGTTGGAAGTATTTATCAATTACAAATTCTCCAGGGGCAAGTGGGGAGTAAAGAACTGCTAACCTTATGCCATGGGTGTGCTTTTATCTGAGGAAACTTAAATTCAGTGTAATTTGGATTCATGCACTTTATTTCTTCTCTGGTTGGCGTTCCCAAGATCTGTAGTGCATATAATTAAACTCAGATTGAGGAACCAAAACCAACAGAATGCAACTTTCAAGAAGCTTATAAAGCAAAGACAAAGAACACAAGAAATTCTACCTTAATGATCTCCACCAACTGATCAACCCCACTCTCTCCAGGAAACATTGGCTGCAAATAGCACAATATAGTCAAAGATAAGCATCAGTCTAAAAATGTGTCATTTATTCTATAAGACCTAGTTAGTGGTTGCCGGAAAGGAATTATCTTATAAGAAAAATACATTGGACAACTGGTATTAGGTTCATTGTATGTTACTTCTTGCAGTACTTGGTTACTTAAAAGCCACAAGAGAACATTTTAAGATAAACAAGTATCCACCAAAAAAACTGCAGAGCAGTATTGAATTGCAAATATCACCCAAAGAATGAAGAACCAATTAAGATTTCCCACACAGTGAACTTCATGGAAATGTAACTTTTACAAAAGAAATTGAAATTTCCTCTACATATGAGAGAGAGAGAGAATTAGTATAAATTCTCACATGTCCTAGAAGAAGCTCAGCCAAAACACAACCAGCAGACCAAATATCAATAGCAGTTGTGTATTCAATTGCACCAAATATAAGTTCTGGAGCTCTATAATACCGCGAGCATATATACGATATGTTGGGTTCACCAGGCACCTAAAGCACAATAATATCACAAGCTCAGGCACAAACTATTGTATGACTTTCAAATTGATAAAGAAAAACAAAAACAAACGTACCAACATCTTTGCACTCCCAAAATCACATATCTTTAATTGATGAGTCTGGGTATTAACCTGTGACATGCAACCACAAGTCAGTTTAATACACTTTTGGTATTATAAAGAAGGGTTCCACCGCAATATACTGTGTCAAAATAATCATTATAAGAAAACCATTATTAAAATCTACAATGAGCAGAACCAATTACTCACAGTCCAACAGCAAGATTTGATAAATCCTACCACAGTGAATAACAAAATATACCTGTGGCACAGTTTACTGTATAGCTATTCTTGTAAGCAATAACATAGTAGATCTATAACTTAAAAACATCTGCCCCCAGGCAAGATTTAAATGAGGTTTAGCATGCATATTTTATATTGATCAACTGATTCAATTAATGGTATTAAGCATCACATTGGGAATAATCATTTCTCATGTTTGCAAGAAAAATATAAAATATGGTTCACAAACAAGGAAATTTTAAGGAAAATAAATTCTTACCAATAGATTCTGGGGTTTGATGTCCCGATGACAGACTCCGATCACATGATGCAAATAATTTAAACCCCGGCATATCTACGAGAGTTTTTGGCAATTTCAATCAATAATAGCACAAAAGTGACAAGCTCAAAGCAAAAAACTGAATACTATAAGCATGATCAAGGAAATTCATAACAAAGAATTCAGGAAAAAGGTCAATCAATTCACAATTTCTAGATTACCTGGTACACATACAGTTGAACATAAATGATAGGCATATGTTGGTGCATTCTGACATAGTGCTTTGAAACTCTGTAGACAGTTTCAGGTACATACTCCAAAACTAGGTTAAGGTACAGCTCATCTTTCTCGGCTGCTGAATAGAAACAGTGCTTTAGTCTGAGAACATTAGTATGGTCAAGCATACGCATAACCTGCAATTCCCTATTCTTATATCTCTTGTCTTGCAACACTTTTTTAATTGCAACTGCTTCACCAGATTCAAGGCACTTAGCCTACAATATATTCAAAGCAAAGTGGATAAGCAAAAAAAGTAACATGACAAACCCATAGAATAGGGAAGCAACTGAGCTATCTTAAAAGAAATACTGCAAAACAAATATAAATACCTGATAAACAACACCAAAGAACCAGTGCCAACCACACGTTCTGCCATGTATGAGATTGCCTGAGCCAGGCAAAAATAAAGTTAAAAAAAAAGAAAAATATTTTATAGCAAGCCATTAATACAAGTTATCAACAAAATGTTACAAGTTATTATAAAAAAAAATGTTCTAGCTAAACCAAATATGCCATAGTTACAACCTTTTGTCCAATAGTGAGCATAAAGCACGGGTTACAATTACAAATATAGTAGGAAAGATGGCCTAATCTAATTATCAATGTGTACTTGTAGGTTCACAATATCAACTAGTGAAATTTTACAATAAACAATCCAGTGTTCAATATTCAAACTAACAAAATATATCAGAACTTCAGAAGTGATAATCCCCTCACCCTAAACCCCTTATAATAACATATATACCAGGTAGTGTAATATATAAATAATGAATTAAAGAAAACAGATTCTCAGAATCTAATTCCATAAAATAAGATTTACGAATGGGGAAGCAAAAGAGCAATTAAGGAACTCATGGGAACAATACCTGCTTTGATTGTCCATCTCGACTACCAATAGAAGTTGTAATTATTTGACCTGTCTCTGTTCCATTACCATTCACAACAGTAGCTTCCATATCCTGCACACAGTAAATCATTTACCAAACTCAACGATTGCATTAAAAAAAAAAAAAAAGCTTTACAAAACTAACTAGTGTGCTAACTTTGCAATGAATACAGAACATTCATAAATGATTTTAACATTTATGGAACTATCACAGTGATGACTAACATAAACATCAAAAGTAAGAAAACAAGAAAAAGAATCACAACAAATACCTTCTCGTTGTTGTTTTTGCGTTTGTCGTCTTCAATTTTCATTTCATTTAATTCTTTTGGAAGCTGATCATAACCTGACTTCTCAGTTCTAGCCATTGTAGAAACATTGGAATTAAATGTGCCAATAGCACTTTCTTTTGAAGCATCTACGTGCTGCTCCTGATCTTTTCCACATCTCTCATTAGGATATGTTTCTCCATTGACCTTTCCTTCAGTCTCTTGATCAAACTTAGCTCTTTTTGTGGTACAATCCCCTCCCTGAGAAGAAATAGTTTGAATTTAACTAATAATTTGGGATATGTCATGTGTTTTACCAGATATCTAAAATGGAAAAACCAAATTGGACTCCAAGGTACACAACATTTTCCCAACTTACCACGTAGTTAGGCTTATCATAGTTCTCTCCCATAATTAAATTAAGAGTACTATGACAATGACCACACAATAAAGTAGCACAATCATGTCAAACTCGCACAATGCTTGTTCCTTCATTGGCTTAGACAATCAATTGAAGCAAGACACAAGTGTATAAATAAAACAACAACAAATGACACATTTTGAGAAGCAGGACACAAATAGTCAGATTATAAATAAACCGTTTTAAATGAAATAAAACTATATCTCAAAATTAAAATAAAAAAAAACAAAAAAAGTAAAGATCAAAATCACAAGCACCTAGACAAAAGGAAAATAATCCACATTTGTAAGAAATGACATCAGCAAAGGATGCTAAACCAAATTCATAACCATACTATTAAAAAATAAAGAAAAAAATGTGATGCCTAACAAGTAGGAACATTCCACATTTCCCAATAACCCAAATCAATGAACATGTTCATTTCTTGATCAACATTAATTTTTTTTTTCCATTTTCCCAGCAACCAAACAACAACCAAAAGAATAAAAAAAGGAAAAGAAAAGAAACTTCCTCCAAAAATAATAAAAAATAAAACTTTTTGAGAGGAGGAAAAAATAAAAAGATGTTAAGCTTACAGGATCTGATGAAATGGAAGTCCTCCCAGAAGCAATGCTTTTCAACCTTCGCATCACATTCATAGCTATAGATTCTTCCAACCCCAACACCCAACTCAATCCACACCCTAAATACCCTCAAACCCCACCAAATTTTTTTGTCAAAAAAATAAAGAGAAAAACAAAAAAGAAGAGAAAGAGAGAGAACCTGCTCTCTCTTCTCCTACACCAGCTTCTTGCAAATACAAAATGGACAAGAAAAATGGAAGCCAAAATGGAGCCAAACAACACAGATCTTATGAACCTACTTTCTTAAAATTGGGTGCCAGGTGGAATTTTCGGTTTTTTAAATAATTAATTAATGAAGTTGTTAGATTTCTATGGTCAAACTTCCATCAATTCCAATCATTCCAGCTTCAAAGTTTGTACCTCAGTCAAACGCGAGATATCCACCGTTGATCAGTCATTGATGGAGATTGGACCGTCACGATCTTCTAGTTTTGACACGAAAGTTGGTGTTTGGTAATTGCAGTTACGCAAATGCCCTTGATTTTGGGTTTAACAACGGAAGAGGGATCATGAGACAGCGATGAGGTCTAAACGGAATATTTGGAGGAATTAACGTGTTTTTACGATGAATCATGCGGCATTTTAGGACAATAAAGGACAATGTTGAAAAGCAATACAAATTTAGTTGACAAAAATTTCAACGAAAAGTCATTATATTTTAAAAAAGAATTCATATTAATTTTAGTATGAATTTAAAAATAATTTTTAACAGCATGCATCTTATTAGTACATTAATTTACATAATTTTTATGAAATTATTTTCACGCGCAAATCATATATCATTTTGCGATGTAAAAGTAACAATAAATTTTTTAATTAATGAACAAATAAAATAGACATATCCTAATTAACATAGTTTCTTACGTTACATTTTCTTTTTAAAGCTTATTTATTTTACATCATTTTGGTATTTAGAAAATAATAAGAATTAAATAAAAGGAATAAAAATCTCAAAAGCACAAACAACATGTATTTAATTTAAAGAAATATAAAAATAAATTGTTATCAATATTCATTAGATTTTAAAATATATTGAGAAATCATTAAATTTTACTCAATAAACAAAAATATTTTTGAATGAATAATTTACAACTTGTAAAAACAAACAAAATATTACAAAAACACAAAAAAAGAAGGATCAAATTGTATTTTGTTATTTTAAAAAAAAATTAACTAATAAAAATTTTACTTAAAAAAAATAAGAAGGTATCTTAGGATGATTCAGCTTAAGACAAATGTAAAAAGAAGTATTGTCTTACCAATAAGACGGTTCAACAAAATGTTTAAAAGAAATTTTTGTTTAAAGAGAAACTTTGCGATTTAATTATGTTTTCACTTAATAGAAATGGGCAAAGAGATGAGAGAAAGAAAGCACACAAAGGTTTATCTTAGTTGACTCCACAATTCAAGACTACATCTAAATCTTAACATTCTTGCTATGATTTTCAATCAAGCAATATAGAAGTACTAAGAATAATCTTAATCATCACTTCTTAAGTATTCTTTTATTGGTCTCCCTAGACTCTAAACCAAATATTACTTAATTTATCCTCTTTAGGCTCCTCACTAGGGCTATTCATTGATTCGGATCGACCCGACGATCCAAACCAAACCAATTAAATTGGTTTAGATTTTTTAAGTCAATCAGGTCCAACTCAAACTGAACCAATGAAACCTGAAAATGATTGGTTCAGACATTGGGTTTGGGCTCACAAACCCGATGAAACCCAAACTGAATTGAAGAGGTGTCTAACTTGCTATTTTTCCTATTTTTTTTACTATTTCTTAGTTGGTGTAAGCTAATTACTACAAAATATGTTGTTTAAACTTTTTTAATGACAAGATTATGTGTCAATTTTTGTTCAAAACCATGAATTTTTTTATTTTTTTTCAAAAACAAAAATTTTGCAATTTTTTATAAGATGGACCTGATAGACTAAACCGAACCAACCCGTTCTTAATCGAGGTTGGTTTGATTCAGGTTGAGTGAAAAAAAATAGAGAAATTCGAACCAAACCGAACCAATAAAAAATGATTAGTTTAGATTTTTTTCCCCCTAAATCCAAACTAAACCAACCATGAACACCCTACTCCTCACACTTTTTTCAAAAAGAAAAGAAAACACAACTATCTTCTTTGGATGTTTACATGAATAGTACAAGTAAAGTTACTTGGTACCTCATTAGAGTATATACAATAAATAAACTTAAAAAAATGAAAGAATAATAGCTCAAGTAGATGTTAATGCAATTGAATTAGCCAACAACATTGAATAATCTATTCTCTCTATTTGTATTTGTAACCTTTGATAGATATTAGAGACTATCAGTCTAAGAATGCTTCTTCTGAATATGTATGTTTAGTCTTTTTTTTAATTTCATGTTTAATGCATTTAAAGTTGTTGCATTCTCATGGTGCAAGAGTTTCTTTCATTTCTCTGAAGTTGACAAAATATAGAATAGGTAGAATTCTCCATTCTTGTATGTAATAGGAATGACTTTAGTTGAAATGATATATCGATATATCCACTTTTGTGTTAAATGTAACATCCCGGGCGCTGACGAGGGCGGGGAGTGATCGCCGGTGCAAAAGAGATAAGGCACGGACAATGAGCGGCTCCTGGCAGGCTTCCAGCGGGAGGGGTACATGAATGAGTCGAATACACACCCGAACGAGAGGGATCCAGAGGCTGTGCAGGTATGGGACTGTACAGTTGAGGATAGCTTAAAGGAATTAATAAGTGCTACCTATACCATCAAGATGCATCTACTTTTCGGTAGCCCATCACTTAAGAACTCTATAGTTAAGCGTGCTTGACTTGGAGCGATTTAGGGATGGGTGACCTCCTGGGAAGTTTCCCAGGAAGCGTGTGAGTGAGGACAAAGCACGCTGAAAAGTCTTGTGTTGGTTTGTGGGGACAGTCACAGATCCTGCAAGCGGCCGGGCGTTACATTAAACACATTACTCAAACTATTGTGTTTTTAGTGGTTGACTTTGAAACTTTGTCTCATCCTCATTGACCATTTAAGGATGTCCAATGATTCTACAACAAAAATGTCTTTAGACTTTGTTATTAAATTTTCATAGGACAAATGTGTCTTTATATAGTACTCATATATGGTCTTAAGGTAATCCTTATAAGACCGTATATCCTTTCAACTTGGTGGATATGCATTGTCTCTTTTTTATTCTTGTACACTTAGAGTAAATATATTAGCATTCAAGAATTTATTGATCTAATCACTTTGTTATTCATCAAAAATGCAAGATTGGACCATCTTAGCCTAACAATCTTCCTCTATTTAATGATGACAAACAACATATGATTGATGAATACAATTTCTTCATAATGCTAATACCTATCTTAATCGTCTTAAGTAAAGCTTAGGATATAATATTGATGGGTGTTAAACCAACAAAGTGTATTCCTACCTTTTAGAAAATATTGAGTAAAGTGGAGAATGGTCAAATTCATAAGAACTAGTTAAGTGTACTTCCTTTATGTTATTAAAAACAATAATAAAGGAAAAAGAGGGGTTTGAGTAAGAAAACAAATAATAAATGAAATAATAAAAATAAAACTCTACCTGAAGGTCTAATCACAGCTTTGATTCTTTGGATCAACCAATGGTTTAAAGATGTGCCTTTTTTCCTTTCAAACAAATTGGTTCTAGTAATTAACAAGTTCTAATAATCAATCTCTCCTTACTTTCTCAATAATTAAAAGAAGTTCATTGATTGTTTTCTTCACCAATAGACAATCCTAAACAAGTTCTTGAGATTTAGCCTTTCAATAACATTAAAGTATAGAGAGACCCTAATTCTATTCAACAAACACATAAGTTTGGTTTATTTAAGCTAGATTATATTCTTACATAATAAAGATAATTGTTTTTACCATTAATTATTAGGACTAATAGACAATTACGAATCCAATGCCCCTAATTGATTTTATACTACCTTACTAATTAAAAATCAAGCTCTTTTGCACAACTAAAAATGTAGCAATTTGGTAATAAACACAATATAAATATAAATGCTAAAAAAGAAAAAAGAATAGAAAACATTTAGACCTCACAATCCTTTAAAAACCATAGCCTTAATTATCCTTGAACTATAAGAGTTAGCTCCTCATAGAAGCCATGGGAACGCATGTACAAGGAGAATAAAGTAGAAGGTTGAAAACCATATCCATCATAAAGAAAGGCAATAATGGCGAATATTTTCCTAAGAGTATCTAAACTCTTTTAGGTAAACCAAGCCCTAAAACCTAATGAAAATAAAAGGTCCTCAATAGGGCCTAAAATTCAATAAAATATAAAAGGTTCCTAAACAAAATCCAAAAACATAAAATCTAAAAATAAAATATCCTAATGGCTTAATCAACATTTCGGTCCCCGTAAAATACACATTTTTTGCTTATAGGGATCATTTCAAAAATATAGTACATGTTGAGCATACATATATCTACAAAGCCTTTACAGCACATGATTAGAGCCAATGCAAAAGAATCCCATAATTCAATTTGAAAGTGAAGTGAAGGTAAAATGGTACCCAAAAACTTCCCTATACATGTACATTGCAATTAAGATAACCACTATATTTGTTGATTTGGATTCTACTAATGAAACATTGGTGCTAAGATCAGTAATAGTACAATAAGATGGAATAATCAAAGTAGAACCAACAGTGTCAAGCCTCTCTACCAAAAAGGCTATAAAAATGCGTAAGATATAACTTACAATGAATTTAGGTGCGCTTAAGCTCAATTCCTATATCAGGTGAGTACTTATTTATGAGGTTTAGTAGTAAGAAAAACTTTCAATCTCCACATGTAGCAAATGAGCCCTCAAGTATGTCTCTATTGTGTGTTAGCCTTTAGTCTATTGTGTAGTGTAAGAACCCCATAAGCAATCACTTTACGACATAAAGACTATAGAGAGTGTAAAACCCCTAGAAGCATTTATGCCTTTATATTTTTGTTTTCCCATCAAAGCATTTTGTTCACATGTACTTTTCATTTTCTTTCCTCAAAATCAATTAAAAAAGCTCCCTTTTGACTATTAATTGTTATTGTTGTGTTCAATTGGGTTCCCAATGGTACTTTAATTGATATATTTCATGTGTCATTCAAAATCAAGAGAAAAACTTCATTGGAACCTCGATGACAACAACTATGAGTTTGTCACGTTTTAGAAGGTCATTGAAATGATGATGATAACAAATTCATGTTTGATCGCAACCTCGTGATATAACAAGGAAGACGACAATGTAGAAGGGTGGCATTTTAGCGAGGAAGAGTATGCGATGCCGATTCAAATGGGTTGAAAATATTTATATTCTTATTATAAAACAAAACTAGAAATGGTTGTTGTTAGGCTTTTCAATCATCCAAAAGAAGAAGGTGACTCAATTCTCGGTTAAGAAACCTGTTAGAATATTCTAGGCTTCATGCTCATATACAATATGTAATGGAACACTTGTGGTTTAAACAAACAAGCAAAAACACTCATTAAAAAAAACTCACATGCTACACAACAACGTCTGAATTAGGGGGTAAAGAAATAAGGAGTTTAGTTGATTGCTTCTAGATTTCATTTAATGAGTAGTGTTAACTAAAGTGAAGGTCGCAAAAGGGTGTAAAATAATCTTATGTGTAAGGTAAGGAGAAAGATGGGCGCTTTCAAGGCCATACCACATCTTTGCAACTCCTACCACTTAGTTCTTGTTATAAAATATATTTTTTTATTAGGTGTTCCTTGTAATATATATATATTTGAATTAGTCCCTATAATATCATATTTTTTCATTTTGGTCCTTTGTAAAACCCCAAATTTTAGGTACTAGAAAGAAACCACGAGATAACTCTTAGTATCATGTGTTATTAGATAAAAGACGCTTTAAGAGTTATTGTTATTATATTATTATTATATCCCTTATTATTATTATTGTTCTTATTGATGTTATTATTATATTTATTGTTGTTATTATAGCATTTATTATTATTAACAGTTTAGTATTAAAAATTAGTATAAATGTTTTCATAGAACTCAAAAGAGAATTTAGGGCCCAATAGGAGACTAAAATTCACTAAGCTACATACCTACCCACATGTTATAAGAAGGGAATAGGGAAGGAGAATTAGGTTTAGCCATCACAAAATAGAAGAGAAAATGTAGAGAAAATGAGGAGAAAAAGAGGAAGAGAAAGAGGAGGAATAGAAATCGAAGAACCCAAGCCTTAAAACTCAGCTTTACATGTCCCTAAAGGTGAGTGTTCTCCCCGGTATCCTTCTTTGTCCTTTGTGTTGTGCTTGTTTATCCATTTATCTTTTTTCCCTCTTTATGCCTAAGTTAGGGTTTTGATGGGTTTTAAGGATATTATGAGTGAGTGAAGAGTTTATAGATTAGATTAACCAATTGTCAAGATAGAAGAACTAATTAAGAATTTAATTATTTGTTTTGGAATATTTAAAAGTTAAAGACAATAGGACAAAAAAATCAAAATTCGTACCTCGAATCCGCCCGATGAGGTTAGATAGCCGCTGGGCGACTTATTTCTGAAAACTGTACTTCATGTTGCTGCCGGGCAGGATATGCAATCCGCTGGGCGGGTTGGGTCCTAACGCGAACCTGCTGGGCCGGTTGGGTTTCGGCGCAGACCCACTGAACGGGTTCCCTGTTGGATTGATTGCCGGACGGACCCCCTGTTCCACCGACTGAATATGACCTTGGTTATTTTGTTTTTTGTGTCTATGAACTCCTTTTTACAGTTGTTAATTCATTGTTGCTTCTTTTCTTATGCCTGGTTAAGTTTATACTTGTGATTGTTATTTACCTTGAGAAAACTAAGTGTGATATGAACTTATGTTAATGTTTCATGATAAAAGCCTATGAAAAGTTGTAAGCATTGTATGTGACCATGCAACATAGATTTGACTTATGTGATGAGGAAAGTATATAGGAATCTAGCTGGTGGAGGCCAAGATGGGTTGTCTAACCTAACATTGGGAGTTATCCGGTTAGGAAAACTCCAATAGTCCATGCTGATCCCAGCCGAGGCGTACTAGGCAAAACTGGGTAACCCTGATTAGTCGCTAGGGGATATCATACTAGTTGATGGTGCGAAAGCTGAAGGCATCGGTACCGATGATGCTTCTTATGGCCGTGCATTTACTTCTAGTCTACTTTCTGACAAGTTTAAGTTAGTACCACATATGCATAAATAGTGGTTTAGGAACATAACATGCATATGTATCCTATTGTAGTGTGATATTTTGAAGCGTGCTACGTTGTAATTATGTGAAATTTGTGTAACCTTGTTCATGAGCGATTGATGTAATGTGTACACGTGTGAAAATGTAATTGTGTCTTGTGATCAAGTGTCAAGATTATGTATATGTGTTCATGTTATGCATGTATGTTATGCTTGTTTAATGAAACAAAACGATGCGTATGTCTACTTACCAGGCAAAAGATGTGAAATAAATGTATGCTAGTAATTAAAATTGTGTTTACTACCTTAAGGATAAGTGAGAGCTAGGTCCTAGGATAATGTTACAAGGGTTCTAGTTAGATAATAATAGTTGTGAATGAGATAGAGAAAGAGTGAATCTCCACACAGTGTAATAGAAAGGTATAAGACAAGTAAGAGAGAACAAAATGAGGGTATTAAGGTGAGTGTTAAGGGAGTGTTAAAAGTATTTTAGAATATTTGTGACCTTAGACTTGACCCCTAGAGGATAACTTTAAATATCAAAAGGAAGAAGAGTAAAATCTAAACATAAAGGTTTAAATACTAGAGAGGTTTTTGGTAAGAAAGAGTTCTTAGGTTAAGAATGAGATAGTAAGCTTATATAACAGTTGTGAGAATGAGATAAGAGTTAACAGAAAGCACTGACTATTGAAAGGTGTAAACCCGACCATAGGTATGGATAATTATGAAAGACCTAATGAGGCTAAAACCATGAGAGATAAGTGATGAAGGTTGTCCAAGTAAAAAAGTCTAACCCTGTCATAGAGTCCTTAGAGCACTCACTGAGACATTATGTCTCACTCCATTAAGTTTTTCCTTTTTCAGGATACAGGTGAAGACATGTACAGATGGAGTTTAGAGTCATGTGCAAGAAGATGTAGTCTAGTTTATATTATTTTCTTGTATTCCTCTTTATGTTTTGTAGGACACCTTTGGGTGATAGATGAGGTGTATTAGGCATGTATGGTACTTTATAGTATTATTCTTATATGAATATAATTATATTTATGAGTCGCTTCAACATGTTGTTTCTATGTTTTTAAGTCTTTCTTTTTTTGTTCTTAGAAATATAGGCTTAGTTATGGTAATACCCCTTAGGGTGTTACATCCTTAATGTTAGTATACTACTACTAAGTGATGGTGTGTAATCCTACGTAGCATGTTGATGTGGCCTTTTTATGAGCCATGTCAACACTTAACGAAAGGTAACTAATGAGAGGGACCAAATGAAAAAAATCTGGCACTATAGTGACTAATTCAAACAAAAAAAATTATAGGGAGTAAAAGCCAAAAACTTGTATTAATTTTACAAGAACAAAAATGTTAATTAAACCTATCCTAATTAATTCTCTTAATGCTCTATAAGTGATGTGCACTAAGATGTAGTGATATTTAACTTCCTATTTTCTTCCTTCACTTGATCCCAATTTGCCTCTATCTTCACCAAAGGCTGAGATTTTTCCTTCTTATAAAGAAAATAAATAAATAGTAATATGAACTAGAAATATATAAAATTGTAATTTACTAAGAAAATATGCCTAAATGCACTATAAATGAATAGAAAAAGAACAAGAAATGATTACTAAATGCATATGTATCAAACTCCCCTAAGATTAGATATTTGCTTGACTAGTCAAGAGAAATAAATGAAGAATCAAAGAATTTCACTAAATAAGTAACAAAAGACACAAAATAATCCAAGTGATGAGAATAGGCAAGCCAATCATAGATAACAAAGACAACTATAAGGAAATCTAATTAAAGACTCAGGTCTCTTGAAATTAGCTTCATCAATAATTGAGTACTCATCTCTTTTTTTCTCAAAGTGTTTAAGGGTATAAGCAGAACACCCAATCCCTCCTAAGAAAATGTCCCGTAGGGTTGAAAAACAACCTAATCTCCATTATTTATTTTGAATGCATACAAGAATCAAAATGTCTTTTCTTTTTGTTGTAATGTGGCTATAGGAAGGATTTTAACGTAGGATATAGAAATGAATGGATACAGCAAGGGTTAGCATTCAATCACATGACAACCATATAATAATTAAGAAGATCGTTTTAGAACATAAGTGAAGTTATGAAAATTATGTAAATTAAGTAAGAATTATTAAGGAACAAATTTCACTCTTCGCTTATTTTTCTTGCATTTCATTCTTTTTCACCTTTTTTTTCTTTTCTCGAATATATATATATATATATATATATATATGTTTGTTTGTTTGTTTGTTTCCCCTTTTAATTTTGTATTTCATTTATTTTTTAGGGGAAATTTATAGTAATTATAAATACGAAGAGAAAGTTTATCAATTAACCCACTCTATTGCTCCACTTATACTTTGAATGGGTATCAGTAAATATATAATTCAATTAAAATAAAGGTACCAAGGAAAAACATATTTAACGTCAATAGGTTCAAAATGGGAAATTAACGGATATTCAAAACAAACTTTGCAGTCTGAAAAAGGCTTACTGTACCTTATCATTTTCAACACATGCAAACAAAATTTCTAAATCACTTTGAAAAGGTTGCAATTTAAGTTATAAAAGATAAAGATTTGGAGGAAAATTCACACAATTGAAAAAATAAGGGCAAATAATATAATTAGCACAAGCTCCAATATAGATCCAAATCTCACATTTAGAAGCTAATTTGATGTTAAAAATTCAAATAAAGGACTTTAGGCTAACTAATTATCAATTCACCTAAAAGCATTTTTATTCAAACTTTGCCTATTAATCTATCATAAGAATATCAAACATTGAGTCTTAATTCAATGAACTCGAAAAATTGACATAGAATCATTAAAGGAGAACAAATAAGGAAAATCTTAATCCTAAAATGCTCTTAATGCAAGCAAATGAGTAAAGCAAGTTTTTTTTTTTTTCATAAAGCATGTTCTAAAGTAAAGGCCTAAAAATGGTAAATTAAACCTACCTCTTATAAGCTTAAAACTAAAATTGTCCTCAATGTGAACTAAGGATAAAGAAAACAGAAGGTAATGAAGCCAACTTACCTGGGGAAAGTATAAGGAAATTGGTTTGAGGCTATAAACATTGATGGAGATGCTAGTTGTGGAGGTCTTGGATCATATCCTCCATCTATTATTCAGGGGCTTCAATGTGTTGGGTTAAGAGAGAGAAAGGTGTGTATGTCTCTTTAGAAGTCTATAATCACTACGAAAAAAAGTAAACAAAGAGAAAAAAAAAACAAAAGAAAAATAAACGTAAAACAAAATATAAGAGAAAAACAAAAGAAAGAAAAGAGAAAAGAAGAAAATAGAAATTAATTTCTTTTTTATGCAACACCATGCCCCACAGGCTAGGGCACCCACCATTGGGGGACTGTGACAACCTCTTGAAAACACCAATTATTTTTAGATGTGCACAATACTATGTTCCCTATAGGATATGGCACTTGCCCCAGGGAGGTTATGGTAGCCTTTATTTTGCAATTTTTTTATTTTGAAATTAAAAAAATAAAAATAAACAAAGACAACTTAAAAACTAAAACAATTGATTACCTACCAATCACTTCTCTTTAACATCTTTGGCTAAACGATTCTTCTTTCTAGATGATTTCTTCCATATGTTTTGCTATGAAAACTTCACAAAAGGAGCTTGGACGACGAGCAATCACCTCACACATTTTACCTAGGATGGACTTGTTTATTTGCATTTCTCTTTAAGGGTCTTTAATTCCTAAATTAATTGAAGGGTTAGTGACATTAATAGCATAAATTGAGCACACATTACTAAGACTTTTCCTAAACCCACAAATGTTAAAACCAATGATTTCTCCTTCAAATTAATTCCATTTTGAGCATTAAAAAAATATTAATTTTAGTCCTAAGCTATCATGAGGAACAATCTCCCTACTAAAATAGATGTAGAGTTAGGAGAATTATTCTTCTTTATATCAAGTATATAGAATCAACAAGAAAAACCAAGTGATTGACTAAGACTAGGAAATTCTCTAAGACTCCTACTAGGTATATTATAGACTTATCAACAAGTTGAATAACCACCCTTGTTTCTTACTATGCCCTAAGAACTTAAACATAATCAAAGGCATAACATTTATATAGGCATCCAAGTCACATAAAGCATTGTTCATCCTAATCTTACCAATTGTGCATAGGATAAAAAAACATATAATGGCTCATGCATTTAGGGGGTAACAACTTTTGGATGATAAAGGAAACATTTCCTCCCATAATTATTTTTTCATTACCCTTCAAATTGCCTTTATTGTTGTATAGATCCTTAAGAAATTTAGCATAATGAGATATTCATTTAATAACATCAAGTAAAGGAATATTTACCTCAACTTTGAGAAAAATCTCAAGGATCTCTTGTTCCCCCTTCTTCTTATTAGACGTGGGAAACCTTTAAGGGAAGAGGTTTAATCACCAAGGCCTTTAGTCAAGTTTCCTTAGTCCCCAAGTTAATCAACTACTTTTGGCAAAGCTTTAATTCTTCCTTTTCCCCTATCTTAACCTTTTTATGTGTTGTTTTATCATCTTTCTCTAATTCCCTCGGCTCCTTTTCATTTATTATGGTTATGACACAATGTTTTGCTTTGGGTTCACAACTAGTTGAGAGGGAGGCTTCCCTTAAGATTCCAACTAACTTAAAGAGGGTTCTAATTGACTCATAAGCATCCCAACTTTCGAAGGCTGGACCTAGTTTCCTACTTAAATTGATTTTAGTTAGAAATGAGAGCTTTAACATATCCTTTAAAGGCATAGTTGGGTTGGAATTAGCAGTGACCTAGTTGGTCTTGGTTGGAAGTTCTATAAATTTGGTGGTCATGCTTTCTATATGAGATTAGGATGTTCCCTCCATCTTGGGTTATAAGTATTTGAGTAAGGATCATAATTCCTCTAGGGTTGCTCAAGAAAACCTCTAACTACATTTCTCTACTCCTTAGATTCTTCTTGAAGTGTTAGGCAAGCATCAATGGGGTGACTTATAGCAACATAAATCCCACAAACTCTAGTTGATTATGCTTGATTCATGGCTAGTTGTTGGACAAGAAAGGTTATATTAGAAATTTGATTCTTAAGGTTCGAAATGTTTACCCCATTTACCCTTCTAGAAAGTGTTCATGATGGAAGCCAAATTGCTGTGAATTTACAGCCATGGTGGAAATTAAGTACATTGTATCTCAAGGGGTCTTGTTCACTATAACACCTCCACTAGCTACATTTAACATCTTTTTCTCCATGGGTAGTTGGCCTTTATAAAAATATTGAATCAAGATCTGCTTAAAAATCCTATATAAGGGAAGAGCATATCTCCTGTTCAAATATTGAAAGGTCTTTATGCATTTTTGCTTGATAGAGCATATCTCCCTTATATTAGTGACTTTGGAAGCATGAAAAAATATCTCAAGAAAAAGTTTCAACATGACATCCCATTTTTGAACTCTCATCAATGTTGGTAGAATAGTTAATCCTTTGCTCTACTAGTTAGAAAGAAAGGGAAGACCCATAAATTGACTTGTTCTTTGGTAATTCCTGATGGTTATAGGCTTTAGCATACCACATGAACTCTTTCTTGAACTTGAAAAGTGGGCAACATATGTATCAAACCAAACTTAAGCTCCAAATCTTTATACTTTATGTAGATTGGTTCTTGTGTAAGATATGGAGAAACTAATCCTCTCAAAATCTTTTCTGGGTTTGCCATAATCTTTTCCTTCACTTCTAATTCACTAGAAGATTCAATTAGCTTAAAAGTCGAACACAATGCTAGGAATGGGGAGGAAGTTCCTTGCTTAGCCTATTTGGCTTACTTTTTAATTTTCTTCTTTAACCTTCTAGTTGTTTTCTCTATCTCTAGATTGTATTCTAATGCACTTGCAAAAGAAGAACAAGGCATAAAAGAAGTAAATAACTTTGACATCTATCCTTGGCAACAACGCTGAAAATTTGATGGGTGTCAAACCAATAAATTTATTCCTACTCTTTTTAGAAAATATTTTGAGGAAAGTAGAGAGTAGGTTGAATCCATAGGGACCAATAAAGTGTGCTTCTTTTATGTGATTACAAATAATAATAAAGGAAAAGGGGTTGAGTAGGAAAATAAAATAAATAATAAAATGATTAAAATTTAATAGTAGTAAAACTCAAGCCCAAGGTCTAAGCTGTAGTTGATCTTGGGATCAATCATTAGTTCTAAGACGTGCCTTTTTCTTTTGAAAATAATTGTTCTAGTTATTAACAAGCTTTAATAACTAATTTCTTCTTACTTTCTCAATAACCAAGAGAAGTTCATTGGTTATATCCCTTACCAATAGACAAACCTAAACAAGTTCTTAGGATTTAGTTTATTAATAGCATTAAGTTCTAGAAAGACTTGATTTTAACAAACAAACACATAAGCTTGGTTTATTTAAGTTAGATTGTATTCTACAAAACTAAAATCATTGTTTTTCCACTAATTATTAGGACGAATAGACAATTATAAATCTTCCCCTTTACTTAGTTTTAAACTATCCTATTAATTGGATAGCGAGCTCTTTTGCATAACTAACAATGTAGCAATTTGATAATAAAAACAGTAGAAATATAAATTCTTAAAAGAAAAGAGAATAGAAAACATTTAGATCTTATAATTAATCATGGCTTTGATTAATCTTAAACTAGAAGAAGAGTTAGCTCCTCATGGAAGCAATGGGAACGCACATACAAAGAGAAAATAGTAAAATGTAGCAAACATTAGTTGTCACAAAGAGGCAAGAGTGGTGAAAGACTCTCTTAATAGTTTGTAAGCCCATTTTATAAGCAGGATTTAAAATCGGGCCTAAAACCTAATGAAAATAATAGGTCCTCGATAGGGCTCAAAATACAATAAAATATAAAAGATTTCTAAGTAAAACCTAAAAGCATAAACCCAAAACTAAAATATTCTAATTAATTCTCTTAGTGCTCAATAAGTGATGTGCACTTCATAGGAAGATGTAGTTATCTCTAACTACTTATTTTTTTTCCCTCTACTTAATCTTAATTTTCCTCCATCTTCTCTAAGTATTGAGATTTCTCCTTTCTACATAAAAAAGACATAGAAAAAGTAATATGTATTAGAAATAATAATAAATAATAAATATATATAATATATATATATATATATATATATATATATATATATATATACTATCACAACATAGTAGTTCAAAATATCATATTAGAACATAAATATAAAAATATTATATTTTATTAGAACATTTCAAACCATAGTAACAAAAACCTTATATAATTCACAAAAACAATATAATGTTTACATATATAGTAAGCAATAATGTCTTATGTCCTAATTTTTTTTCTTTCCCTTATATGACATCATCTAACTATTGCCTACAAAGAGAATAAAAATGTCTAAAACTAGTCCTAACTTCTTGTTGGAAGAAATGGAAGTTATCTTTAAGCTCAGTAGTTAATAAGATGAGTGCTTTCTATAATTTGCTATAGCCTGACAAGTTAAGCACACAAATATGGATCAGTAAGTTAAGCTTGCACATCATTTTCTTTGGTTCCTCAACCACATAATTGGGAATACATGATCTTCATTAGACTGGAAGATGGAGTAAGATAGTAAGGGGGAAAAGGAATGGAGGCATTAGGTGTAAGACTAGTTGAGAATGAGGAGATGAAAGATAAATGAAAAGGTGAGACGTGGAACAATTATGGTTGCAAATGAAGAAAACACAAGTTCATCAGATGGTATAAAAGGAAACAATAAATTGTCTTTAAAAACCTTTATTTTTAGGGTTGACTTGTGAAATAGATTTTGCAGAACATCATACAGTAAAAAGAAAAGAATTGCAGAACAAGTTTTTACTAAAAAAGAAGAATTTGAAAATTTGTTAAAGCAAAGAGAATTTGGAAAGTGATAAAAATAAAGAGGCAATGGGATAACAGGAAATATGACATTTAATAGTAGGAATCTGCATCTTTTCGTCTAATTTCACTTCTAAGTCAAATGATTACTCTAACATCCTTGCTTTATGATCCATTAAAATTAACTAATTGAGCATCATCTTCCATGGCATCAATCTTAAATAGTAGAGACTTCAAGTATTCTTAAGATAACTTAAGTGAATTGGAAAGTGCAATTTTAGTTAGGTAAACCTTCGTGCTTTTGCCCTTATGGTTTTGAGTTGGTAAATTAGGCAACAAACAATCATGGGCAATCTTGATCTTCACACAAGGTTTCATAATGGCTCAATCCAAATTAAGTCCTTTCTAGTGGTCAAGATTCTTCCCATTAATCAACAACCTTCATCTGCTTTATAATGAGCTTATTTACTAGTCACTTAGATAACACTGTCCAAATAAACTCACTACAACAAAACAAGGCATTTAGAGTTGGCGAAAAGCCGACTTTAATGTTGTTATAGCTTTGGACATGCGTTGGAACATATGTTGATCTCTAAAACACTTGATACTAATATGTTTGCGTCAATTAATTAAGGCCAACACTATTTAGAGTTAACTTAACCAACACTTAAACCGTCACATATAGAAGTCCATAACTAACTATTTTATTTTTTAAAATTAATTTCTATAAATTTAGAATTAGCTTAGCCGACTCTACGATTTATTTTTTTTCATTTAGAGTTGGCTTAGCCGACTCTAACATTAATTATTTTAATATTTTTTATGTAGAGTCAGTTTTGTCGACTTTATATTGTTTAGTTTTTTAATTTCGTTTCATTTAGCAGCAGCTTAGCCAACTTTATCATTAAGTTTTTAATTTTTTTTCATTTAGAGTCAACTTAGCTGACTCTATGATTAATTAATTTAATTTTTTTTCCATTTAGAATCAGCTTAGCCGACTCTATTGTTATTTTTTAATATTTTTTTTCATTTAGAGGCAACCTAGCCGACTCTAAGGTTTTTTTTTAATAAAGTTTTTGACCTACATCCTGCTGGTAATTAATTGTGATAGTGAACAATGCTATTTTAATTAATCAAGATAACTATCAATATAATAAGTACATCAACTATCCAACTACAGTCTTACTAAAGAATTTGATTCATGAACATAAGAGATCACAAATATCATTAATATCTATATATATCTAAGGAGTCTAAGGGCATGATCAAAATATCATAATCTAATAAGTAGAACTCTAATATCAAAATGACTACTATATAAGTTCTACTATCATACCCTTGTAATGTAGGGACATTTAAAATACCACATATCTAAATTTAACATACATCTAAGAGTCAAATTAAACTATAAAATTAAGAAGTTGAATTCAATTTCCACTGTCTAAGCTCCTGCAACAAAAAGCAATTTGTTCCAAGCAAGTTCCATTGCTTAAGCTGCTACAACAAAAAGCAAATTGTCCCAAGCAAGTTACACTTCCTAAGCGTCACATATATACCAAATAAAGTTAGAGAAGAGAAATATTTTCTTTAAATGTGAATATGTCTACTTCACCCAATGTAACTTATGTAAGGCTACTTTATAAATCATATTGACCCTAGTCAAGCCAAAAGGAAGATCCATTCTTTGTAGAAATGACAACCATGAGGCCATTGTAAATACAAAGAAAATGGGCACATATTGATTTACTTCAAAAAGTTCATAATTAAAGCAAAACACTACACAACACTCATGGTCATAGTTATCTAAAATCACATGCAACAATTTCATGCAGCCACGTTCTTGGAGGGACCAAAGCAGTAGAAAAAAGACATTGCCATTAGTCATGGAAGAATTAAAACCATCAAGAAATTAATAGCAACAACAAAAGTAGTAATACTAATAATAATTGAATTCCATTGAAAAAGCTTAATTGCTAAATAACTAGAAAAAGAAATTGTCGAGGGACCTCTATCCAGAATAAACCTTTTAATTGAAACTTCTGATGAACTACTAAATAACTAGGTGACTAAGAACATGAAGATTTGTTTCTTTACATCAACAGAAAAACATGCACTGCTTTTGGCTCATACACAATTGGATGTTTGAGAAAGCTTGGTTATAATTAATTATGTCTAAGGCAGTATACATAAGCATCCTACTATTATTCATTATAGTCATCAACGCCTAGCAGCAAAGTTTGACAAATATTGATGGTTGACACATTCAATTGCTAATTTCAATCAGCAATTAGCATAAATACTGTAATATCTGTAAGATTGTAACAAGTACAAATGCTTCCATAAAGGCCGCTCCAATATAGAGGTCCACTCCAATATTTGTAAGATTGTAACAAGTATAAATACTTCCTTTTTCCCTTAGTGATGCCAGCCCTAACCCACTGAGAAAGTTAGATGGTCGATCTAGTAGGAATTTTAAAAAATAGTGAAAAACTAATAAATTCAAGATATAAAAAAGGGGTATGTAACTACAGAGCCTTCAAATGGATATGGAAGTTACTACTTGAGCTTAGATCATAAAAGGTTAGGTAAGTTATCACCATCATTGTTTTTACATTTCATCTCTATAAATGTCCAAAAGCATCACTATGGAATAGACCACAGGCAGGGAATGTCATTATTTCAAATAACTATTTCTGCTTTGATTCTTTTAGGCAATTACAATCATGCTCAACAATCATTTAGATTTTAGATAACCAACTGATTACAATAGGTGAGAAATTACAACAATAATTCTAGAACAATATTTCAATTTGTGATTCATTCTTCAATAGGTAACTATGATGCAGCCACTCGAAACTAGATATCATCCAAATCTATTATTTCTCAAAGTTCTAATGCTCCTTTCACAATAAAAAATGTCCTCATGTTCATATGCTAAACAAAACTTGAAGGAACAACTATCAGTTGCTTGCTTCACTTGATACATATAAGCATAGGCTACTTTCTTGAGAATCCCACTCACACTTATGCTACAAATGTAGAGTACTCAAAGTTTTGCCCAAACTTTGAAAATAAATTATAACTCCTATGGTTTATATTTTACCGAAAAAAAAAAGGAAAGCTTCTCTGGTTTAGATAGTTTTCACTATAGGCACACTGCACATGGTCCAAATGCATTCAAAAGGAAAAGGAAAAAATAAAATTCTCTAGCCTCCAAACACCCATTTAACAGCCTTCAAATTTTAAACAAACAGCTACATTTTTAGGTGCTCCATAGAAAACTTCTAATCTATAATGATGTATAGAACAATTTAACATAAACAATATTTTTTCCTTTAGAAGAAGACAAAGATAAAGTGAATTAATTAATTCCAAAACTAGTTAAACTGATCATTTTAACAGTTCTTAACTAGATTGGACTAGGCAACAATTTGTTAAATACTTGTCACAATCAAACCAAATTAATCAATATCTTCCATAATCATTAACAGACAATGCAGAAACAAGGGATCCTAATATTACACCTACAAAAAAATCCCAATTACCAAGTGAATTCAGAACAGATAAAAAAAGTTGCAAGAGCTAGAGATTAGGAATAAATGTTGTCTAAAAGTCAAGATAGCAAGCTTATGCAAGAGACAAGATAGATGGGTACTTGGCATGAAAGAAGGGGGAAAGCAAGAATTATAAATACTCAAATTCATGAGTAAAAAAAAGTCCATCATATATTCATATTGGTAATGGTTCACCACTATACTAATAAATTCCTGCACTCGCCACTATACTAATAAATTCCTGCACACCACAATTGACAAAAAAGCATGCAAGAAATCACTCATTAACACAATACAAGCTGCAGCTACACCCTACCAAGTGATGCTTCTAACCACTTCGACCTCTATTTCCTTCCAAATTTTGGCAGTCTTCTGTGATCTTGGACATGACTTAGCATGCTCGATGGTGTCTCTCATTAACGTCCTCGCAGTGGCCATGACATGCTGCACTTTGTAGTCTTGCTGCATCAGACACTTGGAGATATAAGGGTTAAGAGAAGTGCTAGCCACACACTTTCTAAAACATTCTTTTTTATTGGTTAAAATTTTTTGAAAACTACAAAATCACAATAGAAGTTCATTAAATAGGATGTGAGACTCACAAAAATTTATAATTTTTAATAAATTTTAATCAATAGAAAAAAATGTGCTCCAAAAAATATGTCAAATAGTGTGTTCAAAAAAGTGTGTAGAGAATATTTTCCTAGCATTTATTTTTAATAGAGAATTAGAGATACGCAATAGTAAAAGGCTGAGGCAATGTTACGTTTGATGTGTTGCTGAGCAATTGAGTGAGGGAGGTTAGGATTTCTCGTGTTCCAAATAAATATGAATAATGGGTTGTTGGGTTAGATCAAATTAGTGGTCATGGGTTATGTACCGAGTAAGGTTGTGAGATTTGAATAGGATAATGGGTTATGGGCTTGTATGAAAAGGATAGGTTATGGGTTAGTTGCGTCAAGCTATTTCACTTTTTTCTTTCTTCTTTTTTTATTTTTTTCTAAAACGAACAAAAAAATAAAATAAAAAAGAGAAGAGTTTAATTGTCTTGTATTGTTAAGTACAAAAATTTATACTATCAACTAATGAAAAAATATTTTTGTGATGATTTTGAAAAAGTTATTATAAAAAGTCAACAAACTTATTATAATATTGTGATCTTTGATTGAATAATAATATAAAACACTTTTATACTATCAGTGTATTTTAATTAAATTCAAAAAATAATTAAGTTTCCATTTTTCTAAGATTTTTGTCTTTTATAAACAGAAATGAAGTAAATAAAAATGAATATATTAAATAAAGAAAAGAAGAGAAAATTAAAATAATAATCTATACTATTATATAAAATAACATCCTGAACTCGACGTGTGTCATTATTTTGATTCCCGCCTATTTATTATCCGTAACTACTCCGATTATTATACGTTATCTATTCTGCTATTCTTATCATATACTATTAATACAACAAGAAATATGTACACGTGTTGGCTGTTGGTAGATATTTTCCCCTCCTTCCTCAATGTTTTATTTATTGTTTCTGTAGTTTGTTTCTTATTTTTATTATTTGCTTTTTCAACCCCGTGTAGCACACAGGTCTGCTATCTAGTAAATAATTAAAAGAAAAAAAAGTTCGGTTAAAATTGGGTGTTAAGACTTGCAAAGTAGGATATATGATCAATCCATCTAGGATTCACAAATTTTTTGGTTATTTTCTATATCTACAACTTCATCCAAATACTTGGTGAGAAAGGCGTGTGGGAAAACCATTCCAATGATCTGAAGAAAACACTTCAGAGGCAAGATAGCAACTTCTATAAGCAATAGTAGTGTTCTGTACTGGTTTGTATGTTGCTGCTGTAGTGTTCTGCAGACTAGTGACAATTGTGTTATTTGTCCCTATAGAATGGGAAGGAATATAGAGTGGTCCTAGCATTTGACCTAACACAAGAAAGCCATGTGCCTCATCTACCTCCTCTGGGTACAGAGATAGGGAAAACCAAGCTCATGAATTTTTGGATCTGCTTTTGCGCAATTGAAAACAAGCATATTCTGAAAAGAAAAATAAAATTTGAGACGTGGTTGTAGAAGGATTAGACAAGACCTAAATTACTTGGATGAAGCTGTTGTCCATTGAACATTCAGTGCAAGTATGATGAGGGTGTTGGAAATCCCACCAACTAATGAGATGGTCAAAGTAAAGTATATAAGCAAGTGACATCTTTCATCTTATAAGCCGGTTCTGTAAGGTTGAGTTAGGCCCAAATTTCAAATTTTAAGAGAGGGTATATTTGGAGCCAATATACTATACAAGATATTTGGCTCGTGAGATCACCTACTATGCTCATTGACCATGGAGCAGAAGCATGGCACAGAAAGATGACAAACTAAATTCTTCTCTATTTATTCAGGAACATATACCTTGTGCCTTCATCTAACTGATTTTTAACAGGAGTTGACACGAGTGGAGATAGGTATATACATTTCTAGCTAGCATCTAATCACAATGTTGACGAGAAGACAGAATGATAAAGAAAATTCTAATGCAAATAAGCATGCTGCATACATAACCCAATTCAGGCAATGCAAATCCTAACTCAGGCAACCCATCATCAATTCTTACCAGAGTTCCTTGGGAGTTATTTTCTAGTTCTTTCTTTCTTAGGAATACTCACATATACACACACACACACACACATTTGCTTTTCCTTTTGAAATATTCATAATACCAGTATTAGCTGATTTATTTTTTTCTGCTTTGCTAAACCTAAGAATTTGTGCGCTTATCCTGTACTGAAAGGATAAAAGTTACAGTTTTTTTTCTTTTAATATAATTTTCAACAATTTTAGGGTATCCCTTTCCTTTAGACCAAGTAAAATCAATACTATTTTTGGCTTCAAGGAAGTTCAAAAAGGGATGGAAATACATCGCAGCAGGGGGATTACTTAAAAAAAAAAACTTGGTTTGATAGGATATTATTTACAAATCTTACATTGCAAACTCATGACATGCAAGAGACACAAATCTGTGACATGAATCTTTGGGTTGGGCATTTCTATTGTTACGTAGGTAGATATGAAGATATATATGATTATGAGACATGTAGCTAACCCACTACAAGAAAATCGCAAATAAGTAATAAGCTTAATCGATCAGTTTTTAAGTACAATATTCTAAACCAAAGTGCACTGCTTAGATCTGTTAGTAAAGTTTATCAAAATCAAATTCTTTGATCTACAAATTTTTTAATTTTTTTTTTTTTTTGCTTATATAAAAAACACTATGCCAAGTTTTTCAAACCGATTCCATACCATGGTTCACTACTCTTTCAATTTATACCATTCTATTATACTAACATAAGACGCGTCATAAATTGCGTTACATAAAAGTGAGTATAAATCTATACACAAAAATGATGCCCATTCTGTTGGAACATTAACAGTAATAAGAACAGTCGCAGCGTTAACGAAGCCGAAGCTGTTGGGTGTAGATATGACATCATTAGATAGACATTAAAATCAGCATGCAACTTGCCATAGATAGGGACAACTTTTGTGTAATGATATGTACGAAGGTTAACTTTGACCAAACTTTGTGTTGTACTAGCCAAAGTGTATTTTAAGTGGATTGAGATCCGTTGAAATGTCGTGGACGAGAGATGAGTATGTGTAAAAGTCACTTTGACATTTAAGTTAGTAGTTATTTTACTAGAGTAACGATATGTATAAACTGACTTTAGTTGTATTTATAGGATTTTGAAAATGAAATGGATTAAATTCTTTAGGATGAGGCTCAAGGTCTCTCAAAGATAGTATTAGTCATCTAACAAAATGGTAACTTTACTTTAAACTAATGTATAATATTTATCAAAGATAATATTTTAATAATCTTGCACCTGAATGAAATTTGTCCTCAATCAACACTTTATAACCTAGGCTAATCTAGCGCTTTGAACCAAGATGATCCATTACACGAATTAGACTTTAAGCCCACATGTAAGATTGACTTTCTTTTGTCCTCGTCCATGATTATATATAGAACAAGAATTGTTTGCAAGACAACTGCAAAATTCCCCTCATTTGTGCTCAAGGTTAATTAGTCCAGAAAACCTAATGGAGGAATTGCCCCAATGACATGAAGGATTGGTGGTCCAACCATGAGCGATGATGTTACGAACAAAGAATGAAGACTATCAAAGGGTTGATTTTAGAAATGAATGACAATATTAATTTTATATACATATATGTGTAGCTTCTCTTGGCCTCAAATTATATTTCGCACAAGACTAAAATGGTCTTCTATATATGTTACTTTTTTAAACCGTAATTTGCATATTGGTTTCTCCGCTGCACATTGATTTATTTATTGCCTAGTCGTAAGACCTAGAGGCTACCTTAATGTAACGATAAGGTTAAGTGGTTAACACCTTATAATAAAGAGGTTGCTGGTTTCTATTCTAAAAAGTTTTTACGTTAGTGGAAGAAATTTGGTTGAGTTCATTTACCCTCCCTGGACCCCTACTAGGTGGCAGCCTCATGCTCTGGACCCTTAGTCGCAAGATGTGCCCCATGTTTGACCCGTCCACAGTGCCTTCACTGTTAAAAGTGGCGGAGGAAGAGACTGTAACAATCATGATCTTGGTTTAGAAAATGAAATACAACGAGGAAAAAAAATTGGAATGCAATGCCCTTGAATTGAGCCCATAAGTATCACTTTTACTTTTGGGTGACCTATGTTTAGTTGTGCAGAAACATTGCCATTTGCAAGGTGAATGTTTGTACCAAAGCAGAACTCCATCATACAAGACGCTAATTTTTTTGGATTTATTTAACAAGGAATAATTGCCTATAAAAAAAGGAATAATAAAATTGATTTAGAAACTTGATTTCTTTCATATTTAATTTTCACATTATCTACGGAAATGACAGAAATAGAAGCAACGCCAAAGAAAGAATTAGCTGAAACAGGTTTAATCATAATTAATGTGGAAAAGAAAGATAACCAAAGAAAACCGTTATGTTATTAGTACGTCATTCAATATTTTGGAAATATCATGGAATTATAATAATTAATTTTATGCATTTTATCCATATTGTCTTTAATTAATAACTCCACGTATCCAGTTGTTTATTCTTTCTAAATTGCTCATAGTATATTCTTCATTGCTCATGCTTGTGTCGGCAGCTACAACTTCACCCATGTGCTCAAATTGCTACACAAAGATTGCAGCATTTGGTTGAGTTTTGAATTTCAAACTGCGTAAGAATTTTTTTTCCTTCAAACATGCAAGAGCACCAACTTTTGTATGCCCAAATGCACAGTGAAACATTAATATTTTCATTTCTTTTTAAGTGTTAATTTTTTAGAAAACTTTTATTCCTTCTTATTAATCATTTAAAAATTTTAAGACTATTAATTTTTATTTTATCAATTAATTATATTCTTATCTTTACTTTTGGTTACATACTTACATACTCTTATCTTTACTTAATTTTTAACTATTTTAAACATTTATCATGAAATTAAAGAGAGAGATATGAAGAATGATAAATGATAAATGATAAAAAAAAATTTAACTAGTAAAATAGATAAAGAGTATAATCGGAAATCTCATTACAACTTTACTAAAATTAAAATATTAATTATATATCTTATTTCTTGTTCAAGCTAGAAAGTGTGCTCGTTGGAGACATTCAAAGCTTGAAATGAAGTTAAGACTCTAGTGAGCTTCAGTAATGCGCAACCTAATGTGTATGAGTTGATCACGTCTATTTAAACAAATGTTTCCCCTTTAATCATTCTCACGATCCTCTAGGGTGCCTTGCTTAGATTCATGAAAAGGATTTAGGAAACTATTATACTAGGTCCAAGGATCTGAGGCCCATGAACAACTTTAGGAATAATATTTCTCCAAGCAATGACTATGCAAGCATTTGTTGGCCATACTAGTAGGTTGGCCACACAACCTAAGTCAATCCATAAGATCGAGGCTGACCTTGAAAAATGGCTTTCACGAAATATTGCCTTGATTGGCCACAAGTGGTCTAAATGTTGGCCAGACAATCCATAACCCCTCATTGTTAAGCCTAAAAAGGCATAGACATTTGTTATGGCTAATACTCAATTAGACGATCCGCAAAACCTTAGGGTCAAGCATAAAAAGGTGTAGAGACTTACTTTGGTTGATCATTAGTCAAATGATCCATAGCCCCTCGATGTCGAGCCTGGCTAAAAAGGTGTAGGTGCTTATTGTGGCTACTTGCCCTTTGTTGGGATGCTTTATTGGTCTTGGTGGATGACTCAGTCGGACGGTCTTCAAATTGAAGAGGCATAAGTGCTAGCTAAAAAGGCATTAGCAAGAGTTAAAGGACTAATATCAAATATCAATGTTTCTTCAAAGTTGTAACCTGACACATTAATGAGGGTGTTGTAGCCAAATGTCACATGGGATTATAACAGACGAGTGATTGTTCGTTCTACACTATTGGATCTCTTTAGTAGTTTAGAATCTTATCTATTACATCAAAACCCTTTCCTCTCTCTATATATAGTAGGAGAAACACATTCCTTATTTTCATTTTCCCTCTTTGAGTCACTAATGCTTGTCTTTAATTTCTTTTCTATGTCTACTTTTTCTTTTTTTTTTTTGCTATTTCAAGTTCATTTTCACTATTACAACATTCTTTGTGGAAGCGATATTTGTACTTTCAATTTATTACTTTTACAATTGGTACACTTGGTGTAAATTGAGACATGACAAGTTTTTGATAGTATTGTTAGGGACTGTGTAGTAATACTAATTTGACCAAGGTGTTACTAGTTTAAACATTATTTTTCTTTTCTTTATATCTTATATATTATTTGATTCTTTAAAAGAATTATTGATATTTTTTATCCATTTTACTGTGTATGCAAACTAAAAATACTGGAACACTTCTTTTTCAATCATGAGATAGAGAAAACAATGAAAGTTAATCGAAAGAAAACAAAGAAAAGAAAAAAGGAAGAAGCGAAATGTGATTTTGGTGGAAGAGTGTGTGAAAATGGGACTTATGAAGTTCCCTCTACTTTTAAAGAAGCTAATTACGTGGAAAACTTCCCAAGACAAGAACAAGCTCCATACAACAATAATTTCAATGAAGAATGGAGAAGTCGGCCAAATTTTGCTTAGAATCAAATTAAAAATTCTCAACCAAGTAGACCTCCACCTCAATAGCCTCAAATAAATTGAACAACCAATTTAAAGGAGACATTGTCTCAATTTAAGCAGGCCATGCTATCAAGCATTAAGAATGTTTAAGCCTCTATTGAAAACTTTGATAATCAAGTTGGTTAATTATCAAGACTAATGGCTTACTAGCAAAAAGAAAGTTTTTCAACTAGTATAATAAATATTAATCCAAAGGAGCAATGTAAGGTAATCACCACAAAACATAGTAAAATTGTAAGGCCTTTTGCGGAATATCATAGAGATGATGTGGGAGAAGTTGGAAACAAAAATGAAAAAGTTTTGGAAGGAGAAAGAAAGAAATAAAGAGGAAAAAAAATGAGAAAAGAAAGCAATGAAAAAGAGAGATAAAGAAAAATAAAAGAGTGAGGAGGGGGGGAAAAAAGAAAGATTAAGATGAAAATTAGTGGACAAAGATTCTTCATTGAGAAGATCAAAGAAGCAAATTCTTACACATGGAGATAAACCACAAGTAATCCCACCATATGTCAAGTTACCATATTCACATATTAGAAGCAACAAAGAAAAAGATGAGCAATATGTTTCTTGAGATCCTAAAGAAACTTCAAATTCAAATTCATTTTGCGGAAACATTGGGACAAATGCCAACGTATGCTAAGTTTATGAGGAGTTATTAACACGCAAGTTTAAGTTAAGTGAAAGAGAAGAAGAAACCATTTTTTTGGATGTTAATGTAGAGTTGTGGTTGTTTAGAAAAAGAGACCACCAAAGCCACAAGATCCTGGATGTTTTACCATTCTCTGTACTATTGGTAATGTTTCTATATGTAAAGATGTATGCGATCTTGGGGCGAGTATTAATTTAATGTTATTATCTGTATTCAAAAAGTTAAATAAAGGAGAATTAAAGCATACTAAGATGTCATTATAGTTAGTTGGTCGTTACATCTAACATCCTCAAAGAGTGATAGAAGACATATTAGTACAAGTAGATATGATTATGTTCTTCTAGTTGAATTTGTTGTCCTATATATGGAAGAGAATACTGAATGTCTTCTCATTGTAGGAAGACCATTCTTAGCCACAAGTTGAGTGTTAATTGATTTGAAACAAGGCTTAATCACCGTAAGAGTGAAAAGATGAAGAAGTAAATTTCAAGGTGTGTGAAGTTATGAAGCATTTATTCACTCATACTATTGTTTTAAAACTGACATAGTGGAAAATACCATGAAAGAATTTTTTGCATGGTAATTTTGTAGCGTACAATTTCTGAGTGAGATTAATAGCATTTTAAATTATTTATATTTGTAGTTTATTAATTTTCTAAATTATTTTCAACTAAATACTTTTGTTACTCATTTTAAGCATATTTTTATTAACGGCTTTTAATTACTGCAAATGAATGATTTGATCTAATTTTTGTGCATGTGTCTTGAAGCAAACAAATAGTTGTTTTTGTGTTGATTTCACGTTAATTTTATTCTCACTATGATTTCATACTACCAATCCAAACACACTATTTATCAGTAAAGTTTCTCTCATAAAAACTAGTCTAAACTTAGTTCACAATACAAACGTGAGTGGTGGAAAATAAAAATAAAATGTAAAAAAATGATTACAACAAAATATGCACGAGTTTGGGGTAAACAGTTATCTTGGTTCTTGAAAGTATAAAGCACGGTCACATTGATCCTTGAGCTAAGAAAATTTCAAATATGTTCCTAAAATTTTTAGTTGTGTCATATAAGTTCCTAAATTTAATTACTTATTGTCATTTTAATCTCTAAACACATGTTAATATTATCACTTCAATCACACTTTTTTAAAATTTTGTACTAATTTAATTGACGAATTACACTTTTAGATATTTTTTTGAATTTTCTTAGTTTTAGTTCTAATATGACAACGCTTTACACTTATAGAAATCAAAATAACTATTTACCCCACGAGTTTGTTGGAAGTTCTTTTCTGTGTAAATAAAATTAATTTTTTTTTATTATGGATCATTTTCAAACAATGTGAGTACAATTCTAGTCGAGTAGGTTTAAAGAATATTAATATAATCATTTCTACTTATGAATTATGCAAGCAAAGCAGCAAACACCTAAGATAATAGCTAAGCCACGTGAATATGTAGCGTCTAGGATTCCTAAACGCACAACGACATCATCGTCTTAAAAGAGCAATTTAGGCCATTGATGGCAGAATGAATTGAAAGTCAATACTCTGAACCCGTAGGCCCAGACTCGATATGTTAATTCATTTTTCCAAAATAAAATATCTTTATTTTTGCAACGAGATAATTATTTTAATATATTACTTTTGAAAAACACTCTTTATGTTAATTTAATTTTTTAATTTTTAAAAATTTTGAATTATTCATTAGTTTAAATTTTCATTTATTGTTATTTTTATAAAAATATATAAATTGTACATATTCTGAAAATAATTACTTTTAATTTTATATTAATTTTTCTTTCAAATCTCAGTTGTTCTTTAAATGAAATCATTTGGTCTAGTCTTTAAAACGGACGTAGTGATTCTTAACTTTTATGAATTTTAGATTCAAATTATTTAAAATTAATTATATATATCTTTTAAACAATTAATTTTTGTTTGGAAGTTTAATTTAGGTTCAAACTCTTTTAGTTTTTCTCTCTTAATATATATTTTTATATTCTATTGATATTAATTATTTTTTTTGGCAAAGACCACAAGTATTTTTCACTAAAGGCAATCTTGGTCAAGTTGGGTAAAATTACTATAAGCAACAAAACTCTCCTTCTGAATATTTAACACAGCTGCAAACCTAGAATTCAAACTCGAAATCACTAGTTAAGTAAGAAAAACCCTCTGTCAGTTGATCTACACGTTCAGTGGTTATCGATATTAATTATACACACATCCCTTATAACATTTTCTTTTAAATATTTTTACTACAAACCCACCCTTATTATATTACATATTTTCAAGTATTTATATAACATTATTACTTTAGCTATTTATATTACTCTTTTTAAATCGTTTTAAAATATACCTCCAATTTATATCATTTGAAACTTTAAAAATTTGACTTGTACAGTATAAAAATCGGAAAAGAAAAGGAAAAAATATATATTCCAAATTGAAATGCATTATTCTTAATCTTGTTTAATTTTTAATTAATTTTACATTTTTTATTATTGTTTAGTTTTTTTCCTAAATAGTTATGCATAGATCATTTGTAATTTTACTTTTTTTATTAGTAAACATTATTTTTTTAATTTATAAACTTCATATATTATTTAAATTTTAAAAATGTCCTAAACAATGCATGCAATACTGGTTAGTTCTATCTAAATTTAAAACATTCATATAATGTACATAATACTTATTAATAGTTCATTAAATTTAACTCACAAGGTAGAGAATGGAATTTGAGTTAACTTTTTTGTTTTTTAGTGAATTATCTGAGATTTAGTTTTTATATATTTGAGTTAATTTTATTAATATATTTTTGTAAGTATTAAATTTTATCGTTTGAATCTTGAAATAAAAAATTTTATAAGTAAACTAGATATATAAAATTTTAAATAATTTTAAATTAGTTGATTTCACTGCATAACTTCAATGAAATACATTTATTTTGAAAACATAAAAAATGTACGTTATTTATAATACTACTTATAAATAAATATCCAATCTACGTATAACATTGTGCATGCATGGTCATTAAATAATTTATAAATAGTTATTAAATAATACATATTATATATATATATATATATATATATATATATATATATATATATATATAAGGATTTGCTAACGTATACCTACTTGTTTTTTTAGTTAAAGTATATTAGCAAACTACAACATTGTTGTATTTTAAGATAATCTTTAGTTATAACTTACTAACGTACTCAAATTAAAAAATAAGTTGGTGTATGATACCAAACCCCACAAGCATTTGTTAATGTACATCCACTTGTTTTTTGGTTAGAGTATGTTAGCAAGCTACACCGTTGGTATATTTTAAGATAATCTTTAGTTATAACTTACTAACTTACTCTAACTAAAAATCAAGGGACAAAACTTAAGTACAATTCTTTAGGTGCTGCTCCCAATCAAAATCAGAGTTTCATCTTAACAATCTGCATTGATATTTAATACATACAAATTACCGAAGTAAAACTCTAATTCTGATTGGAGAATAACACTAAAAACATCCAAAAAACTGTACTTAAGTTTTGTCCAAAATCAAGTGAGTGTACACTAGCTAATTATATATATATATATATATATATATATATATATAAAGAGTTATTAAACGAAGTAAAGTAACTTAATACACGTATATATGATATAAGGGTGCTTTTGTATATGGGTGTTTTGTATATATGTACGATTTTTTAAAAATCAGAAAATATTTTTTATAAAAATAAAATTATTAGGTGTAAAATTTGAGTAAGCTCATTAATTTGAGCATCTCATAATAAAAAATTAAAATAAGCTAAATTTGAGTTTCAAAAAATACAACCATTTTCTTTATAAATTAAGTCGGCAATAAAAAAAAAATTATCGAGCTGGGTTTAAGTTAGCCCCTGATTCAGCTCATTCCAACTTAGAATAAGCAATTTCTTTTTTATCTGTCTGCTTAGAATAATCAACGGACCGGATCACCTAAAAAGGCCATCACAATTAATTGATAAAGCTTTCAAGTTGTAGTTGTAGGACAATCCCGTCAAGGTCACCTCATGCCGCACTTTTGACATTTTTCCCAAAGAGAAATTGTTTGAAATTGGAAGATAGATAGGGCGTGGGTTCCAATAACGCCTCAGATATAGTTGTCCAATCCCATCTAATACCTCCAAACGTTGCCATCGTTGTCTTAATATATAATAATATTACTTCAAGGGAGTGTCCACTCGCCAGTGTGGGGAACCGTGGAACCCACCATATGTTTTGGAACGAAGGTGGCTGTGAAAGGCAACAAAATACAAGGGAGGAGAAGTCTCGAGGATTTACACAAACGATGAGTAACTTGTGTACTATATAGTAACAAAGAAACAGAGCCATAAGATAATGTCCTAAAGCTTGCAAAACTAAAACCGCCAACACCCATTCCCTCTTTCGGATAGCCTTTCATTTTCTTGACTTTATTACCCATGATCATCAACAACTCGAGTATTGGGATTTGAGAGATCAATCCTGTGATCCTCACTCACGTGTACCCTTGTGTGTGCATATGTGCATGCATGAGACTCATGTTAGTAAAGAGAGAGAAAGATGCATAGAGCGGAAGAGTGCTTATATTTAGATATCTACAAATTTCAAACATTTCTTTAATATTTTTTATTTTTTTCTATTTCTCTCATCTTATCATATTACGTCATTAATTATATTAATTACTTATTTTTTCTTTCTTTCTATCTCTCTCAATGTGTAAACACCCACAAAGTGTCTAAAAATCATTTTCCATAGCGGAATTATTAGCTACATGAAAGAAAATATATGCAATACTGGGGCCTGGGCTCAATGGTTGGTTTGTGGTTTGTGTTGTAAATTCAAAAGTGGGTCCTGAAGTTTCAATAAATGAGGAAAACAAAAATGGCTTGCTACTCATTTGGAGGTTCAGCATTGATCTCATGTATTCACACCGAGTCCTATTGTACTCCTTTTTGGATACTTGCATATATATGTACAATTATTTTCTTAAGAAAAAAAATCCTAAATCTTCGATTCACGTATAGAGAGCGTGAGAAATGACATGTAGCAGATGGGTTTAAAGTCCAAAAAGCATATATTTAGGGTTTTGCTGGGAAGGGCTCCATAAAGGGAGGTCCACACATGAGTAATTGGGACTCTATGTGAACAGGGTCATGGTGAATTGTCTACAATAATATTGGCAATTTGGATGAAGTGTAAGACATTGATTGAGCGATAAGTGGTAACACATGATAGAATTTTCAATTGAAAACTATTGATTGAACGAGAAACTTATATCTGTTTACTAGTTGGTACTGGTACACTAGAATTGGCCAAAAGAGCTTTTTTACCCACACATTCATGGTGACTGGTAAGATCCGCATATCTTTTACTCACATTATTTGGAAATATGAAGTGTAATTATCAGCCAAGATAGGACACCCGATTTTAGAAGCAATAGTCACTTTCCCAGTTAGAAAATCACACTATAATCTTCCAAAGTTGATACTGTTCGCAACAGTAACTAGTTCAAACCAGTTGGGAAATATCGTCTTAGCAGCTATCCAGATTCCTCTGAAATATCAGTTAACTTACAAGACTCTTTTTCCTTTTTACTTTTTGGCCATAAGACTCTTTATAATACAATAGAGGCATTTGGTTACTTTGCTATGTATATCCGAAGAAACTAATTTACATCCTAGCCTTGAGGAGTAAATGTACACTCACTCAAAATTATCTGTTTTGAAACATGGGTTGAATTAATTATGGAAGATAAACTTCAAACATATAGGACCACAGATTATTTGTAACTTTTGTTATTATGACTAGTTAAAATTTGTTTAGTTTTATTAACGATACGTCCTAGTAAAAATTGTTCCCCCTTTGACAGCTTTCTGAAGAAGAATAATTTTAAATTATTCTACAATATATATTTTTTTATTAATCTTTCTAAACTAAAAAAAAGTTTTTGTCTTGAAAACATTGAATATATATTTATTTCTAATTTAAGTTTTCTTTATAAATTATTGAGAGAATTAGTAAAATAATATTGTAGGAAGATACAATATCAAGATTATAAACCAGCCAAACAGAAAAAAAAAAAAAAAAAGGAAGGTATTATACAGGCCAATGTTAAGCGATTAGAGCAAGTTGCTGGTTTATATTCGTAGTAAAAATATAATTAAAATGAAAAACAATGGGAATGGTTAAAAAAATCAAATACAAAGGATGCAAACCTTTTAAGAGATTGAGCATTGATTGGTTAAATAGATATTTTAAGGCACAAAATAAATGTGAATTAATTTATGCATAAGCTACGAATCAGGTAGTGTAATTAAAGAATATATATATGTATATATATCTGCACTTGTTTTTTAGTTAGAATAGGTTAGCAAGCTATAACTACAATGTATCTTAAAATACACCAATAGTGTAGCTTGCTAACGTATTTTAACTAAAAAACAAATAGGTGTACGGTAGCAAACCCCTATATATATATATATATATATATATATATGGGATTTGCTAACGTACAAACATTTGTTTTTTAGTTGGAGTATATTAGTAAGCTACACCGTAAGTGTGTTTTAAAACATATTTTAGTTATAACTTATTAACGAATTCTAATTAAAAAATAAGTGCGTGTATATGTTAGCAAATGCTTGTGGAGTTTGCTAATGTACACACATTTGTTTTTTAATTCAAATACATTAGCAAATTACACCATGGTGTATTTTAAGATACATTGTAGTGTTATATACATGCATACATACATACATACATATATATATATATATATATATATATATATATATATATATAAAATCATGTTTGGATAAATTCATTTAAAAATAGAAAAAATAGGCTATGTACTAATAATGTAAAGCAGTTTTATACTGTCATGTAATTACAAATCTCTATATATGATAAGTTTGTTAACTTTTACAATAGAAAAAATAGGCTATGCACTAGTGTAAAGTAGTTTTACACTGTCATCCAATCACAGCTGACCATGTATGATAAGTTGATTGATTTTGATAATAACTATCCTAAAAATCATACTAAAGTTGATTTTTGATTGGTTGACAATATAAATTTTTTTACACTGACAGTACATAACAATTAACCTCTTTATAATAATTATTTTAAAAGTCATATCAACAGTGATTTCTAATAGATTGATTAAAACCAATTAAAAATCACTATAATGGCTCTAAAAAAAATAGTTGATAATGTAAAAATTTTTATATTAACAATACATAGCCATTAAACTTTTAAAAATAAATACTTGTTCGGAATTTTCTTAAAGAAGCATCTTACACATAATTATTTTTAATAATTTAATGTTTCCCACACATGTACACTAATGTTTATAGAATTGGTAGTACTACTCTAACAAACAACTCACTAACTACAATACCTATGGTAATACTGTATTCTTCCAATTTTAAATTATACTATTTTGAGAGTTCTGACGTATTTCAAAATATTTATTATTTTATAAAATCATAAAATATTAGTTATTTCTTTTAATAATATATTTATGTATTAATATCCTACTTATATTTTAATTAATTTATAATTATATTTTTTAATGAAGATATTTTAATTAAAAACAATTACGTTATAATAACAATTAATTTTTTTAATAATTTTCTTAAAATGTACTCATTACTTTGAATGATAGATAATAATATGGTGTTCAAATACTAGTAATCCTAAGAAAAATAGAGAGTGAAAACAACATTTATTGATGGTAGAAAGAGATGACAATGATATAACATAATTATATAGAACATATATATTATATTCTGAATTGCATGATTAAATTATATGTAGTTGAAATTGACAAAAAAAAAACAGTCTATAAAAAAAATTGATAAACTCATATTATTTGAATTTACATTGACACTCCTAAAAAAAGAAAATTCAGGCCACTTATGCAGACTCAACTTTAATCTTGTTGAAGTTTATCGGCTTCTATGTTTAACTAGAATTCAGGCCAAAACTCTATATCAAGACCCCTTAATTCACAAGTTAATAGTTAGTAACAGCAGTAATTTCACAGTCATCTGCGGTTCTTTACTGATAGGAACAAATACAAACCCTATTATTTGAAATGTATAATGGCTATTATTATATCCCCCTCGACTTGTCAATCCAAATCACAATGGACATAACATTGCTTTCACAGTAGAATTCAGTTAGGTCAGAATATTTTCCAGGCAACCAAATAGACCAAGTTTCGTTAAAAAGAAAAAATTTAAGTCATATAAACGTTCCTTATCCCTCCAAGACAAGCCCGATACTGTGAATCAACAACGGAAAGAACAAATCGGCAACGGGTATGAATACATCAAGCATGACCTGTGCTGGTTAGCATAGGAAGAGGGTGATACCTTTTATAATTGATTACCATATTGTGTCAGATAATGCTCGTGTCAGAGCCTTATTGGGTTGGCTCACGTAACCATATGGACGATGCCAAAGCCATAGCATTAAATGATGGCAACGCTTCTCGCAACAGCTTCTGCTCCCTCATTTAATGCAATGACACACTCGCCAGTCACCTCCTCCAATACCGCGACTCATCCTACCTACATAGTATATACTATAGTTTTCACTTATGCTTAATCATTTTTTACTGTTTAATTGCAAGTACTTTTACCAAAAACTTAACTGAATTTTCATTCCATCCGCTCTATATGCATGAGGGAGATGTCCAAAGAATTTTTTTCATTCAATCTTCGTTTTTTCCGTCTTGACTTTTATATTTATTGTACGTTTTTTTTTTATTATATCACTCGTTATGCTTTCTTTTTTTTTTTTACGAAATCACAAAAATTTTCTACAAGAAACAATCAATTAAACTACAAAAGAATTATGAGTGATAAAACTCTTCTTTTAACTTGTGGCCACAAAACTCTTTTTTTGAATATTTAATACAATTACATATTTAAGGTTCGAATTAAAGACTATTGATTAAGTTAAAATTCACGCCAGTTGATACAAGCTAGTTGTTATATTTATTTTTATTTTTTTATAATATAAGATATATACTCGTTATTTATTTTGTTATCATATTGTAGGTACAAAAGTATTTATTGGTTTTACCAATAATTAATCTCTGTAAGACCACCTAATAATTTTTTTGGTTTGTACAATAATACTTTTTTGTATTTATCTCTCACATGCACATCATTTATCACATCTTATAATAATAAAGACAGATAGACACAAAAAGTGTTATACAAATTGTTACATGAATTATTATATGTGTATCATATCTCATAAATGATGCAGTAAAGAGAAATAGATATAAAAAATAATGTTGTATAAATAGTTGTAAAAATTATTATATGTGTATCACATCTTTATTATTAAACTCTCACTATCGCCAAGCGGTGCGTGGAATAACAACCACCCATTACTATTGCAGCTCCATTATTACTTTCAAAACACAAGTCATGTGTTCATATTTATAGATTTTTAAGTTCCCATGAGTTGTCAACGAGAGGAAGAACGAGCGTTAAATTGTCACTTTTTAGGGAAAAAAATTTAAGAGTTATTTGATTTGAGAAAGAAGAGTTGGGTCTTGCTAATTAATATTTTAAAAATAATAGTTAAAAATGTAATAAATAATAAATTTATTTTGAAACATCGAGAAGTATATTAAAAATCACAATAAAATACATTGATAACATCTTTGCATTATTTTTTTTTAATTTCTCAATTAATACCTGTAAAATATTTGTGAATGTTATTTTATTTATTTTGGAAAATTTTACGGTAAACTTTGTAAAATTAAAAAAAAAAACATTATTTTTCATCATTTTCTATATTTTGAAATTACGAAATAAAATAAAAAATATGATATTAAATAAATATTAATAAAAAAATTCTCAAACTATATATCCAAAAAATACATGACTCATGTTTGACAATAAGCAAACAATAAGTATATATTAAAAACACAAGAATGAAATTTTAAAAAAATAAATAAATATCTTTTTCATCCTTTCAAATATACTAGTTTTTATTTTTAGTCCATGTATTTTTTTTATTATTCTTGTAATATTCAATTTTTCTGCTTTTTTCCTCTTCCTGACAATTTTTATTACAAAAATGCTTACATGACTTTATCTATTGTTGGTGCATATGCATTTTTGTAATGTGACGTTGCCACATGACAACAATTGACAGAGACACATGAGCATTTTTATAAGGGAAGGATAAAAAATAAAATATTTAAATATTATAGAAATCACAAACAAAAAATAATTATAAAAACTAAAAGCAAAATTTAGTATATTTATAAGAACCAAAAAGATATTTAAATTATTTTTAGAATTAGAAGTTACTATTCCTAAAAACTAAATATTAATAGAACCACGTTATTTTTACAAAGGGTAAGAAAGATATTTTATTTTGTAGATGCTACTCATATAAGTTATATAAATCTTACCTATACAAGTTCTATAAATTATATTAACAAATAATAAATACAAATTACTTTATATGAAAAATTATGTAGTTATTTAATACACACACACAATATTGATTTATTTTAGGTAACTTTTATAGACAAAATTTTATAATAATTTATAAAATCATTTATCGAAAAGTAAAGAGTTAGAAATCATCATAAACTGATACAACCCAGTGTAAATAAATAAAAAATTTAAAATCCAAATATAACGAAAACTAAATAAACTTTAAAACAAAAACAAATTTTATTTATTCGATTGAATCAAACTTTGAATTTAATTTTAAAAACTTATATAATTTAGTTCAAATGATAAACGAATATTGTGAGACTCGTTATTTTTGACTTAAACTATTCTATTAGACATTTGGGAGAAGGATGGTGAGTTTTATTATAATATTTATCATTTTTATGTTGAAACTAACATAATTATTCAACTACATTTTGAAATTTAATTGAAATAACTAATAGCAGCTACAAGTATCACATCTTATTTAATGGATGTCTTAATTTGAGACAATTAAATCTCATTGTACTTGGGTTTAATTTGAATTATAATTATACACCATTAGGTTTCTATAGATTTAAAGACAAATTAAATTATTGACAACTGACCTAATCAGAATTTATTAAATCTGTACCTAAACTAGCCCAATTTATTAAAATGGTAAATCTCATCTTAACTCCTAAGTTGGAAATGACTTTATAATAAGGGAAGTACGTAGGAAATTTTTCTGGAAGTAAATCATTAATGTTCTTATATATTTTATAAATATTACCGCAGCATGCCGCCACTATTATTAAACATATATTAATTGAGTAATGTTCTATCCTCCACATTCTCCAACTATCTTATAAAGAAAATATTAAATAAAAATAAATATATTTAAATTTTAAAAATATAAAGTATAATCAATACTTATCATACAAAGAAAATAAAAAAAAAATAGTAAGAGAATAGTGTAAAAAGATTAAGAATTATTCCTATTAATTATGTCCAATATCTTGTAAATATTTATGAGACAAATTAAGGACACATCAAATAACTAAAATTAAGAAACGGAAAAATAGTACGAAACTTAATTCTCAAAAAATGAAAACAAATTATTGATTTGACCATATTCAACAAACTACTAGATCCAATTCTAGCAAACTCCCAAGTGAATACAAAACCAAAATGATAACTTATAATAAATATACCTAACGAGAAACACAATTTTGTTCCTTCTGGTTTTTCATATTTCTATTTTTTTTTTTTTTTTCTGCTACTAGTAGAGCAGACAAGGGTCGACCCGAGTCAATACCCGAACCACCACCCTTGCCTTGTGTTAAAGATCCTAACCCGACCCGACCAAGTCTCGGATCCTCACCACCATGCAAGGAGTTTCACCCACGCGCGGTTCGTTCTTGACTCAACACCCCCACCCCTCGCGTCCTTCACACGCGCCACCTATCGCACCTTTAACTACAAATGTTAATTAATTCCCAAAACATAATAATAATAATAATAAACAACCCCAAAAAGGGGATCACGTGCCGCTCACGTGACGTTCAGCTCTCGCAGTGAAGCGCTGCTTTTATCTTCTGCACGGTGCACGAAATGAGGTTGTTCACCGTCTCCACCGACTCCACCGTGAGCTTCGCCGTCGGAAGGCTGTTCACGAGGATCTGAAACGCCACCGTCAGGAGGCACCCACTCGCCCTCGGCAGCGACGCGCCGCCGTGCTCTTCGCCGCCGCTGCCTGATCCGTCTGGCACGATGACGAATCCCGACGGAAGGAGCGCCACGTAAGCAGAGTCGCCGCCGTTCATCACCACGTGCATGGCGGGGATGTCCACCGGCGCGTACACCACAAGCGACCCCGACGCGTCCGTGCACGTCTCCTGCAAAATCAACATGCTGCTCTGGTTCGCATTCATAGCCTGCAACAAGAAAAATAAAAATAAAAAATTAGAAAAAAAGAAAATCCAACTTTACGTGTTGTCGTTTTCTTTAAGTTCGGTGCGGGAGCTAGTCAAACCGGGTACCACCTTTTTCCCCTAATTTTTTTTATTTAAAAAAAATTAGTGTAAAATAATGAGGTCAGAACTCAGAAAAATAGAAAGTTGACAAATGTCCTGTATTTTGACCTTTTATAAAGTTTACCGAAACAAACGCTGCCCTATTTCTGGTGCCAATTGTCCTCATAGATACTTCCAAATTTTCCAAGCCTGTCCTTCTCAAATTCACCTTTTTTATCCCCACACTAGGCGACAAAGCAAGATTGACGTTTCCTCATCTCGTGCGCATTTTCGTCACAAAACAAACAATTCAAGAATGGTAAAACTAACTTATACACCATTCAACTCCCCCCTTTCCAGAGATAAAAAAACAAAATTCACGTGACGTATCCTAAGTTCTTCTATGTTATTTACAAACCTAATAACATATCACACCTCTAAGTTACTATTGGAAAGTTTTGTCTGAACAAAACTCCTTATTTTGTATGTGTTTGTATTATGCAAATGCAAATGACATTTAAGCTTATCCAAATTTTGTTTCCCTTTATTCAACCTAGCTTATGATAATAATGCAAAAACTATTTCTATAACCTATGATTACGATTACGATGATATAAGAAGAAAAATAAGTCAATGAAGTGTGTGAAGGATGATGAGTGCATTGTATTCATACACTGGCTCGGAGGAGGGAGACGCAGTTAGCATGGTCTTGTCCCTTGGCAATGTGAGCCATCTCTTGCATGGGTCCACCGTTAGAGAGGATGTCCCACTCGCTTCGGAGCCTCTCGTTGCGGAGGAAGTCGAAGAGTCTTTGAGGGGAGACGGGGAGCCACACGGAGGTGGCCGCACTGAGCACGATCCCCGGCGGCTCGCCGGGTCATCCACGCTCTTCCTCGTCATCACCCTCACATCCTCTCCCACATTCCCTGCGTTCAGCTTGTTCCACTTGTGCACCGTCGACGCGCAAACACCCGCGCAGAAATTGTTCGTCATGCGCTGCGCCAGCTTCAACATGCTGCGCCTTCCCCCTGAGCTTATTGCTGCAACGACCAAAGCACATAATTAGTAAAATTTTAATGTAACATGTTATGAGGTGATGACTCTTGTTAGTGTGAAAAATAAGAATAAAAAAATATAGACTATTAAATTTTGAGAAAATAGATTATGAGTAAAACAATTTTACACTATTATTCAATTACAAAACTTTTTATACTGATGGTGTATAATTATTAAACTCTTAAATTATATTTAATGATCACAGCTAAAAGATAAATATACATAATTTTTTAAATAGTCATGTAATTACTAACTTTTAATTTTAATTATCTATGTATGATTGTATAGCCTAGACTTAAGAGAACTGTTCTCATTACATATGTAGCTATGTATATAATAATATAATAATTGTAATTATTTAGTGCCTATCTATCCACATAATATATAAATAAGTGTACCCGAATGTTCTCTAGAGGGAACTGCTGAGGACATTAGGATGGCTAAGCACTCGCATTGGCGTTGAAGGGTGGCAACCCAACGTTGCGCACCAAACCCCATGCCTGAGCTCAACAAGGGCCTGTAGAGCTGGTGAACTTGGCTTTCGTCGTATTCTGCATGTTCCACCCATGTCACCTGCACATAATTAACCACGTCATATATGCTCATGCAATTGAAATTTCACGAGACTTGAAATTCAATAACTCAGACATTTCGCAAGTGTTATTTTTGCTTTATGGTCTTAATAATTAACTCTTTGATTATTAATTTAAAATGCTACAATACAAAGTGACGGATTGATATATACTGCACGGAGGTACTAATTATAATGTGCCACCAATTTTGTAGACCAAGGACCAATGTACTGGAAAATTAGTGAACACACGATCTGGTTAATCATGAAAATAACAATTAAATTTCTCTTAAATTTTTGGTTTAAGCCGTTATTAGGTGCAGAGATGCTGTTTTATTTTTATTACTTTTTTGGTCAAAGAAGATGCTGATGGACAGATAGAAGCACGTGAAAAGTAAATCTTTGAAAAGCCTGACGATTGGGCTCAACGACAGACAAGGTATCTCATGGAGCTGAACAAGTACATAAAATATAGGTACTAGATAAAGTCACCCAGGATTTGGAGAAGCTACGCGCAGTGTAAAGGAGCATCGAGATTTGCTACGACGGTGTGGTGAACTCATCCCAAACAATCAAAAGAAACAGACAAAATGTTCAGTCTTTGATCTTGACTCAAAGGGTCCGCATTTAATAATTTTATATAACAGACCTATGGACTATAGGGCTGGAACCAGGTCACACATAGTCTAATAAGTTAAATAATGCTTGGGGAATGACAAATGTAGCATACAAGAGTGGAATAGAAACATCATATGAATTGTTTATAGAATAAAAAAGTAGATGAAATTTTGCAACGCAAATTGCTCGAAGGGGATGTGTAATTAATGTGTTCATGCTACAAAAATTTAAGTGATAGAGACTTCCATGAATAAATTAATGGGATAACCTAGATTTGTGCAACATGGTGTATTACTCAATTAGTTTATGGGATCAAAATCAGTTGTTGAAAACTGAAGATTGGGATATAATTGAGACAAGGGGAATCGTCCTAACTCAGGGTGCAAATTCTTTGAGAGAGTAAAAATATATATAGGAATCATCACTGACAGAGTGGTTCTATAGCCAGTAGTCACTAAACAAGCCGGGTTACTTTGAACCAGGAGCTTTCTAAGTAGCTTGGAAAAGCAAAAGCCCCATGATTCCTTAGCCTGGTGTTTTGCCCCCACTTTAAATATTGCACAATAAAGCTACCATGTTGCAGTTACTTGCACCCACTTGGAAAAAATACAATAAATGTGATGAAAACATCAAAGCAGGTGGGATAGTACGGTTCAGTAGGTGGCCTATGTATATTTAGAAAACTATTAAGACACCACGCTCGGCAGAATGTACTAGTAAATCATTTTTACTGTCTTCAAAAAAAAGAAAATTGGGATGCTGAATATGCAGTGAGAACATAAAACCACCCATTCCCACGCAAATAACTAGGAAGAATATTGGTAATTAATTTACCTTAGAGTAACCATTTGGCATATCTTGCACCACGCAGCCAGAAGGAAGCCTCCTACAGTTCACAAAAGTAGGTGCACCAGAAGTTTCTCGGATGGTATCTATAGACACATCTACCACAGCCCATAACCCCTCTGCGTGCTGCTTGCAAAAGCGTAGAAAATGGACCTCACGAACAGGAACCAAGGGCGAAAGGACTTGAAGTTCAGCTTGCATCTGAGAACAAATTTTATGTGATAAAAAAATCCCACCATTAAAATGTTTTTTTTTTTTGAGGAAAATTAAATACATGTAGTGTAAGATAATGATACTTTAAACTTACTAGTTGAAGGGCACCATTTCTAGTTCCATTTATTCCATTAGATATCACTTCAGCGGTGGAGGTTCTAGCAATCATATAAGGGAACATCTCTGACCATCGATTCTGTCACAGCAGAAAGTAAATCAGTTCACACGCGCATACAAATTATAATATCAACATCAAATGAGAAAGAAGAGTGTCATCGACACACTCTATTATTAATTAAATTTTATTAAAAATTATAAAAGTATAATTAAAAATTATAAAATCATAATTAAATAAAAAGTGAAACTTATAAAATTTTGTTACTTTTAATAAATTTTAACTAATGCTAAAAAAACGTGTTCAAAAAAGTCTTTTGCTGGCATTTCTGAATGAGAAAATAACAAAACCAAAGGAGCCAAGAATAATAAAAGGTATTAAATGAGAGGGGGAAAAAGTTTGAGAAAAGTGTGAAGGTAGTTGAAAGGCATACCGAGTCCATTAGTGTTTCAACAAGGGCCAAGCTGTTTATGATGACCATGCCAGCTTGTCTAGAGGCCTCAGTGACAAAACCATTGGGTCTCAACCCAATGCAAGGAGTCATTGTCCTTGTGTATTCTTCATGGTTGAGAATTTCCCTTCCCCCTTCCAAACTCCTGATCCAAAGAGGCTCCCCAGTCTGAGCCATCTTCACCAACTCATCCATTGCAGCCAAAGCAAGTTCCAGAACAATAGACCTCTCCACTGATCTGTCAAAGCCAGGAGCCACCACAGTTGTTGTTGGTCTAGTTGAAGGTGACACCATCCCTAAGGGGCTTGAAATCCCCACCCCAAAATCAGGCAATGTTGGAGGCACAGTGCTCAAACCTCCAAAACCATTGCTCCCAACCCCAAGCTCCAAACTTGAGTTTGGCAATGGAGGCCCAATTGAGCTTGCCAAAGAAGAAATGGGGCGACCCAAAAACTTGCCAGCGAGTGCACAAACACGGTCTAGCTCATCCTTCAATCTAGCATTCTCAATCCTGAGGTGCTGTTCTTCAAGGGAAATCTCACCAATCATTGCAGGACCTCCACAGTTTGAGCAAATAGGATTCCTCATAGCTTCCCTCATAGACATGTTCTCCGCTCTAAGCTTGTCATTCTCTTGCCTTAGTAGCGAGTTCTCGTGGCGTTCCAATTGTGTCTAACAACACACAAACGATCCATGGATTAAACCCCCCAAAAGCAAGAAATTCCAAGCGAAAATGAGATGAAAAAAATGAAAATTGTTGGCACAAGGGTGTTAGTGTGTTTGTTACCTTCATTTGTGTTCTACGATTTTGGAACCAAAACTTTACTTGCCTCGTTTCCAAATTAAGCCTTCTGCTGAGTTCGAGCCTTTGCTTCTCATCCGGGTGAGGACACTCCTTGAACAGCCTAAAACCCAGACCACAAAACACAAAACAAAAAATCAAAACAACCCCTCCAAAAAAATCATTAAAATCCACCCAAAATAAAAAATAAGAACTAGAGTTGACAAACTGAAAAAGGTGAATTTTTTTTAATGAAAAATCATCATACGTTTCAAGTTCTTGAATTTGCTGAGGAGTGTGTCGGTGATAGCGCTTTTTTCTTGGTGGGTTGTCGGCAGCATCAAAATCATCACCAGAAGCACCGTCCATGTTATCACTGCCAGATCTGCTTTCATGCTCCTCTTCCCGGTTCCTTCTCAAACCATTTTGCTCAAAATTCTCGGGCATTAATCTGTTCACATCCCCTTGTCCATCTATATCACTTTGCTGCGTTTTCCCAAAAACAAAAGAAGAAAAAGTAAGCAAATAGAACCAGCCAAAACAAAAGCCCTTATGAGAAGAAGAAAAAGGAAAAGGGTGCCTATCAATGAATCTCACAAGTGCAAGAGAAAGGCCAGGAGAGTTGAACATGGATTTGGACAGACTAGGTGTGGCTAAACGAGGCTGCGAGATTGCACCAGAGGGCATTATATCGTTGCTGATGCTGTTGCTGTGGTTGGAACCGTTGCTGAAAGGAGTATCTGCTACGATCCTAGCACTTCCACCACTTTGTTTGCTCTCAAGAAACCCCCCAAAACTCATCAAAGTAGCCACTTTTGCTTCTCTCTTTTTTCTTTTTTTTTCTCTTCTTTTGCCAATCAAGCACCCCACAAAAACTGTTACTCAAAACCCCTTTGAAAAAAAGGTGCCACTAATGACTCGGCCTCATCGGTGAAATTATCAATCTTTGTGTCGATTCATCCAACCGCGGAATTTCCAAGCCATGGAGCACCACAAAAGATGAAATGGGTCTCTCAGAATCTGCCTTATATACCTGAGAGGGCAATCAAAAACGAGCTTTTTGAAACCAGGGAAAAAGAATAAAAAAATAATAATAGAGAGAAAGATAAAGCAGACAAAAGGATAAAGCCCAAAATATAAATAAATAAATACTGTCTTTTTTTTCACACTGTTATTTGCAGAGAGAGAGAGAGAGTTAGTAATAATAATAAAAAAAAACGTTTATTACTTCTTTGCTCTTATAAACAAAAAGATGGCACGGCAACCCTAGTCTTCAGTTCAGTGTGTGCTGTCTCGTTCCCTGCATGATAACCGCTATGCTTGACTATGCTAAAGCAAAAAAAATAAAAATACATATTTAAATAAAAGAGTTAGAAAATGAAACGCTTATAGATTTGTGCACAGACAAGAGAGAGAAAGAGCTGTGAAGAGTTGGAGAAGAAAGCACAGATAAAGCGTAACATGTGGACACTTGAAAGCCTTACAAATACATGCATCCAAAAAGGGTTGGGTTGACTCTTCACACTGTGATTACACTCTCTCTCTCTCTCTCTCTATATCTGCTTTTTTTTTTTTTTGGTAAAACTCAATTTCTGTTCCCACTTTAACCCTTTTAAAGGCTGTGAATAGCTGTGAAAATTGCAATATGCCTTTTGAATAACTTTTTGGGGATATGAAGAAAATGAAGGTACTTATGATAGTGTTGCGAAGATGCACGGCGCACCCTCCTCTCAATGTTTCCTAAACTGCTCTTGGGACTCTCAATAATTTGACTAAATTAGCTTAATTCACTCATATGGCAACAAAATCATCACGGAAATTTACGCTTTTAAAAAAACAAATATAAGAAACTTGGGTTGGTCCATTTTCTTTTGTCCATTTGTTCACGCATGCATATGGTGCACCAGCAAAATGCATGAACCGCCCTGTGAATTTATCTTCTCCTATTCAATTAAGATTTTATGAATTTTAATTTTTTTTCCATGTAAAACATTTTTAATGCTGTCATTTAAAATAAATTGATTATGAAAATAATAAAAAAAAGAAAGATTTTAAATTCTATATGAATTTGTCTCACAATTTCCCTGACTAGTTTTAGAATAGACAATATTGAATGCATTTAATTTTTAAATTTGTTATTTAAACTAGTATTTGGGTAGGTGGATTTCAAGAGAAATAAAAGGAAATATTAATTGTTTTTTCAAAATTAATAGAATCATACAATATTTATATAAAAGATAATCAGTGATTTTTTATTTTATCAAAGAAATAATTATGAGTTAACTGAAATGGTCATGATAATTTATCATTTTATTTTTTTATTTTAAAAATATTTGTCAAATAAAGAAAATTTTATTGTAATAAAAGAAATAATTAATCCTTTCATTTTTCAGAGCCCCTCCTTCTAATATATTTTCAAAATGATTATATAAAATTAAGAAAATTATTAATGGCATTAATTATAGGAGAATATAGCTACAACTAACTAAATTATTATTTTATTCAAATATCTCAAATAAAAAGCAAGTTAAAAAAATCAAACATAGTATTTATTACTTTTCATTAAATTGTTTTAATTCTTTAAATAGGGTAAGATTAAAATATTATTTATATTTATAAGATGTTGAAAAATAATAATACTTTTTTATTTTTTAGAGTAAATTACACTCACCTCCACTTACTAGGGTCAACCTAATGGTGGGGTTGAAGTAGTATATATAAGGTTATAAGTTCTAATCTTAGTGTGGTCATTGTACACAAAAAAAAAAACACTCCCTTGAGAAATACAATTATTACACTACTTTATCCTTTTATATTAAAATATATAGTTTAGACTATTTATATTAACACCGTTAAAGTAAATTATACTCTCCCTTAAGAGATATGAATATTATACTATTCTCCCTTCTTATTGTTGAAATATATAATTTAGTTCATTTAACTTAACACTATTAAATAATATTCTTTAAAAAAAAATAAACTATATTTTAATAAAAATTATACTAAATTATTTAATTTACCACGTTATTACTTCTTTTACTAAGGAGTTGCAAGTGAAGTACACATTTTTAGAGTGACAAAATGTTTAATCAAAATTATTATTATTAGTAGTATATAAAAGGCTAGAAATTACATCCAATGGACAAAGAATTTATAATTGAAAATATATTATAATTATCAAATAATTTAGTAACATATATTTTTGTAAAAAAATCACAAATATATTAATAAACGGTTTTTTGTCAAAAAATCATTCTTTAATTGAAATTATTATTTTTTTATAGAAAAATAAAAATGGTAAAAATTGTGGTGTATATTATCATCTATTGAAGGAGAAAATTTTGTATCATAAAAAAGACAAAAATATAATATTTAAACCTCTCAAGGTAGAAGAGTGTAAAAGATAATTTAGTCATAAAATTATCTTAACGAAAAATTTAAAAATAAAGTAAAGTGCAATATCTTTGTATCTATCAAGATAGAGAAATGTACATCTTAACACACAAGAGGAGAAGGTAATATAATACTTGCATTTCTTAGGAGATGGTAGTGTAAAGATTATTTTGGTTATAACATTTTTTTAATGGAAACTAACAAAACTTTAACGATAAATTTTAAAAATAGAGTAAAGTGTCATATACTTGAGTCAATCAGTGAAAGAGAGTGTATATTTTAACATAAGGGGCAAGGGTGTATGTAGATCGGTTTTGAGCTAAAAAGTCATTCGATCGAAAAAATAAAATACTATGCGGTTCGGTTTGGATTGTTCTTTAAAAAAAATGCAATCCGATCCAATCCAAAAAATGTAGTTTGGATTGGATTAGTTAATTCCATCTTTAATGCCAATCTCCTTTCTTCTTTTATTTCATTAATTTAAAAATAAATCTTTAGGCTTAAAATTTACACCACAAAATATTTTCTTATGCTAATTAACAATTTGGGGTTAGATCATCCTCTATGTCTTTATCTAATAAAAATTAAACATATAATATACACATTATGGATTTATATTAACAGAATGAGATATTATAATAATTAAAAGATATACAATTTCATTGGTATATAAACTTAATATATATTAGGGGAAAGCCTCCCTACATATCTTTTGAAAACAAAAAAAGGGGAATGGGCCCAAAGATGGTATATGAAAGGAGAAAACGGCATGTGGCACCTAAAGTAGTGGGAGGAATATAACCTTTGATTTCTAGAACAGGTAGCAAATACAACTTCTAGTTACTTTGTTCTATTTGGATCTTGTTCTTATCATAATGACAATGATTAAATAAAATACAAATTTAAGGTCATCCAAATCAATGAAATCCATTGAGTAATATAGCTCTTTATGCATTAGGCAACTACATCAACATCAGTATATGTATTTTTGATTCGATTCGATTTGGATCGGTTGCTAAGACACAAATCGAAAATCAAATTGAACTGATCGGTTTAATTTCTTGGTTGGTTTTTGATTTTTTTTTCTTGAAACAGTTTAGATTTGAACACCCCTAATAAGAGGGAAGAACAATGTAATACTCGCATCTTTCAAGGAAAAGACTATAATTTACTCTATTTTTTAACATATGCTATAAAGGTTCACATTAGCAATTTCTTTGAAAATATTCCCATTTTATTATTTTCTCTTAATTTTATTACATCAAAAAGCAATTTAAATTCCACGTATTTAAAAACAAAAGACAAAGTAACTATAAATATGTTAAAATTTACCAAATAAAAAATTGAATTAATTTATTCAAATGATTATTTTTATCATAAAATTAATTTTAAACCATTAAATATAATTGGAATGTATGTCCAAATCAATTTCAAATGCATATTTTACATTTAGAACAAGTGCTAGTGTGGGAAAAATTGATGTAGTTATTTACTAAATAAGCACTTAAAAAATACATCAAAGTCAATTTTTTTTTAATGTAGGTCAAATGGTAATAAAAAATCTCATTGGACATATGACTAATCTAAAATAAATCAGGTATAATCGTTATAGACAACGATGTTTTTCATTTATATTTTTAATTAACTTAATATTATTTTCAAGAACTCAATTTCATCACATATATAAATATATTTTTTGTCTAGATGAAAAATATTATACCATCTAAACCAACTCCCTGTTGTTCATATTTACATTTATGTTCTTTTCACTCAACATTTTCTTCATATTGATTGCATTTATGTTTTGCCATGTTAAAATTATTAATTTAATTACTAAGATTTATTTTCATTTTTACTTTATTCCTATATTTAATGCATATTGATTACATTTATAGATTTCTGTAGTGTGAGTATACGCATGAAAATTCTTAAATTCTATTAATGAATTAGTTTAACAATTCATCTCATTATTAAAAATAAATTATTAAATATATTTTGAGTTCTCAATATAATAAATGTTTATATTTTTTTTATTTTTAATTTAAGAAATTAAGAAAATTCAATAATATTATATAACATTTGTTGATTGATTTTCATACATTTGACCCATTTTTTCTTTAGGGTACATCGTGACAGCACTTCCATTTTTCCTACATTAAGAAAAATAATTAATTTAGGATTCTCTAATATATTACGAAGTCAAGTTATTGATTGAATGATTCGCTTCAGTGAAGTGCTTATAGTTTTTTCTTTTTATTTAGTCTCAGAAGTAAATTTTTAAGGTTCAAAATTCTTTTTTATAATTTTCTTAAAATTGGAGAGGATTCTAATGGTATGTTTGGATTCACATCCAAAACAGGTAACGCGGAAACAACATACATCGGCTTCTGCATATTCAGCTATTTTTGATGTGATTTTGAAGAAAAACGTGAGTGTTGGTTGCGGATCCAAACACCCACTAATTCAATCAATTAAAGACATATTTTACCAATTCAAATTGTCCAGTGATCATCGAGCATAAGGAATCAACTGGTGTAGGATTGTTCTAGCTTAACTAGTGGCCTTGGATTCGAGTTTTAGGTATGTAGCTATGTTAAATATTCGAAGAGAGAGTTTTGTTGTTCATAGTGGTCCTATCTACTTATAGTTTATACAAATAAATTGTCCAATTACAATTTTCCTTTAAGATTTTGGACTCCTTTTTTGTATATAAATTTTATATATTTATATAAACACTCCCTCTAATACTCTGTTCCTAACACTCACTCTACTATTGATAAGAATTTATTGGAAAGAGGGGGTACTAGGAACATACTTTCTAATACACTATTATTGGTTAAAATTTATTGAAAATTATAAAATCATAAGAGAGACATTAAATAAGATGTGGAACCCATACTTTTTTGTAATTTCCAAGATATTTCAACAAATAAGAAAGAGTTTATTCAAAAAGAGTGTGTCAAAGAGTGTATTGTTAGCATTTCTCTATCGGAAATCACAAATTTTGGTGGATCTCACTTCTCATTTAATGAGTTTTTTTCCTAATTTAAAAGTTAGACTTATCAAAATTTGTGATTTTCAATACTCTGTCCATTCCATATTAATTGATGTTTAAGGTTTTTTCACACAGATTAAGAAAGACAAAAAATAAGTTACTTAGTGAAACAATTTTACTAAAATATCCTTGCTCTCCTTTTCAAAAATTGACTGGCACAACACACAAAAATCATTAAGTTCATGCATTTATTTAGGGCAAATTTGGAATAAAAGTGTTAATATTTTATTAAAAACTGAAAACATCAATCAATATGAATTTTTTTTAACGCTAAAACATCAATCAGTATGGAACGGAGAGAGTAAATTCTAATTAATAATAGAAAGAATGTTAGAAAAATAGTATTGTTAACACTCCTCTATTTATATTATATAGATTGTCCGGAAATCAAATATTTAATGATGCATATTTTAATGATGTATGACATAGTTAACTGGATGACATTACATGTGATAGATTATAAGTCATTTCGTGGTCCGAACATGTTATAAGTCATGACAATGATTTTTTTAATATTTTTAATGAAATTTTTTATGCGTAATCAAATAATTACATTAACAGACAACAGTCATAAAACAAGTAGCATGCAAAGATATTTAGTTTAAAAAAGAACTAATGTTATTAAAGTAGATTGACATATCAAAAATTTGTTATAGTCAAATTACGTAATAAAAAAAAATGGTAATAGTCAAAATCATAATAGCATTAGAAGATTTCATACTCCAATCATTAATTTCATAGTAACAGTATCTTAATAAAGATAAAATAATAATTATTCATATTGCTAAAATAGGTTGACTTAGAGATTACAATGTCAGATTAATTATTTAATTAAACTATTGTATGGATTAACATTAATCAATTACTAAGAATTTTTAATTTATTAATATATTAATTATAGTTAATAGTTATTATTATAATACCCAATTATTAATTATTAGGCTTTTGTTCTGAATAGCCCGAGATGGATTGGGCGATTCAGTTGATACCCAATGAGAGGTCTCTGTCCTCATTTAATAGGTTACTTAATTGCTGCCCCATTAGACGATTAATAGATAGTTTTGACGAGGCTATTGTGTAGAGAGTATTATTCTCTGATTCTCGTTCTCAGTCAAATTTAGTTCATTATGCCAGGTACACAAATTTCATCATTTAATTCTCCTTAGATTTTTTATTTAATATGTCATAATTTAGTTCTACATGATTCTATTGATTTAGGAATTGTTAAATTTCAACATATAATTGGTAAATCTAAGTAGGGTATTACAGTAATTATTTTCATAAAAGTTATTTATTTTTAAAAAAATCCTATTATTCATTTAAAAAAAATACTCATATTTGACCTTGAACCCATAGATAATAATTTTGATATTTGTATTCCTATACGTCGGATACTATAGTATTCATATGCGTATCTATTACTAGCATGTTAACTAACTATAATAAATAAATAAAAATACAATTATAATTTAATTAAAATATTATTTAAAGTTCTTTTGAAAAACATTACGAATATAATTATAAAACATTACAAACATTATAATAGCATATTTATAAACTTTCAAGTCTTAAGTTAGTACTCTCCAAAATTTGTTAAAAATAATATATTACACTAATTAGTTGCAACTACGAAGTCAAAATTAACAACCCAAATTGAAAAAACTATAAATATTTTTTTAACCTCATATTCAAAATTAGAATCTTAAAAAGACTACAAATGTTTATCTTTCAAATGTAAATATTTATTTGTTCCAATAATATCAACAAAAAAAAACATAGAAAGAAAATTAATGATTAAACCAAACACAAATCTAATTAAAGAAATTGATTAGTGCAACACTTATTACATTTCTTTTCATGTGTCGACCAAAAAGGGAATAAAAATAAAGATCTATTAAGTTTATAAAAATTTCTTTATGTAATTTATTATTATAATTATGTGAGTGTGGATGTGTGTATATGTGTGAATAAGGGTAAAGGTCTTATAAATTTCCTTAATCTTTTTAATTTATTATTATAATTATGTATGCATGTGTGTGCATGTGCATGTGTATGCATGTATATGTGGGTATGGGAAGGACTTGATAATAAGGCACTTGTACAATTCTAGTTAAAGATGTGTATACGGGTTGGCCTGCCCGTTTAAACCTAGTCCCTCAATAGCCTGCAATTTATTAAACAATTTAATTTTTTAGGCCCGCATCCGTCCTATATAGCCTGCAGGCTAATGGGCCAATCTACAGCCCATGAATGAATAAAGGGAAAAAAAATTAAAACTAATGATTTATATATATATATATATATATATATATATATATATATATATATATATATATATATATATATATATATATATATATATTGTTATTTATCATTTTGTTTTATTCATTAAAATCAATAATCCACACTATGTTATATAAGGTATGCACACAATTTATTTTTGCAAGAAATATTTTTATAATTTTATATTTTGCTGGCTTATATATTGGGAATACAACATTAAGGTGCATTAATAAAAATAAGAGTAGTTTTACATTCTTCAAAATATTTTTAGTAATTCTTTTAATATACTTTTAAAAAAATACTAAATGAATAAGTAAATATTTTAATATTCTAAAAACTTAAAAATATTTAGTATTAATTTTAGTATTTTAATATTAATTTTAGTATTAAACAATTAGTATTTTTAATATTTAGACTAAAATTAAAAGGTCCACGAGTCAACTTGTTAGCCTGCGAACCAAACCCATTTAACTCACAAATTATGCGAACTAGACCAAAAATGCTTGCTTCTAATTGAGCTTCATATTTAGAGGCCCGTAGCCTATGTGGGCCACGGGCTAAATGGGTTGTATGCAGGCCTTGACTTATATACCAGCTCTACCTATGCTTACACTTATCCTATCAAATTTTGTGAGTAATTACTTGCATTGCATCAGTATTCACACCTAGCAAGAAATTAACTAACCACTATAAGAAAAAACGATATAACTTATGGCCAAAAGTCGTCGATATAGTCATAATGCTATTAATATCGCAAGTTTTTTGACAGTTTACTGACAGACACATATCAGTCAAAAAGAGAGGCATCATTAACTTTTTCTAACTAGCAAAAGAAATTGTCAATACTTAGTGACGACCAAGCTGTTGGTATTTTTTTCAGTTAACGACGACTGAAATTTGGGTCTAATTATCAACAATCAAGTTGTAGGTAATTAGCCAATAATTTTTTATGGAAGGTCGTCAGTAAACAAACCATTCTGTCAAAAAAGAAAACCATTTTTTTAAAAATTATTATAGTATTATAGAATTATAATTATAATTAATTATTCTATATTAATTATAATTAATTTCAATTATATTAATTATTAAATAATTTCAATTATATTCATAAAATCAATTATTTATTGATATTAATTAAAATATTATTCTAAAAACAAGCTAAATAAAATAAATCATAAGATAATTTAATAATCCTCACAAACCTTTAAACGAATACTGATAAATACAATACATAAAACGAGTAATGATAAATACAATACATAAACCATAGAAAAAACTTAAGATATTCTAATAATCTTGATAGTGCTTATCTAAAAAATTATTTATGATGCATCATCTTCTTCAATGAGCTGTTGAGGTTGCAAGTCGTGCGCCACAACCTGCTACTATAGTGGTGCAAAACACTACACGATCTAATCTTGTTGTGTCAACATCATCCTCATAAGCTCCATCATCTCCTCTTATCGTGCCACTCTCTGCCTTTGCTCAGCAAACTCCCGAGAGGGCAACTTTCGTTAGTGGACCCTTGGTTAGACTTGGAAAAAATATTGGACGCTCCTTATTGATAGTTGTTGGCGAGGTCTCCAACGCCGTATAGGTCACCCTTATTCTTGTTGCCAACAACCTGCACCCACAAACCCAACTCCAAATGCTCTTCTATCTCAAGATTAGTTGGAACGGATGTGGGAGATGAAGAGGTTGTCTAAGTCCTATCCTGAGACTACCTTGCCTCATACTCTTCCTATTATGTATAAACACACAAATTAAGGCAAAATATGATAAAACAATAATTGTATAAAAATAAACATAAAAAATGAAAGGAAAATACACAAGTGCACCTTGAGTGCTTGTCTACAAACTCACTAGTATCTTACATAACATGTGTCTAACAATGGAGCTTGCTAATATTTATGCTACAATCGAATTATCTAACCTACAACATATGATATAATAAATAATAATTATATAACATTAAAATTAAAAATGAAAAGTTAAAGATAGAGTTTTTGAATATACCATCCAATGAGCATTCTCAGCCTAGGTGATGGATCCTCCTATGTGTAGGCTCCCTCCTTTTTTCGATGTCCTGTTTTTCTTTGTCTAGGCACATTTTTTTTTTGGGAAATTAGTCGAAGCACGATGAGCACAAAAGGCGTCCAAACTTCCTCTCCTATCTAGTTAGGATGTTTATCCTGACATGCGGGCATCCCTAAACATATTGGAGAGGTGGTGGGAGACTTTGTGATGAAGGTTCCACTTTACCTGCGTGCAACACCCCTACCTTAATTTTTTAACTATTTTTCTAATATTTGATTATTTATTTCTGAAAAATCGGGAAGAAATTTCAAAATTTTGTTTACCATGGTTGTGTCCATAATGTTGAGACCTATTTAATCGCGATTTTTAATAATTTTTTTGAGATAGGGTCCTGAAAAATTAGAAAATGATGATTTTGCCTTTATTTCTTAACATTAAAGGTTGACATGAGAAAAAAATTCAATTGACATTAAAATGTCAATTTGAGCTTAGAATCACATTACATGCATTAAAATATATTTTTGAGAATTTTTTGAAGTTTCAGTGCAAAATGACCAAAATGTCCTTAGGTATTTGTTAAGCCTAGCTAGTATTGGCTAGACATTCAAAAATGGTAAAAAAAAATAGTCTTAATTTATTTTTAGGTAAAATATTTAATTTTAGAATTTTCATAAAAATTTTGGTATTTATTGAATTAAAATGGATTTAATATGAATTTTTTATCTCAAAATACAAAATAAATAAATAAATAAATTTTAAAATAAATTATTAAAAATTAAAATTTATTTTTAAAAATTTATTTTTGATGAAAAATAATGTATATGTCTAGTTTTACATAAAATGCATTAATTTGATATTGAAAGCTAAATTATTTAAGTTTAGACAATTTTATCAGTACCAACTAATTTAACTATAGACAAAATTAATATAGATAAAGCTGGGACAGCTCTTGAGCCACACTTCCAGCCCTAGGAGGGGTGATTCACCTCCTATTTTGAATATTCGTCCACCTACACAAATTAAAAAAAATAAAAACCTAGATTTATTACATAATCCATTATGTCATTTTTGGACACCTAGGCTTCTTCCAACTTTTATAAATATCCATGATCTTGAACACATTTTCACCATCTTCCCTCTTCAAAAATTGGCTGAAATCCATATAAGGAGTTTCTCTCTCTAAATTTTTTTTCTTTTTCTCTATTATTATGTTTAAATTTTGCTAGTTTTCCATCAACTAGTAAAATTCTCTTCCTAGGAGCTTTACACCAACATTACCATCAACTTTTCTTCTCTTCAACCATCTTTGAGGTAATGGGGGGAGTGGGATTGGTTTTAAATTATGGTCATTTTACATGTTGGTAGGAAAGGTTTTCTCCTAATTTTTCAATACATAAAATTTAGTAGGTTCTTTTATATTGTTATAATGTTTAAATGCTAAACTTTAATTTTTATTAAGTTGTTATTCTGTTTAAATTTAGATAATTAAACTATAATTACTAAGTTGTTATTTTGCCCAAATTTAGATGATTAAATTATAATTATTAAGTAGTTATTCTGCTACAATTTTAGTAATAAAATTTTGATTATTAAGTTGTTATTCTGATAAAATTTTATAATTAAATTATAATTCCTAAATTGTTATTCTGCTAAAATTTTGATGATTACTAAATTACTATTATGCATTTTTTGCAATATAAAACAGAAATGTTGATTGTATTGGTGCTTAAATTAAATGAGACCAGGAAAACCTTTGTTTATGAAGTTAAAAACTAATAAGTTAGTGAGTAATGTAAAGCAAGTGACATGCAGTGGCATGACACCCTGCTAGCGAAGCTACAGTTTGGTATTCTAAGGAATGAAAGGTAAGGACCCACTTGTGGAGGTCTTAGGGGTAGATATCGAGTGGTGAAGGTCCCAATGACCAAGGTAGTGCTCATGAGCTGGGATATTCACCTAACCAAGTTTGATAACCCCGACAACTACTCAGTATTCAGGATTATTTTAAGAGTCTACCTCTATAAATGGACATCCTAAACTGTTATTTTGTTCCTCATTGATGATGAAGATTGTATCATGTGATGTTATTGAGAGAGGTATATGTACACCTAGTCACTTCCAAGTTTTGTTGAGAACTATTACTCACTAATGGAGAGTATGGATTTATTCCGAGTCAAGGATAGCATAGTACAACTTAGAATAAATCCTAGGTTTCCTTCTATTGTCAACTGTGTTTTATCTGTATTTATGGTAGAATTCCTACCATACATGTAAAGGTGATTTTAGAACAAATCACCTCATTCCATTGTTTTTCTTCTATGTATAATTGATCGTGATTATTAAAGATGGTGGTAACGCCCAATGATGTTGAGGCTAAGTTTGAAGATATTCCTGTGAACAAGGACCAATACATCTAGTTTATAGTATTTTTCTTTTCTATAAAGGATAAGGTAGATTAATACTGCTCTATACAAGATCTTTTTGTTGTACTTTTTACTTCTCTGTATTTAGTTGTTTTATGACATGTATTACGAAATCATGATATATATATAGATAGATAGATAGATATATAACAGACTTTATCTTTTATCTTTTACTACCATTTCTAAGTTCTTTTAAGTTTAGAATTTTTTTGCTATAAAAGTGGAAAGAATTTTAATCACATATTCATTAACGCAAACTTAATAACTAATAAAATTACTAAACTAGTATGGGGTATTATTAATGTGAATGGGTGTCACACTTCTTCCTCAACTTCTCCACATAACATTTGTTTTAATATAAGTTAGTGAAATAATAAACTAGAATGACATATTGGTTAAATTTAAATTTGCAACTTACCATAAAAGCATCTAGGTATGCCCTTTTATCTTTCTCCTTTAACTTTCCCAATCTGGTCCAAGGAGATCGATACTGCCTCTTGATAACCTAAGTGATGGCCTTTGATGCCATCTTTGAAGGAAGGAACCTTTACAATAAAAACATGTACTAAAAAAGGAATAAATTTATTTTGATTATTTTGTACCCACTATTGATCGGATAAATAATAGTGATGTAGATCAAGGAAGGTCATTCAAAAGAAAAGGAAAAGCTAAGTGGAATGACCCTTTAATTAGGCCAAGAGGATTTAATAAGGGAAAAACTAAAAAGGACGAGCTTACTAGGAATACCTATGAGGGGAATCTTAAATAGACCTAAGGAGCATTTAGAGGTGATAAACACAGTACAAGCTCAAGCCAAAGTGGAAGAAGAAAGCCCAAGATGGTGCACTTGATTCAAGTAGAAGAAAGCTCAATTTAAGGGACTTAATAATGCACAAACCATAATGCACTTGATGCTCTAATGAAGTGGCGCTAAGCCCTTAAGGCTAGCACCAAGCGTGGGCCCTTTATAACAGGATGTTGATGTTTCAGCTTCATGGGTAAAATGCTTAATGTTGAGTATTAGTTTTCTATGCTTCCTAACCTTGATTTTTGTTGATGTTTGATTCATTTACCTTGTATTTGCTAATGAGTGTTAAATAATATCCATGTATAGTGTTGTAGGGATGTGATTATATTCTTATGTGATTGTTGTTATGTGTGTATGTGAATGGAACGATGGACCCTATGTAAGAAAAAGATCAAAAACATTTAAGGCTTAAAGATTGTCGTTGGTAAGGGAAGGGTGGAATCCTCAGAAGAGTGTATCCTCTTTGGTTCCCAATATGTGGTGTGATTTGAAAGATGCCTTTTCTTTGGCAAGGGTAGGTTGGATCCCTTTTGGTCCCTAAGGTGTGATAAAATCTAAAAGATGCACCATTGGCATGGGAATGGTGTAAACCTTGTTGAGTGGATCTCCCATAGTCCCTAAGGTGAGGTATGATATTAAACCATCTTTGCCAATGGAAGGGTACCATTTCTTTCAAATAAAATGATGAGAAAAAATTCTTTAGTAATGGACAAATGTGGAAAATGCAACCCTTTCAATAATGAAAGGTGGTAGATGTTTGTGGACAACAGGAGAGTGAGAATTATGGCATAGAACAAGAGGGATACAGATGGTGTATGACTTGTTGTGTGTTTTGATGTTGGTGGAGGAGAAGTGAGCCACAGTGGTGGTGGCAAAGAAAAGCTTTCATGGAACTTTTGTTAAGAATTTATTCTTTTTTAGAATGGAGTTATGTGTGAATGGGTTACACATTTAAATATAGGCTTACATTGATTGTCTTCTTCAAAGCATGAGTTTCAAGACGGATCCTATAATGAATAGCAACAAGAATAAAAAAAATGGGAGGGAAAGGATAGGGGAATGAAAAGAGGGAAGGAAAGAAAGGGTGTGGAAAAGGTAATGAAGGGTGTAGGAAAGGAGGTTAAAGAAATAGAAGAGTGGAGTGTTTCTTAACTAACAAGTTTGGTAGAAAAGGTTGGAGCTTGGAGAAGAGAAAAGAGGAAAGAGGAAGAAGAAGGAAAGTTTGAAGGCAAAATAGGTGTAGAGATAGAGAGGGAGACTATTTTGATATTTAAGACTTTGTTTTATTTTAATATTTAATTTAAGACATATATTTTTTTTTCCATGCAAATGTGTCACCTTTTTTTGTTTTAGTCCCTATAAATTATTTTTGTTTTGTTTCTACTCCTTGTAAATTATTGATAACGTGACATGATGGCATGACACTCTTGCTAACGTGGCATGATGATGTCATCAGGGTGATGAAATAACACCCTTATTGACGTGGCATGATGATGTTATTATGACATTATCAAATGAGATGACATGGAATGATGACGTCATCAAGGTGATGATATGGCATAATGACATCATTAAGTTTGTTAATCACGTCATTTTTTGTAATGGACGCTTACATTAAGGACAAAAACATACGGGTTCAACGTTTTAGGGACTGAAGCCAATACTTTTTTGCGAGGACGAAAAGCAAAAAAGAGCTAAATTGTATGGACGAAAAATATATTTAAGCCTTTATTATATTAATGTGAAGTTTTTGCTTTACGAACTTTGATTATAAAGTGTTACAAATTTCATGTGCTATAAATCTAGGTATAAGGTTATGATAATGTCCTCTAGGGTGTTATAAATTACATTTATATGTTTCTATAGTGACGATATACACATGAGGAAATTATAAATTATCTTAATGAATTAATTTAATAATTCATCTTAATTATAAAAAAAATAAAGTATTAAATATGTTTTGAATTCTCAATATAATATATGTGTATAATTTTCATTAATATTTTGATTTAAGTATTTAAGAAAATTCAATAACATTATATAACACTTGTTGATTGATTTTATACATTTGACACATTTTTCTTTATATACATGGTGATACCATTTATATTTTTTCTCTATTATGATATCAATTAATTTAGGATTCTCCAATGTATGAGAAGTTAATTTATTAATTAAATGATTCACATTTACTAAAAATGTTTATAATTTTTTATTTAATTTATTATTTTAAATCTGTCTGTATGTGTGTACTTGTGCATTTGTGTATGTGTGTGCAGGTATGGGCGATATTGATACTATTGTACTTGTATTTGCATTTATTCTTATCAATTTTTATAAATTACTTATACAAATGTACTCTGTTTTTTATTTTTATTCTAGTAGATATATACTTGTCGTAAATTTGTGTGATTATATTAGTTGCTAATTAACTTGCTACAATTCTAAACATAGTTTAGGGTGAAGACATCTTAAATATTTTAAATCAAATTGTAACTTAATTATATTAGTTATAAATACTAGGACAAATGGTGATAAATTTGTTACTTATGCAATTTGTAGAGGTGAACAAAAACCCAACGTTCAACCTTTACTCGATAAAACTAAAGTGAGAATATAGTTTTTGGGTGGGTTCGGATGGGTATATGAGTAAAATAGGTTAAAAAATTAGATTATGGTGGGTATTATTGAGTGGATTTGGCTTTAAATTTTTTATACCGTTGGTAACTGAACTCAATTGATAATATATGTAGAAAAGTTAAAAAAAAATAAATTATGTGTTTTCTAATGAGTTGAAATGAGCCATTGAATAGTCATTTTCTTGTAGATTACATATTTTAATTAAATACTATAACCTTTTTGCACAATGCCTATCGAATTGTCATGTCACGACCTTGGAAGTTAGAATCGAGTGTGGCAGGCGATAAAGAGAGAAAGGTGTAAGAAAAATCATGAGCCTTATGGCTTTTACTAACTTCTTTATGTCTTTTTCAAAAAATCAAGAATAGTCATTTTTTTATGAATGAATAGTCATTTCTTTCCTCAATTGCTCCTTTGTTTTCTCTTTTATTTTCCTAAGAAGAATCATTGCTTTGTATGCCAAGGCCTTTTGGCTTTTGCTTACTTCTTTATGTCTTTTAAAAATAAAGTTGAAGGAAGAATTGTAGCGGAGAAGAAGAAACCACTATTTTTGTGATGGAAATGGATGGCACAGACAATATCAAGAAACCATTAGAGATTAAAGAAGTAAGAAAATATTGTTGCCCACCAAAAAGACAATGGCACACCCTCCTACTATCTTAGTTTCACTTCTTTAGCTTTCTACCTTTGAAATCCAATCTCCCTCGCGTCTCTTCCACCTTTACAAAGATGGGTGCATGGAGCACCTCCTCGGTATATAAACACCAACAAAACACCAACCCCCAAATTGATGTTGCCCCAAGGTCGTCGTTGTCAAAGCAAATGTCGTCTTTGCCTCCATCTATTACAAGCTCCTCCTAGCGTCTCTTTCTTTCACGAACTCATACATACCCACCTGATGAACTTGCCACCCGATCAACCTATCACTCAACTTATCTAATAATCCAAATGGACAGAAACTATGCAAATTATTAGCTACTTAATTTGTTTCTATTTTGGATTTTTTTGAACCAAATTTGACCAAAATTGATTAATTCTCACCTCTAACAATTTGTTACACGAAGGAAAAAATTTCAGATAAAGAGTTGTCATGATTGTGTAAAATAGCAAGTTCAAGTAATATAATGATCCTACGATTATTTCTAATCAATCTAAAGCCATTGGATTTAATGAGATTAGGTGTTTTGCATCATATGGTCTTAACAATCATCTATCAAAAATGTCTTTTTCTATGTAACATAACATATTTGGCCTTTTGCAATGTTGTATAAATTGCAATCTGTTTTTGACTAAGTCTACACTTTTTTTCTTGCTACACAAACTTCATCATTAGTCCTTCAAGGTTATGTCAAGGTCAAACATAATTTTTTTTTGTCACCAACTCGGGTAAATATCTTTAGTGTCCTACAATAACTTCACATTAATTTGTTTTATTTTTCTTGGAGTATATTGGCATTGAGGTTTCTAAATATGTTACTAAACAAGAAACTATTTGTTCATGATTTCAAATAACGTGATTTGATAAAAGTCAACAAGTGTACATTTATGTCACTTTTAGTAATGAACAAATTGTCTCATGCTTTAATAGCATATTTAGAAACCTCAATGCTAGTAGGCTCTATGAAAAACAAATTAAATTAATATGACATTACTATAGGACATTGAAGATACTTAAGCAAGTTGGTGATGAAAAAGAAGTATGTTGGACCACGAAATAACTTTGAAAGATTAATGTTGAAGAAGTTTTGGTAGAAAAGAATGGATTGTAAACAATTTTCTCCAAGCAAAATAGAGTTAAGATACCTTTGAAAAAGGCCAAACCTCCCTATTAATTGACTTAGAGTTACCTTCCACAATTGTTGCCTCAGCCACAATTTGCTTTTCTTGAATGTGTATACTTTATTTCATTGTTATTTCTTTTGCTTCTCCAATTGTAACATTTAAGGTTATGTCAACCACTAACATATTTTAGTCATCAAATTTGGTCTATATGCTCAATGTCTCCAATTAACATGATTTTAATTGCTTTCTCTTTTTGAGGAGCATGGCCACAAGGTGAGAGACTTGGTGAGAAACTAATTTTCCTTGTCCTTTAATTGCTTGAAGCAAAGCCTCCATCTTGGTACAATAATTCTAGATGTGGCATAAAGTCACTTTTTCCTACTAATCAAATTATATGCCTCACCTTTCCCAAGGCATCAATCTCTTTTGCAAAATTTGCCATTATCATTGGATGCCAGGAGACCAAATACTACCAATGAGACATTGAAGCATATACTAAGCAAGATGCCTTTTACATATAACCATTAAGGGTGTCATTAGTAACATTTAGTTATCTCAAATTCAACTTGAATGAAGGAACTCATGTAGGAGACTGAATAGTTTGGAATGTTCAAGTAAAACAATTTCATTGGTCAAACAGTGAGATTAGATCACATTTGAAATGATTGTATGAAGATTAAGTCGCTACTTGAGGCATCCAAAGAACAAACAAAATTGGCTCCTCACCAAGTCTCTCACCTTGTGGTTGTGCTCCATGAAAAGTAAAACTAATTAAAATCATGTGAATTGTAAACGTTGAATATAGAAACCAAACTTAGTGCTAAAGAAAACTAAGCATGTTAGAGGCTAATATAACCTTAAAGGCTACACTTGAAAAAGTAGAAATAGCATGGAAATGAAGTGCATGTACACATACACCTCCAAGAAAATGATAGCTAAGACAACTTTGGAGAAGACAAAAAATTTAAACATCTAAATATCATTAATGTTTGGATTTTCTCTTCTTTATTAGCATTTTTGAACCAAGTCATTTCATAGTAGCTACTCGATGTTGCTTGAAACATGAACATTGCTTAACCATGACTTAGACTTGCCATATATGTCTTTCCTTCTTCATTATACCCACATTGTCATCAATAAAAAAATGAGTGATTTGGCAAACCCACTTTTTTCTTTGCCCTCCAATTCTAATGCAAGCTTCTTATTCCTTAGCTCCCCAATAATGTTTTGATCAACTAAGCTATTTGTCTACACTTTCTTTAACAACTTTTCATAACTGTTTTAAACAACCTTCCTCTCTCACATTATTCCTCTTTCCTTTTCAATTATTCTTTAGCTTTAATCCTTCTCAACATCTCCACCTCAATCTTCTCCAAGAGTGCCTCACTCCTACACCATTCATGGTGGAAAGGCTAATAAGAATTAAAGCTAAATAAGAACTGATAAAGAAAGAGGAATATCATGAGAGAGGGAATTTAGCCAACAAAGTTATGAAAATTTGTTGAAAAAAGTGTAAATAGATAGCATAGTTGATAAAAACACTATCAGGGAACTTGTTGGAACCAAAAAAATATGAAGTGTCTAACCCCTTAAAAGTTTTGATGATAACAAAAGTTATTAAAATTTATGATTGTCTAACAAGTGTGTTTCTTGTATAGTTTAATCTTGAAATTATCAGTTTTCATGAAGAATGCCTTTTAAACAAAAGTGGTTTAAAAACATGTCTTATCATAACTGTCCAATGACCGTCCAAAATTTTGGTAAGTTAATCGTCTAACATTTTGCGATAAGACCATCTAACAAGTTTTTAAACAAATCGTCCAAATATTTTTCCAACTTGGACAATTATCTTATCAAGCGTGTGTCTTTCAAATGCCCATATGCTTTATTTGAAAGTTGTTTTTGAAATTTGGCTAAGTCTTTTTATTCACGCAAAATCACTTCGATTTAAATGTTTTGATAAGTTCTAAAACATAGTACCATACAACACAAAGCAAGTCAACTTATCAACCACGAGCACTTCCCAAAGCGTGAAAAGAGAAAAGAAGCATAAAGAACTTTCAATGTGTCAAAAAAGCAATATATCTTTAAGGTATAACTATTTGTGTCATTGTCTACATCTATACTCTCTCTTGTTCATTAAGACAAAAGTTTTTGATATAACGTGAAGAATATATCTCATGCATTTAATGCAACACTAGAACAGGAAAAATTTTCTCTCCAACAAATACCTTCACCTCTTTTGTAAAAGAGCCTTCTCGCTAAAGAAGACAAGAGTTACGTGAACAAGCTCACTAAATTTTCTTTTAGATCTAAACTTAGTCATTGGACGATACATGTAGTGTTCATATTTTCATACTTTTTTTAATTACAAAGCTATGTAATCAAAACATAAATTTCATATTGTCACTTGTGTGAGTTAACCTACAAAGATATCCTTTGTAAAAGCCTGAAGAGACTTAGTGAAAAAGAATACTTATTGTAAGTAATCTCGGGTTGAGATTACGTCCTGTGTAAGGCTTGAAGAGGCTGCGAAGAATACTGATTATAAGTGTTATTCTTAGTGGAAAACCTTTATGTAGAAGGGACTGGACATAGCTCTCATTTGTAGAGTGAACCAGTATAAAACCTATTGTGTGCCTTCTTTTATCCCTGACCTTTTATCTTTATGCATGCTTTCTTGGATGATCTTTTTTTAGCATTTTTTATTGTAACACATAGAGATTTGCAAAATGTTTTCAAAGTGCACATACACACAATTCAACCCCTTTCTTGTGTGTATCTTTTTTATTTTGGAATTAAGGAATAAAAACCTTGCATTTGAATTTTACATGTTTTTTCTATCAATAACTTATGTCTTTATGTTCAAGGTCTCTAATTAACACAATTTTAATTTATTTTCATTTTTTTTTTTGGAACCAGGATACAAGTTGAGAGAATCGATGAAAAAACATTTTTCTTTATTCTTTACTTAAATCACTAGGTCTTTCACCTTGTACCCATGCTCCATGAAAAGTGAAACAAATTAAAATCATGTCAATTGGATACCTTGAACATAAAGACTAAATTTGGTGGGGGAAAAAAGCATGCTAAAGGTTGATATAACTTTAAAAGAAACAATTGGACAAGCAGAAATAACAGTAAAATGAAACCTCAAGCAAATTATAGTTTTAGAGAAGGCTAAGCTTTCTTTTTCGTGTTTGTTGCCTTACCTTTTTGTCCAATTTAGGCATCACTCAAGTGTTGATTGTGCATGGTCGATCACAATATGACTCATTTATTTGAATGAATTTTTTAATAACTCAACAAACACAAAACAAAGACTAAGAAGTGTGTTAATCCCTCAATTCACTTCCAACCCATGTTGTATATTAATTGACACATTGTAATACTCCTTTAATTTTAAATATAATTTATATTAATTTAATTATTAATTTAGGTTGATGAAAATGTGAGCAATTTTTTTAATTCTATAATAGAAAAATTCTAAATTTAACAGAATTTGGAAATAGAAGTGAAATGATGAAAACTGCTTATGTGTATATATATATCAAACTATACATCATGGTTTGATAATACAGAAAATTAAAAAAATACATCAAAAGATAGACACTATCTAACCCAATATATACATCAAAAAGATCTTATACAGAGCAGTGTTCATCTACCCTATCCCTCATACAAAAAGAAAAATACTATAAGTCTTTAGGTCCTCTCCTGTTAAGATGTCCTCTAACTCGTACTCAACATCACGGGGAGTTAATGTTGTCTTTAATAATCACGATCAATCATACACAGAAGAAAATAATGGAGTGATGTGTTTTGTTCTAAAATTACTTTTACATGTATGGTAGGAAATATACTATAAAACAAAGATAAAACACAGTTGACAACAAAAGGGATCCTAAGGTTCATTCTAAGTTGTATTAGACTATCCTTGACTAGGTATGGATCCATACTTCCCATTAGTGGGTAATAGTTCTCAATAGAACCTAGGAAGTGAGTGGGAGTACATATACCTCATTAACATCATCACATGGTACAGTCCTCATCATTATTAAGGAAAATAACAGTCAGGATATCCATTTATAGAGGTATACTCTCAAACTAATCCTGGAATGTTAAGCAGTTGTCGGGGTTATTGAGCTTGGTCAAGCAAATATCCCAGCTCAAGGGTGCTACCCTAGCCATTGGGACCTTCATCACTCAGTGCCTAACCCCAAGACCTCCTCAAGTGGGTCTCTGCCTTTCATTCTTTAGCATACCAAACTGTAGCTTCCCTAGCAGAGTGTTATGCCACCGCATGTCACTTGCTTGACATTACTCACTAAACTATCAATTCCTAACTTCTCAAGCAGAGGTTTCCCTGGTCTCAATTAATTTGAGCACTAGTACAATCAACATTTCTGCCTTATTTTGTAGAAATTACACAATACCAAAATTTTAACAGAATAACAATTTACTAATTATATAAAATCTTTATCAGAATAACAATATAGTAATTATAATTTAATTACTAAAATTCTAGCAGAATAACAACTAAACAAATACATTTTAATTTTCTAAATTTGAGTAGAGTAACAATTTAGCAAGTGCATTTGAATTTTCAAAAATTGAGCAGAGTACTAGCTTAGCAATTGTAATTTAATAATCTAAATTTGAGCAGAGTAACAACTTAGCAATTATAATTTAATAATTTAAATTTGAGCAGAGTAACAACTTAATAAAAATTAAAATTTAACATCAAACATAATATGATAATAATAACTAAAACTATGCCTAAACGGGTTTAGGGGAAAACTCTTCCTACCAACATGCAAAGTGACATTAATTTAGAACCAACCCCACTCCCCCCATTACTTCTAAGATAGTTGATGAAGAGGATGAAATTGTTGATGCAAAGCTCTTAGGAAGATAACTTTACTAGTTGTTGAAAAACTAGTAAAATTTTAGCATAAAAACAAAGTAAAATAAAAAAATTTCTAAAGAGCGAAGCTCTCTAAGAATTTGGCTAGCTTGAGAGAGAGGAGGATGTGTGAAAAATGACCAAGAAGCATGGGTATTTATAGAGGAGAAGGGTGGGTTAGGTGTCCACTTGATAACATTATCCATTATGTCATAATTTCCTTTTTATTTTTCTTTTTAATTAATTTTAGGGACACATGACCCAAATAGGTGGTGAATCACCTATTTTAGAGTTGGGGACGTGCTCCACCAGCTGTCCCAAGCTCCCATGTGCCAATTTTTATCTGTAGGTGAATTAACTGATATCAATAAAAACGCCTAAACTTGAAAAATTAGCTTTTAATATCAAAATAATGAATTTTAATGCAAAACTGGACAAATAAATTATTTTTCATCAAAAATAAATTTCTAATAATAAATTTTAATTTTTATTAATTTATTTCAAATTATATGTATTTATTTTGTATTTTTAAGCTAGAAAATTCATAAAAAATCCATTTTAATTCAATAAATACCAAAATTTTCATGAAAATTATAAAATTAAATGATTTACCCATAAATAAACTAAAATTATCATTTTCACCCTTTTTGAATGTCAAACTAGTACTGGTTGACTTATTAGACACATAAGAGCATTTTTGTCATTTTACACAAGAATTTTAGAAAATTTTCAAAAAATTTCTAAAATTATATTTTAATATATTCGATATAATTCCAAGCTCAAATTGAAATTTTAATGTCAATTGAATCTTTTTCTTATGCCAGCTCTTAATTTTGAGAAATAGGGACAAAACTGTCATTTACTAATTTCTCCAGGCTCTGGCTGAAAAAAATTATTAAAAATCACGATTAAATAAATCTTGAAATTCTGAGAATAATGGTGGGGATCAGAATATTGAAATTCTTTCTCGATTTTTTAAAATTACATTGTCAAATATTAGAAAAATGGTTGACAAAATTAAAATAGGGTTGTTATATTTTTCACTATTTTTATTTCAATATAAAATTTTTATAACAAAATATACTCAATATAAAATTTTTAAAATATTTTAAGGTCAAAAAGTCTCTGGTTGGTTCCTGTAATCAACTAGGGTATTTTTGTTATTTTTGAAAAATTGTTTCAATAAATTTACGAAAAATTTCTAAAATTATTATTAATTATTCTAAGTATATTGATGCCTAGAGCTGTCAATTTGGGCTTGGCCCGATGGGCCGGCCCGAACAACCCGTAAAATGGACTAGGATGGCTTTAAAAAACATGGCCTAAATTAAACCGGGCCGTTTTGGCCCGGGCCGCTTGGCCCGATGGGCTGAATGGGCTCGTGCCAGGCTGGCCTGTTAGACACATTAAAAAAAAATATAATCTATTCGAAAGAGAGTTATAGCCGTTTTACGATTTTAGACTTACGGCTCCTCTCCTTCATAGACAAAGACAGTCTCCTTCACAAAAGAAAACCCTAAACGACTAAGAGGAAAGGTTGCGTTGCTGTTGCTGTGTCTGTGACGCTCGTTGGATTGCGACCTCCTGAACTGCTTGACACTCACCAACCTCTAATGTCGTCGACCGTGCTCTATCGTCGATCGCGCTCCGTCGTCGATCGCTAATAAGGTGTTCTCCCTGTTCGTCAATTTGTGGCTCCACAGTCACTGTCAATCCTGAGCTTGGTGGCTCCCTACTCCGGCACTCCCTAGTCGTCCGTCAGTCCCTGGTTGGCTAGCTCCATCAGACTTACAAGTAGGTTTGTCATTTGTGTGAGCCAGTTATGCTTGACTGTATTCAATTTTAATTAGAGAACTGGTTTCCCTAATGTGGAAGTTTCTTTCTTTTTTGGTGACTTAGGAGCAGTTTGGTTTTGAGAGTTTTATTAGACACAATTACACAACACAGTAGTGAGTGGATTTTTTGTCTTCCTGATACACGTGAAAGGAAGTTGGAAACAGAGCTGTAGAAGCAAAAGAAACTGCACTGTGGATGTAATTTTTGCCCCCAATAAAATTCATGAAATTGAATGAAGATTAATGCAACCAATATAATTTTGCACTCTTTGGTAATGGTGTATGCTTGTTGTAATAGTTTTGTATGTCAATAAATATTAACTTATTAGCTTTTTTTTTTCCAATTCTTAAACTATAAGAAATTTGAAATATTAAATTGATTGCATTGTGTGAATCTTTATGTTGTCATTGATGTGTTCCCCTTAGTATTTTGTGTTAACAATTTGAAATTTAAAGTTAGAGACTTAGAGTGAATTTTGTTAAATTTTTATATGCAATCATGAATCTTGATTCAAATTTGGAGAATATGGAGGATGAATTAGATATAATGGATACTCCATATGATACTATTAACACAGAGGCTACTCCAACTAGTAATCCTTCTGTTAATCGTAGTGCTACTATTGTTGGTAATAATAGTAAGAGAGATAATGATGACCAAGATATTAAAGAGACTAAGAAAGTTAAGACTTCTGAGGTCTGGAATTATTGTGAAAAGATTGGTCTAGTTGATGGGGTGGAAAAATGTAAATGTAAGGGTTGCGGGAAAATGTATACATGTAAAGTTGCTTCTTGCACCAATCATTTAAGACGCCATATTCCTAGATGTCATTCAATTCCTAAGTTCCATGATGTGGGGGTGTTGTTAGATAACAAAGCTAGTTTGTTGAAGCAATGAAAATTTGATAGTAAGGTTTATCGAGATGCATTTGCTAGATGTATTATCAAGCATGATTTTCCATTTAGCTATGCTGAGTACGAGGGGGTTTGGGCGGTGAATAAAGTGTTGAACCCTGATTTTAAACCCATTAGTAGAAACACTGCAAGAATTGACTGCAAGCATATGTATTTAAGTGAAAAAGGCAAAGCTAAAGAGTGTGTTAAGTACTATTCCTGGTAGAATATGTTTGACTTCTGATGTATGGACAGTTGTGACTACCCAAGGGTATATGATTGTGACTGCTCATTATGTTGATAAGAATTGGCAATTAAATAGTAAGTTGCTTTCATTTTGTCACTTGGATAGTTCACACATTGGACTGGAATTATCAGGAAAAGTACTTGGGGTGCTTAAGGATTGGGGGATAGACGGGAAAATATTTTTTCTCACATTGGATAATGCATCTTCCAATGATAGCATGATAAAATTTTTGAAAGAAAGACTTAATTTGCAAAATGCCTTATTATGTAATGGTGAATATTTTCATGTAAGGTGTTGTGCACATACCTTAAACCTCATAGTTCAAGAAGGTTTGAAGGCAATGGGTGATAATGCTATGTATAAAATTAGAGAAAGTGTCAAGTATGTGAGGGCTTCGGAGGGGAGGTTGAGGGAATTTCAAAGATGTGTTGAAGAAGTGCACTTGAGTGGTGTAGGTGGCGGTTTCTTGAAGTTGGATGTATCCACTAGATGGAATGCTACATATATGATGCTTGAAAGTGCTATCAAGTATTGCTGTGCATTCACTAATTTGGGATATTGTGATAAAAGTTACAAGTTTTTACTAACCAATGAAGAGTGGGAAAGAGCAGAGAGGATATGTGAATTCTTGGCCCTATTTTATGATATTACTAACTTGATATCCGGGTCATCTTATCCCACCTCTAACTTATATTTCATTCAAGTTGCAATTATAGAGATGGGATTGAATAAAAATTTGACTTGTGAAGATGAGGTCATCAAAGATATGGCAACAAGGATGAAGGCAAAATTTGATAAATATTGGAATGAGTATTGTGTCACTATTGCATTTGGATGTGTTCTTGACTCGAAGGCTAAGTTGAATTTTATAAGCTTTTGTTATAAGAGGCTTTATCCTTATGATTATGAAGCAAAGGTGAATAAGGTGAATGAGAGTTTGTATAAACTCTTTGGTGAATATGTAAACAAAGCAACTACATCAAGCTCATGTATAGCTAGTAGTTCAAGAGACACTCAATCTCATTCTCATTCATATGCACATCCAATGCCAAGTGGAAGTTTCTCATCATCTATTCTTGAGGTAAGTTTGAGTAATATAGTTTCTATTCATTACATTAAATTTATTTTCTATTCAAGTCTCAAATCTTGTTTTGTTTGTCTAATTTAATCTTAGGCATACCATCAAGAAATAAGACAAAAGACTTCAAATGATGGCAAGTCTCAACTTGACATCTACTTGAGTGAATCATGCCTTGTTGGTCATGACATGGATGCTCTCCAATATTGGAAATTGAATAAGCATTGGTTCCCTCAACTTGCAATTATGGCTTGTGATATTTTAAGCATCTCAATCACAACAGTGGCTTCGAAATCTTCATTTAGCATTGGTGGTCAGATTTTGCACAAGTATAGGGATTGCTTACTCCTTGAAACTATGCAAGCCCTCATTTGTACCCGTAATTGGTTGCACAGTTTTAAAAAAATTGGACCTTCTGGTAATAATAAATTAGTCATAAATTTGATGTAATATTTTTTTTGATTACAAATTGTAATTAATTTTAGTTATTGACTTTTTTTATATTTTGAATTACAAATGCAAAAGAAATAGAGGAGATACAATTGTTTACGGAGCAAACTAGTCAAGGAGAGAACCTAACAATTGGGGAGGAATGATTAAGTTGAACTTCTTTAAGTATACTACTAGTATCTAGATTATGCACTTTTCTTTATAAATAATTGCATATGAGATTGACACTAAATTGGTGTTGCTTTTTGCAGTGAAATTGCTACTACCTTATGCTGCTATGATGGTGTTTTGTTGTAGTAAAATTAGTGCTTTTGCTTGTAATGTTACAGTCATGAAGACTTGTTGCCTTTTGTTTAAAGACATTGGTTTTGATTTGGACTTTGAGGAACTATATTTGGTTTGGACAATATTATTGTATGTGTTTGTTTTTGGTTTGAGACTTTGAGCTTTGAGGAACTTTATTTGGTTTGGAGTTTGGACAATGTGTCACTCTTGTGTATTTACTCTTTATGACTTTATGAAGTAGGCTTGTATTTGGTTTGGACAATATTATTAGTTTAGTGGTTACTTTTGGACATATGAAAACAATTATCATGGTGTAATGAGATTATGATTTATAAGAAAAGCTACAGGTTGAAAACAACACTATTGCAATATTGCTATAATTACTAAATTAGAAAAGTTATATTCTACATTTCAAAGTTTAGAAATTTTCTACTTTTGCTACATGTGGGTTGAGGCATACAACTATAAACATAAGGTAGATATTTAAAGAGTAATTTGAGTATCAAGTCCATTATAAGAAAGATTTTTTATTACACAAATAATTGTGATTGAATTTACAAACACTAGCATTAAAAAGGTAAAAGAAAAAAATTAATTTTGAATCATTTAAATGATTTTTGGAAAAATAATAATAAAGACAACGTACAATCGGTTCTAAAAAATTTCAGGCTAATTTGGCCTGTTGGCCCAATCTAAGGCCAGGCTGGGCTTTAAAAACACTGGCCCGAAGGAAGTGCGATCGGAGCCAGGCCGGCCTAGTAGCATGCTCTGACTCGTCGGGACAGCTCTATTAATGCCTTAAAAACAATTTTTTAAACACTTTCAACTATTTTTATTTATTTATTTTGTTATTTAGCATTTTAAGGGTAAAATGGTCATTTTATAAATTTTCAAACTTCGTTTCCCAAAAATTATTAAAAATCTAAACTAAATACTACCTTCTAATATGAACATAACCATAGGGATCAATCTTTTGAGATCTCCATCTGGTTTTCTAGAAATAAATATAGAATAATTTAATATATAAAAGTAGGGGTGTTACACACATAGTCACAACATGACTTATTTATCTAAATAGATTTTTTAGTAAAACATGACCAAGTATATTTATTAAATAGAATATGTGAGCCAAGTCTTAAATTTCTTAATTTTCATCCCTAATAATGTTTATTTACATAAAAAAATTATCTGGAAATGGAGAAGAAATGAATAGCATGATCAAGCTAGAGTCATTAATTTGATTTGAAAATTGACAATTAAGATTTCATTTGGATAAAAAAATAGTGAGCAAAAGTAAGGGTTCAATAAGCACACCTATGAATGAACATAGTGAACAAAGTATTTGTTTCCACAAATATAACATAATACTCCTAATTTTAATTAAAACATTTTTTCCTAATTTTAATTCTTGCCACCACCAAAATTGAATTCTTCCTTTATCTTCAAAATGTTTGGTTTTTTGGAGTGTGGTGCACTTTTGGCCTTTGTCCCTTATTATTGCAGTCCAAGTCCACTCCAATACTCCTATGCCTTCAATTGCAATTGCTATCATACATTATTTATAAACCATTCTGTAAAAAATCACAATGTCACTCAATGAGGGCACGAGTTTTTATTATCAAGTAGAGCTGTCAAAATGGGTCTAACCTGATGGGCCAGCCTGCTTAGCCCCCTAAAAGGGCTAGCTTAGGCTAAAAAATAAGCAGCCTAAAAGAAACTGGCCCATCTAGCTCGGCGGGCCAATTGGGCCTAGGCTAGTCTGGTCTGGTTATATATATATATATATTTAAAAAATTAAAAAAAGGGTTATACACGTTTATGAAAAAAAGAGGCTAACATGAGTATTTCATTTTGTAAATAAAATTCGCTTAAAGATATATTTTTAATGAGACTATTGAGTAATTAAGTCAATCATATATAAATAAAAATATTCGTTTATGTTAGAAAGTATGTAAAATTTAATTTTAAATATTTAATATGATTTAAATAATTTAATTTTGTATAATTTTTGACAGAAAAAATAATAATTAAAATAAATAACAACATTAATAAGTTTGAAAAAAATTCAAGCCAAATTGGCCCCAGTAGCCCGCATAAGGTTAGGCTAAGCCAAAAAAAAAGAGGCCCAAACATAAACTAGGCCGGGCGGCTAGCAATGGCCTAGGTGGGTTGGGCCAAGTCGGGCCGACCCATCCAATTTAACAGCTCTATTATCAGGGAACCATCTAAGAGAAAAACTAAGAGACACCAAAAAAATGAAATTGAAAATTGAAGAGAACAAAATATAAGATATATGTGTGTGTCAAGGATGGATAATGTCTTAGCCATGTGTGTGTGGCTTGATGCAGTGCATGCTGATGGAAGCACCGAGACAGACCCATGGTGGTGGGTGTAGTCGCTCATGACTAAGGCACATAGGTGTCTGCTTTATTATTTTTTCTACAACATAGCGAAAAGAAGATCTAAAATTAAATAGAGGATGAGAAAATACTCATTATGAGCATGAGTTGGAGGCTACACATTCAAAGTAATGACCCAATGATCAACACCATTGTCTCTACGTTTGTAGCCAAAAGCTATAGGAATTGTGGACCCTGTAAATCTAAAGACAAAATTCAAATCAAATAAAGACAAAAAAAAACTAAATCAGATAGAAAGTCAATACCTATAAATAAAGAATCAACACATCTTCAATGACCCATCACCATCAAGCCAACATCTTCCTCCACGCCAAAACACTTCTTATGTCACAACAACCATCATCATGATACCAACATCACAGAATTGCCTAAATAGCATCCCATTAGGCCATATGCCACCAACATAGAACCAACCACCTTTAATTGAACCATTTGAGCCGCTACAAATTAGCCACCCCCACCAACATCCCACAAATAGGTCACCCCTACCCATGCCCGCCATGAACTAGCCATCTTTCTTGTTCCTTACCACAAACTAGCCACCGTCACCTATGCCCCACTATGAACCAACCACCCTTTTCGTGAGCCACCATATGACGCAATCGTATTACCTAAAGCAACGAAGATGGGAGACTTGTAAGAAAGAAGAGGAGAGGGAAGGAGGAACATAGAGGGAAAATGGAAGAGGGATGATTAGAGAAAATATTATATTCAAGCTTACTGAAGGCTCCGGTGATAGTAAAGTCAATATAAAATTTAAAAAGCATTAAATGTGAACCACCCACTAGGTTGTTGATAATTTACTAGCCAAATTTAAATGAGCATTAAATGAAAACCACCTTAATGTAAAGATTCACTTACCAATGACATGAATTTATATTACTGATAATTAAATCGTACTTTGCATTAATTTATTTGTGCCTAAGTTGTTGGTAATACAAAGAGCTAGATTAAAATTACTATAGTAGTTCAACAATGTCCTTATCGATGGCTATCCCATCAATAAGATTGCCATTTGTTGTCTGTGTCGTGGCTGTCAGTAATGCATAATATTTTGTAGTGATAAATGAGGTTATCTCACTAACTTATAGTATTTTTCATATGTTACTTGGAGTAAACCTTAAATTCATAACTTATAGTTTATTATTATTTTTTAATCTTTATTCTTAATTCTTTAATGAAATTTCTCATTTATTGCATTCTTTAATATTAGACTATTTCCTCTAATAAAATTATTCCTTTATTATTATATTATTTATTTTAATTATTACATTATTTATATTACTTATATTTTTTAATTAAATATTTATTTTCAGCAAGAAATAAGAGTTCAAAATTAACTAAAAATTCTAAAATTATAATTATTTAAAAATATATATTTCTACAAAATAAAAATATTGATAAAATATCATATAAACATGTTTTTCATATCATTTTGTATTTATTAGCTAATTCAACAATTACTTTATCAAATACTTTTAATTTAATAAGTTAGTTTAACATTTTTCAATTAAAAAAACTCTTTTTTTTAACTTTCAATTAGCTTATCAATTATTTTTGTCAAACATGGTTCTAGTTACTAGTATGATATGAAACTTATTACGTTGGTTTTGAGTCTTGAAAGTTGGGGGCAATGTTTTGTTAAACTAGCTAATATGTTTGCTTAAGGCTTATAAGCTAACTTGTTAAATTAGAAGTGTTTGATAATATTAGTTGTTGAAGTAGCTAATAGATACATAAGAAACATAAAAGAACATATTTATATAATTTTTTCTACAAATTCTATTTTTGAAGAAAAAAATATTTTTAGGTAATTGTAATTGTAGATTTTTTTATTAATTTTAACTTCTTATTAGTTTTTTAAAAATAAAACATTTCATTAAAATTTAAAATAGCAAAAAAATGTATTAAAATAGTTAAAGAAGTTCATGTAAAATGTTTTAAGAAAAAGAGAAAATAAAAGAAGTATATTAAAATAATAAGGATAAAATAAAAAAAAATTACAAGCTTACAAATTATAAGCTAATTGAAGTAATTTATAATTTGGCATATAAAAAAGTAATTTAAAATTTATAAAATATAAATTAGTGAAATAAATTTAAAATTTTTCACTTAATCAAATAAATTTATAAGTTTTAAAGTTTTTTTTTCCATATGGAACCAAAATAAATTAAAAGTTAACTTATTTAATGTGTAAAACACATTTACAAAAGTTTTTGGCACAATAACTGGCTTGAAAGATAACCACAATGTAGGGTAATATTTTGAAACTTATATTCTTTTTAAAACTAGTGATAAATTATGGAATAAATAGTCACTTTAGTCCCTAAAAATGATGAGCATTGTCACATTAATCCCTGAAACTAAGAAAATGTGAAATAAGTCCCTAAAACTTACTTTTATTTTAGTCCTTAAACATATGTTAATGTTATCACTTAAGTCACATGTTTTTTAGAATTTTGGACTAACGTGATTGTCGATTTACATTTTCAGGGACTTCTTTTTTTAATTTTCTTCAATTTATAGACTAATGTGACAATGCCTTCCAATTTCAGGAAATAAAGTGGCTGTTTACTCTAAATTATAATATTATTTTGACTTTAATTAATTCATTCTGAATAACATGACTATAAGTACATGATGATCTGATTTTTTTTTCTTTTGATGTTTCATGATGATATGATTGGAGGACCTTGAAAAGACGAATATTGGAAGACATTAGGATCATCTCTTTCATCAACCCATCCAAGAGTTCATATTTTCCCTTGCTCTTATTGTTTTTTGTTTTTGCAAAATATTCTGTGGCATATTTTTAAAATATTTTCTTAAAATATTCTTTTGTAACTAAACTCTTATGGGTCTGACGTTGGTAGTAAAGCTGTGAAAAAATGCTATATTTCCATAAAATATTATTTAATTGTTCACCTAATATTTAATAAAAAATTATTAAATTTAAGATAAAATAGATTTAATTGCATAAAAAAGTTGAAAAAATGTAGTAATATTTTTCTATTTAATTCTAATGTAAATTATATATTATGAAGATTTAGAATTGTTGAAACAAACAAATGGTTTGTTTTGTTTGAGAAAATATTTTTTATTTTCATGTTTTCACATATAATCATGAAAACAATCTACTTTATTTTATTTTATTTTATTTTCTATTTTAAAAATATTTGTACAGGAAAAAAACAAAAATTCTATATCTCAAACTAAAAAAACACACTCCTGTTCTCGTTATTAATTATATCTGATTATCGGTCCATAGAATTGATATTAAGGAGCACATATTAACCTTAATATGTTATTGTTGTTGTTGTTTTAAAAATAAATGTTAAATGGCTTTTGTACATTTGATGTAACGAATGTTTCTTTTAATATATTTTTTTTCACTTTTTCCCGTAATTAACATTAGTCTTTAGGGTATACATTAATAAAAATATGATTATATTATTAAGATATTAAAAGCATTAATCAACTAATAATTAATTAGCTAATAATAAGGCACCACAAAGTGTGTAGATCAACTAGTACGAGATTATTTTTTTTTAACCAGTGGTATTTAGTTTGAGTCCTAGGTATGCAGTGTAACACCCTAGTTTTCCTTAACTGACTTTTTCTATTTTCCAATGTTTTTGATCTTTGACTAGGTAATGATCTCAAAATCCTAACTATGCCATTGTGTTCAAAACTTTGAAAAACGATTAGCTTTGATTTTAATGAAAATTTCTTAGGCCGAAATTGAGTGAAAAGACCATTTTACTCCTGAAATATCTAAATTGATTAAAAATAGATAAAAATGATTAATAATTAGACAAAATATATATTTAGCCTTAAAATTATGGTTAGAATAATAAAATATATTTTAGAAATTTTTTAAGAATTTTTTTAAATTCTTGTATGAAATAATCGAAATGTCCTTAAAGGCCAAAAAAGCTAAACACAAAGACTTTTTGATATTCAAAAATTATAAGAAAATTTTGTAGGCCATATTTTTGTATAAATTTAATTTTTCTATAGTTAAATTGAAATTTTTAGATTTTAATAAATTAAAACCCAATTACAGTAAGATTTTAACTTAAGAAAGTATAGGTTTAATAAGTAATTATGAAAAGAAAACTTAAGGGACAAAATTTTTGATTGATTTTTCCCTAAATGGTCCACTTAGTTCACGTCCAACATGGGCTAGATTGGGCTTCCTTAAGTATGCTCAATTCCAAATCAAAATTCTTATTTAATAGAATATAAAATTAAGTGAAAATGACAATTTAATTTATTATTTAGTTACTTATGGATAAGCTTTAGTTACTTAAGGATAAGTATTATTTTTTTAGGGATAGACACTAGTTACTTACAGATAGGATTCCATTAGTTAGAGATAAGCACAAATCTTATAAGATTTGGTGAATCTTGCCTAAGATTTAGTAGCCCACCAGATTAGCTTATAAAAGGCCAAGAAAGCTCACAAAATTTGCATCCAATTTGTCCCTTCTCCTCTCTTGGACGAACAATCTCCCTCTCCCTCTTTCTCTAAATTTTTCTTCTCCTAGCTTCCATCTTGGTGGTTAATTTGAAGCTTTTGACATAGTAGAACCTCCATTAGAGCTTAGGTCCTCAAGCTTTGATCAAGCCATTATCCATCACTTAGGTAAGGGGGGGTGGGGGATTTACCTCTTTATTTCATTGATCAAAAGTATGTGGGAGAGATTTGTCCCCCAAATCTATTATAGTTTAGATGCCTTTAAATTTTGCTTCTATTATAATTGTTTGATGATGTTATTATCTTGTTCTATTTCATAATTTTCTCTGTGATTTCTATTTTTTGTTTGATGGTTTGTGTGTAGTTTGTATGAATGTTTCATGCATAGAATTAATTGATTTTAATTAAATTATGCTATTCGGTTGTATGAATCTGTGGAGGAAGAAAGAAAAGTTTTTGTTCCAAATATTACATTTGATATTTATAAATTTATTTTATAATGAAACCATATTAAATTATGTAATGTAGAAATTCAAAATTCTTGGTTTTTTAACTCAACTATGGCTTTCGGGTAGTTTTGATAAAAATAAGAAGATAATATTTCTTGCACTTAACTTTCTTGGTTAAATGAAGTGAATAAAAAGTGAGATTAGAGTTATATATATACGTATTTAAGTATGTTTTACAAAGGAATATTATTTTATCTCAAGGTATATATTTATATATTAAACCATCTAAGTTAGTGGACGGAAATTATTTTGTTGATATATATGTATATAAATATATGTATTCGATTTTTGTAATTAAAAAGGAAAATTATTTTTCTTATACAATAGTTATAAATAAAATTTTTAAATAGAAAAATTGAAGTTGCACATACATTAGTATCTAAGTACGATTTTTTAAATAAACAATTAATTGTGACAACTCATATACGTATTATAGAATAATAAAGTAAAAAGGAATATATATATATATATATATATATATATATATATATATAGGTTTCAGTTTTAAACAAAAATATTTTAAGAAAGAAAATTGAATATGTATATTTATATATACGATTCCTATTAAAGAAGATAGGAAAAATATTTTAATTGAGTTTTATTTATTAAAGATAAAACTTAAAAAGTTCTAAGTAAGTATTTATAGAAAACTTAATTTAAAAGAAAAATAAATATAGCTCTATTAACAAATAATTATTTTATAAATCACTATAGTTAAATAATTATTTTGAATGATTTGATATTATTTGGTGCAAAGATAAGAGTTATCTCTGTGAATTGATTAACTGTCATTGTTAGTTGAAATTCTGTTGATCGACCCAAAGAATAGTATTGTAACTTAGTATCCATTATGCATTGATGTTATGAGTTGAGTTAATGAATAAGGACCATGCTGTGAGAACATGTGTACCTGTGAAATGGGAAGTTACAATTTGATATATTACAGGATGAAGGCAAGGACTATTGATAAGGTCTAGAGGGTATTGATATCAAGTTGTGAAAGTTCTATGGTCAGAGTAGTGCCTTAGATGTCGAGACAATCACGTAATTGACTTGATAACCTGAACACCTACTCAGCATCATCAAGATTGGTGTAGTGTATACACCTTAAGGAACTGTGTGCTTGTTTCTCGAGAAAGTGATGATGATGATATTGGTACCATGATGAGGTGGATATGAGCTCCCAATCACTTCCCAGGATGGATGATGATTGATGATAATCATCAGTGGGAGTATGGATCCATACAAGTTATGAAAGATTGGGTTATCTCATGATAACTTAGGTCAGACCTTGGGTTCTCCATTGCATTTGTTTGCTGATAACTTGTCTACAATTTAGGTTGTAGGTTATAGTCCTACAAATCTTTCGTGAAAATGATTTGAGGTTATATATATCCTCACTCCTTTGTTTTGTTTCCTTCTTTTGTTTTTCTACCATGTGTATGTGTTCGAGATATATTAAAGATGAAGGATGCTAATAATGAGGATGTTGAGTCTAAGAAGAATTCAGAGGAAGGCAAAGCCATAGAGGAATCATAGCATATGCAGCAGACCTTTTTATGTTTAGTCTTAGGATGGGGATGGGACCTCATTTAGTCACTACTTTGACTTATGACCTTTATGAAGGATAGTCATTTATCTCTTTGGCTATATATCTATTCCACAATGATATTTAAAATAATCATATTGATAACAATTATGCATGTTTTAAATGTTACTTCATTTAACATTACGTTGTAAAATACTTAAATAAATTTAAATTGTTCTAAATTAAACTAGATTCCCAAGCAAAAAATAAAATACTTAAACATAAATTATTATAAATAGTGGGTTTATAAGCCAATGTAATTGGGTGTCACATGCAGCTGTGTAAATACTCAAAGGAAGAGTTTTGTCGCTCACACGGTTTGTTTGGTATGTGAAAAATAGAGAGAAGTGTGTGTTTGGTTGTGTGGAATTAAGAGAAGAGAGAAACAAATAGGCATGGGTCCCACACATTTTTTTTTTCTCCACAAAACAATGTGGAAATTCAACTGTAAAAATGCTTCCTGTCAAATTTAATCGATTATTGATGGTTCATTATTGATTAAAAACATTTTTTATATGTGAATCCTTTGTTTTTAGTTGATTTAATCGATTAAATTTAAAAAAAAATTGATTTTTTTTACTTAATCAATTAAATAAAAGAATCAATTATTTAACTTAAAAATCAATTTTAAAATATTTTATTATTTTTCTCGTTCCTATTTCTTTTTTATTTCTCTTAAATCAAACACATTTATTTCCACTCTATTTCTCACCTATTTCCATTCACTCTATTTTTCTCCTCTATTTTCTTCTACTCTATTTCTTACCCATTTTTTTTCTTTTCTACCAAACACACCAATAATAATTTTATTTGACTCAAGTAAAATTATCTTCTGTGGAGAATACTTTTAATCTTTACCAAAAAGCTAATAATAAGGCAATGGAGCCTTTTGCTGGTAAAAAAAAATTAAAGAGGCCTCCTTAAAATGGTATTTTCTTTTATCTCTCTCTCTGTACGTTACCACTACAATCATTGTCGTCAAATTAATACATTTTCTTTCTTGTTTCTAATAATCTTGAATGTATACAATATGATATGATATGGCTTGTATCATTTAGCGCATGTATGAATTATGATTGTCTAGTACCCAACATTATATTTCTGATTCACATGATGAATTAAGAAAAGAATTTAATTGCGTGCAATATAATCAATGCTTGTTCCTGTTTTTTCGTGAAAGTGAGTGGTACACTAAATCTCTTTAGTTGCATATTTGTATACGTTATTTGGAGAATTGTGTTTTCACTTAATTTAATTTGGTTCATGCATATTGAAGTCGGTTGAATATCATATCACTTCATAATTTCTTAAGTTCTTTTATCTCGAGCATTTTGATTAACAATATATAATAGAGGATCAAAGGTCAAAGACCAAACACTAGCAACACGTGTTCAACTGTTCATGGGGTTCGCTTGGCAGACCTAGCTAGTGAATTTCAACGGAATGAAAAATGTAGGAACTTTTTCAGAAGACTTTTCAATTATTGAGTATCCGTTCGTAATTTGTATGGATAGAAGAGTTTCCCAACAATAAACAGCTTTTGATATTTATAAATCGATAATGTTGTTTGCACATAAATGTTGTTCACATGAATTTAGGGGAGATGTTAGTATTTTGATACACTTTTCTCAATACTATATATATATATATATATATATATATATATATATATATATATATTTTTATGTATGTTCATGAGCACATGTTAAAGAGTATTAAATTATTCTATTTAGAGTATTAATGACCTTTACATTTTGGATACTTATTTCCTTCTTTGTATTTATCCATATAACACATTGATTAAGAAACATAACAATCAAATTATTTTTAATTTTCTTATATAACTTTCACTATTGTTTCCATTTAATTTATGATAAATGAGTAAAATATTTAAGAGTTAGGTATAAATAAGGGCATAATTAAAAAGACAATAATTAATGCTATTTTGAATTTTTAAATGAACAGAAAAATAAAAATAAAAATTTCTTTCAAAATGAATATATAAAAAATGGATTGTAATAAATATTTTCTTTTCAATAAAACATTTTATTTTTATTTTCTTAACATATGTCATGCTTACATTAGAAAGTTATTTTCCTAAATATATCAAGCAAATGCTAACCAATGCTAACAAGTACGTTAAAAATACTGAGAAAATAAATGAAAAAAATGTTAGAAAAGAAAGTGCTCCTTCCATTTAAGTTATGTGTCACTTATGTAAATGTATATATCCTAAAAAAATTACAAATTTTATGACAAAATAATCTTTGAATAAAATATCTTTATTAAATAGTAAGAGTGTAGTTATAAATCAATTAAGCATTTAGGTTAGATACCAATAAATAAGGGTGTTTTTTTTTTTTTTAAAATAATTAATGCTTTCTTGATTTATTAAAGTGACAGGTTTTGAAATTAACAAGCCAAAAAAATTTCTATAGTAACAGATAATTTGAAATGGAGGGAGTATTTATTACTTTCTTGATTTCTTTTTATCTGCCTACTTTGAAAAATAATTTTGTTTCATATTATATGTTTTTGAGTGTTTAAGTTTATCTAAAAATATTTATTATTTAACAAATATTAGTTTTTTATTTCAATAATATCTTATTTATAAATGTTTCACCTAAATACTTAAATGGATTCATAACTCTATTTTAACTCTTTTAATGAGGATATTTTTGTCAAATTTTTTTTTATCACAATAAATTATGCAATCAATTTTTTTTTTTTAAAAAGTATGCAATATTTTAAAAGACATAATATGAGACATAGGGAGTTACACAAAGATTAAGAAACGTAGTTAATGAATATTATCATTTATATTAAATTATTTCTTATTTTTTAATACGACCTCCTTTATTATTGTTTTTCATTTATGATAAGTGCACAAAAGTAAGAATTAAGAAGAAATAATTAAGGGCATAGCTGAAAAGTTATTATTAACGTTATCTTAGACTTTTAAAATGATTCATAAAGTAGACACAAAAATTTCTTCAAGAAATAGAAGTATGTCAAAAGCACAAAAACCATTTAATGCTCGCTTTTTGACTAAGGAAAATGCTAATAACTACCCTTAAGATCTGGTAAAAAAAAATTAAAAGTGAAAAGTTTTTATGAGAAGTTGATAACAATGCAGCTCATCATAATGTTCAATATACTCTTACCAGGATTTATAAATAAAAAATATTTATTGATTGGTTAATTCACTAATCAATGCTTTTATGGTACTCATTAACAAAACTTTTTAAGTAATTAAAATATTTAGTAGGGTATATTTAATATTTCTTAATTATTGTTGTTAGGACATGTAAGACCTTTCTCTATGAATAAATAAATTTTATGGGGGTTCACTAAATGATATGAGTCTCTTCTATTTAATGAACCTTATTAATTAAATGAAACTCATATTAATTTCGTCAAATAGATAAAAAAAGCATGCCAAAATTCCTCATTTTACAAAATACACGTCAGATAATATTGGATATGTAAAATAGAGAAAGGAAAATATATAGCAAATGGTTAATTACCACGAAATATGGTGAAATTTGTAGTATATATATAGCGTTTTATATAGTACTCAGATATAACTTATATAACCAAATGGGTAGTGGTTTCTTGATTGGCAATTTAAACGGCCTCAATTTTGATGAAGAAACGTATAACTTTTATTTTAAAACAATATATAAAATTGAGATTATTTAAACTTAAATTAAATTAAAGAGTGGATATATACATAGTTTCTTAGGTACCACTTATGATGAAGTGTTTCTCATGAAGTCCAAAGTTATCTGAAATTTAAGTGCAGCTTTTTATTTAAAATGTCTCCAAAAAGCACGTTATGCATTGAGAGTAAGTATTTATTAAAGTGTCACAGCAAGAAGGAATGTCTTTTTTAAAAGAAAGAAGAAATGTCAAGTGTTCAAATTAAAATTTCTACATCTGGTATCGTTCTATTATAGAAGGTCAAGAAGGGACTTTCCAAATCTTGTAAAGTGTTTCGTGTCATTCACTTCATATGAATCGAGTTGGACTTAAAGAGGTGTGAAAGGAGGAAAATAAGCCAGAATTGAAATGAACGACCAATTGAGATTTGAGAGAGAGAGAGAGATTGCTCAGTAAATTATCCTATTTGCTTAGAGTCATGTTGTTGGTCATTTAGTTGTTCTGCCTGATGTGGTATGGACTTGCTACTTGCATTCAAAATTGCTCATGCTGTGTTTGGTGACTAGCAAATGAATAAATGTATATGTATAATTATAACTACTTAATTTAATTGAGCATACATCATTGATCATTCGGTGGATATATAGTTCATTGTTATTGTTAATAATCAATATGTGAAGTACTGCTTTCGTTTTTTTTTTTATTTATTTAAATTTGTTACAAAAGAATTCAACAAGCCATTAAACAATCTTAGTTATGAGTACAATAATTTCATTTAACTAAATTATTTTCATTAAATACTCGAGGTATTAATTCCATTATTAATGATATTCCCCCCTTCAATTGTTTATACTAAGGAAAAATTAAAGGAACAATGTTTTTAAAGAGTAAAAATATAGATGTGAATTTATTTAAGTAAAATATCAATAAATGAGGATATTATTGAAAAATAATTAATATTTTATTTTTCTTAAATAACAAATATTTTGAGACATTAAAATACCCAAAATGTCATGTAACATGAGATAAGAAAGTAAGATTTCTGTTCATGTTAGGACTAGCTAGGGAGGATTTGATTACACAAACCTAATTACGTGAATTTCTTTAAGTTTATTTAAAGTTATTTTTTAATTAAAATTAGAGTTTCATCTTAATAATTCATACGATATAAATCAACACTAAAAGTTGATACTCACTATCAAGCTAAAATTCTAATTTAATTAGAAAATATTTCTTCCGTCCCATTTTATTTGATGTTTTGATAATTTTTTTTGTTCTATTTTGATTGTCATTTTATAATATCAATAAAGTATTAAATATTTTTCTATTATATCTTTAATTGTTTATTGTGAAATGACAAAAAATTATAAATGACAGAGAGTCAAATTAATATAAAATATAAAAGATATATCAATAAATTATATAATAATTTTTATTAAATTTAAAATATTAATTACATTCTTACTTATTATGCTAAAACCTTAAATGTTCAGCAAAATGGAGCAGAAGGTTTAATATCTAAAAACTTCACTTAAGTTTTCTGCATTTAATTATCAGCAGACTTTTTTATTATCATAACTCATCATTCATGATTTTTGTGTTGGGTTTCAGACTGTATGCAAATTAATACTGCTATATGGTTAAGGTCTTGCTAACCAATGTCTCTAGACCATTGGTTAAAGAATCAATAAGTGAAAAAATTTTAAGTTTAGAGTGCATTGAAAATAACAATGGACTATTCTTTTCGGTCTTGAATATAAGTAAAAAGAAAAAGTAACTCATGCTAATTAAGAAAGTTGGTTAGTAACATTTAATTTTACTAATTCTATTAAGAATTGTTTTTTTTTCAAAATTGTCTTTCATTGGAATTTGATATCAAGAATAAAATAGACTCATTAGAAATAGAATCTAAATTAAATGAAGGGTATTTTAAAAATAGTTTCATTAAATAAAATAAAATTAGTTAAATTTGAGACCAACACCTAAATTATTATTTTTTGCTTATATTTAAAACCAGAGAGTATATTGTTATACTTTTCAATAAAATAATTTATACTTTTGATTTCTTAATCCGTGTTTTAAGAGAACTAGTTAGCATTTTTCTATGGTTAATGTGCTTTCAATCTTTATTTCTTTACTCTTTAAAAATGAACTGGAGCAATTGGTGCTCTGGATCTTTTAAAATCAATAGTGCATTTACTTTTCTTTGAAGGATTAACAAGTACTGGGAAAAAAAGTCACCACAGATGTTGAAATTCTATTTTTGGTCTGAAATTTATACAGGTTGCAGCAAACGGACATAACTGCAACTGTGACGTCTAATGAATACCTCCGTGGTTTTATTAGTCAATTGATAAAGTCTTCAATCAAAATCACCACTGACAAATGATCTCTTGAAAATAGGAAAATCCGGCCTCCTTGCCCTCTTTTTATCGTTTCCCCAGGAGTGGCCCATTTTAAATAGATTAATGTTTTAGTATTTAAAAATAATTTTATGTTTTTTGATATTTTTAGTTTTTAATGAAATACTAAAATTTTTATTCCAATTTTTTTAATAAATATTAGACAAATATTAACCAGTGTCTTTAGGATACTGGTTAAAAAATTTAAAATAAAAAATTTTCATTAAAAAATCTTATTAATGCATTTTTACTGTGATTTTTGATGTAATATAAATTCCAACAAAAATTTTCTATTTTGAATACCTTAACTAGTGTTCTAAAGGTACTGGTTAGCAAGACTCTAAATATTATTGTTTTAAAATACATAATAATGCATTTATAAAAATTAAGAAAGAGAGTAAAGATATTTTATTAAAGTTGACCTCTAATAAATACTATGGTATTGAAATAATTACCTTTCTTAATGTATATATATATATAAAAATATTAAACGTCAATCAATTTAGAATAGAAAAAATAAAAGAAATATTTCTAAAATTTTTCTTATTATTTACGTATAAAAAATAATTAAATAAAAAATAAATATATTTAATATTTTAGAAATATAAAACATAAGCAAACATAAACATAATTAACCCATCAGGATTAACTTAGTGGTGGGAGATTTAGTATAAGATTATATGTTCAAACCTTGTTGTAATTATTGTATACTAAAAAGAAATATAAAACATAACTTATTATATAAAGAAAGAAAGAGAATTAATAGGATAATTTTGCAGAAAAATTTAGAATGGTTCTTTCCCTAGCCATTGGCAAACCAAATACTATACATCTGCTGATTTTCTATAGTAAGATCTCATGCGCATTTTTCCCTTGGAAATGGTTGGGTAATCTTCTTGGAGATCGAGTTCAGTTAAATATAACTATGCTCCACTAGGTACACAGAAAATTAAAAAAAAAAAATCATTTGAACTCAACTTGAGCCGTTGCCTCAGTGAACATTTTATAAAATTAACATTATATGGTTTTGGTAATTATTATCTTAATGATTAAAAAATAAAAGTATAAAATTTTTATATGAAAAATGTAATACGTGATATTGCAAATACATTTCTATAATAATTTTTAATAAAACCGTACTTTAGATTATATACAAGCTGTGTAATTTTTATTTTTTTTAATATGTATTAGACTTTTTAGACTGTTATATTTTTATAGCTAGTGTATATCAAAAGTTTTGTTTGATCTCCTTACCAGATAATTATTTAGCGTGTAAACAAGGGAATATTTAAAAGGAAGATGTTATGAAGGAAAAAAGAGAGAGGCTAAAATGGCAACTATTGTAAAGTGTGTAATTATTGAATTGCATATGCATTAGAAAAACAAAAAAATATTCAACATGACCTTGGAAATTTTTTGGTAAGTATAATAATATAAAAAGATGTAAAAATTTCTGTACATTTTTTTAAAGAATTACATTAATTATTATAAAAAAAATAATTCATTTTTAATAAAAGAATTCGTTTACTAACAGTCATTACTATAGACTTCATCTAATAAAAATTGAACTATTAATATATACATTACATATTTATATTGACAAATATGATGTATTATACTAACAATACTTTTGTTAATATAAAAATTGAAATATGCAGCATAATACATCTTCTCTCTATATAAATTAAAATAATTATCTTGAACGAGAATATTTTTAGGAGTTATTATTGAATGTGAACATTTTAAAGAATTTTTCTTAACCTTTTATTTCCTTCAATCTATCCGTTTTTATTTCTATTTCTAAATTGAATTTTAATATATTTTTAAAAAAATTATCAATAATTAAAAATAACCTTGTATCATAATATAAATTATTTATTATAAATCTAAAATATAAGTTATATGTTCAAAAATATTTATATATTATGAATTTTAATTATAATATAATTTCTATGTTCAAAAGTATTTATTTGTTATAAATTTTAATTATATAAAATAAACATTTATCCTTTACATTGCACCAACTAAAATATTATTTTTATAATTAATGTAGATGTATAATGACTATGCTAATAGTTTAATTTTTAATTGAAAAAAAATGCTAATGATGGATAATCAAATGCCAAACCATTATTAGCAAATAATTTTTATTTTGTAATGAATCCTCTTTATATCTCTTTTTCTCTCATTCATCACCTATCACAATTTACCATTTTTTCTTTTCCATTTCTCTCTTTCTACTTGCAGTACAGTATACACTCCTTAGGATGTAAAATGATCATTTATGTTTTATCTTCCTTCTTTTATGGAGATTAATTACTTTTTCTATGTTTCAAAATAGTTATTATTATACAAATTTATTTAATTATTTTTTGAAAAAGTTAAACATATTTTTAATGAAATAAAAATATTTTTTTTTGTTTTGTACAATTATCTTATACGTAAAAAGTAATTTTTGTTAAAAATTCAAGTACTGGTTTTTCTTAACAGAAATTCAAATTGTAATTTATCACGACAAGTCCCTTCTTTTAGATATGACTTTCATTGATAAAAGAAAATATTTTTTAAAAATTAAAAATATTTAATTATTTTCTTAATATATTTCAAATTAAGGAATGAGATTTTCGTGTTTTATTTTTAGTCCTCCATTAATTTTGATATTACAACACGGTTTCCACGGCCGCTCCAGATAGATGTCGTGTCATTGCAGTTATTTCCGCAGAAGGCCCGACAAATTCATCTAAGGTATTTATCATAAAAAAAAACTTATAATATAAAATAATTTTATACCGTTATGTATTTATAAATTGTTATATATAATAAATTTATTAATTTTTATAATAATTATTTTAAAAATCATATTTATCGTAATTTATACTTAATTAATCATATAAAAACTTTTACATTAATAATGCATACAATTTAAACTCAAAATGAAAACTGATAAAGATGGAAGATACGTGTACAAAGCATGCATACAGCGACTAAAACTGCCGAATTTCACATCGTACAACTTTAAAACCGGTATGAAACATGAACAGGAACACGGGCGCGAGGGGTGAGTGAACAGCTGAAAAGAGTGGAATAATATGCTTATGACAACCTGTGCCGGTTGGAAAATTCAAACCCTAAATTCAGAATGCGTCATTGTCATAGTGGCACTGAAATATAGGAGCATATATAAAGGTGGCTGGTGAGCAAATTTACCATTCGAAGACCCGCAATCCCACATGACCTTTCACACTCAATATTCAGCACAAGGTTGAACGTGTAGGAAGAGGACACCTTGTTCACCCTTACATGCAATGCCTGCACTTTCTTGGACTCGATTATTGTAAAGGCAAAAATGATAAAATGCTAGTTGAAGAGAGAGAAAAATAAAGTATAAATATGATAAGTGATATGATATAATGAAAAAAGAAAAAAAAAAAAAACAATTAAGGATGTTATTGACATGTTTGTAATGTTTGTGTATCCAAAAAATCACTGCTCCTGGGAGAGTGAGAGAGAGGGAGAGAGAGAGAAAGGGGCTGTGGAATTTTCGAGAGCAATGGCAGGTCAAGTAGGAGGAAGGACCACTACGGTATATGGTTAGGTGTGGCTATGTGTTTGCATTTATGTAGGGCAATTTCGTGTTCCAGCGCATCCCCAACTGTTGTGGTCTGTTTTTGTATTCAAGTCACCCCTGTGCCCACCCACACTACTCATGTTTTTCACTCCTAGTCCTAGAGGAGAGAGCCTTTCTCCGCCTCCTTAATTGAATAGATAGTAGCCAGGAATAGGATATAGCCCTAATAAATTCTTTATTATTATTGTTGTTTTTATATATTATTATTTAACTTTTGCTTCATCATTTTTGAAACAACAAGCAGAGGCTCAACTTTGCGTTCGAATTTCTTTGCGTGATTGGGCGCATCGCTGTATTCTTAGAATTAATGCCTATTTTTGGACTTTCGTGTATAATAAACTTTTTTTTATTTTTTATTTTTTATAACCATGTATATAAACTTTGTGATTTTATGGTTAGTTTGCGCGTGCATACATTACATCAACTTAATGATATGTACCAAAAAAATATCAAATGTACCAAAAAAAAAAAAACTTAATGATTTATGATATTTACATGTGTGAATTTTGCCTGCTTGAATAATGGGTTAATTTGAGTATTGTTAAAAATCTTTAAATCTTTAAAAAAAATCATGTAGACTAGTAGGCTTAAACCTTTAAATAAATCAACAAATATATAATATCAAAATATTATAGTAAAATTTAACATAATAAAATTATTATTATAAGTCTACATATTTTGTGACATATTATAGGTCTACATTGTGATGTAAACATATTTTTGTGAACTTATTGAAGATAAAATGTTGATTAGTTAGTGATGTAAACTAAAAAGACATTTGTTATATTGTATTTGGTTCAAATGTTTTAGACTTTTTTCTCCTTAAAAATAGAAGTTCAGCTAAATATAAATTCAAAAAAAAGAAGAAGAATAAAAGTAACTCTTTTTTTGTACAAAAGCCTAAAAAGTGGAGTTTTGTAGAAGCTTATTGAAAGACTTTTGGTTTTAAAAAGAAAAGAAGCTCAAAATAGATAAGTTGAACATTACTTACAGATAGAAGTTATCTGGTATCTAAAATATAAAAATTCAAAATTTTTATATAAGTGTGGAATGTGGATTGATAATTATTGAAAAATTGAAAAGGTTTAGCATTAATTAAAAAAAAATGAGAACCGTCTTTTCATAATTGTAATGAAATTCTTGACAAACAAATGATTTTCAAGTTCATTTTTGAAAAGTCCAATGTCTTAGAAAACCATATACATATACATATACATACATACGTATATATATATATATATATATATATATATATATATATATATATATATGAAAATCTCCTATTGACCGAATGGTTACCGGGGTGATATCATGCAATTATTAACTAATCCTTGTTCTTATATAATAAAAAATAAAAAATATTAAATAGTTAGAATTAGTTAAAATGAATTAGTATTATACTGACTCTTAAATTGTAAATAATAACTATAAAAAAATTAAAATTAATTAATACAAAACAATTTATATATAATTTTCAAAAAATTCGTTACTAAAGTTTTTATGACTTCTTTGATTTTTTGTAGTAAGTTTCAACTACGTACTTTAACTTATTTGAGAGTATTGACAAATTTTGACTGAATTCAATCAGGTATTTCCAATCTAAATTTTCATTTCTTGCATTTAGTTAAATATTTATTTCATATAAACGGTTTCGTTGATATAATAGTTATACATTCTCCACTCATGCTATATGTAGATATTTTAGTTTGTCTTAAAATATTTATTATTTTATAAGTAAAAAGAACATTATTTTTCTCAATAATATTCTTGTTTATTGGTTTTTCATCTAAGTATTTTAGTAAATTCATAACTACATCCTGTTTTTTTTTAGTAAGGTTGATTTTTTTAAAATAATATTTTTTATAAAATTATTCATATAATTAAAATTTTTCTTAAAAACAATATATTACTTTAAAAAATAACACTATAAGATTACGAACTTTCTAGACCCAGCTTGTAAGGCACTGGCATACCAACAATCACGGTGTCAACGAAGGCAATCGCAAAATTGCTGGACCGATGATCTAGGTTTTGATAAGTCAAATGTTCTGTGATTCACATTGTATCAATGGCCCAAGTGTAAATTAATTTAAATGGTATTCGAGAGACTAATGGCATTTTCTTTTTCTGTCTAGAATACAGGTATTTTTTACATGAGGTAATTTTGTTTAAGCCGGGTAGGATCATTATGGACAGCAAAACTTTCTCTTTGAGTATTTAACACAGTTGCATACCCATTGATTAAGTTAAAACAACCCCGCGCCAATTGATTCACATACTCAATAGTTAATGGTATTTTTTGCTTGAGCAAAAAAAAATAGATAGGAAAGAAAATATAAATATTGATGTTTTTTCTTTTGTTTACTTCAAAAGAATGTAGAAATAAAAGAAAGAAAAAATTAGCTTTTAGAAATAAAACTTCATTTTTTCCCCTTTCACTTTTCCTTCAATTTAAATTTTAAATTTTCTCTCATTTCTTATTATCAACCCAACCAAATGGACCTTAATGCTTTAATTGATTTAGGAAAGAAAGTGAAAGAAAAGAAAGAAGGAAAGAAAGAGAAAGGAAAGAAAAATAATAGAAATTGAAAAGATATTTTAAGTTATTTGGTAAGAAAGAAAGTACAAGGAAGAAAAGTTAAACTTATACATAAAATGACATAAATATCCTTAAGAGAAAAAAGAAATAGAGTAAACTCCTATTTTAATCCCTAAATTTGTGAGGCATTGTCATAATAATTTTTGAAATTAGAAAAATGTTAAATAAATTCCTGAAATTGAAATTTGTAGGTCATGTTAGTCCCTACTGTTAGTTTTGTTAGGAACTATAATGATATTAAGTTATAAAATTTAGAGACTACAATAATAATAAGTTGTATATTTCAAGAACTAAAATGATAGTAATTCTAAATTCAATGATTTATTTAACATTTTTCTAATTCTAGGAACTACTATGATAGCGAATCACAAATTTAGGGACTAAAATAAAGATTTGTTCAAATAAGTGTGAAAACACGGTCAATTTAGCCCTTTATCAAAAAAAGAGTTATTCTCCACTTTTCCTTCCACTTTTGGAGGGAAGGAATGTTCATGTTGATCCCATGATTATTCTTCCATCCTCCCATTTTATTAATCAAACAAAACAACAAGGGAAGAGATTTGGATTTCCATGTTTTCTATCCTCCCTCCCTCCTTCCTTTCCAAATCAGTGAAATCAAACAAACCATAAGGGTTGGGTAGATGGAAATAATAAAGAAAAGAAAAGTTTGAAACTTAAATTAGAGAGAAAGTAAAAAAAAAAAAAATTAAAATTTTGTTTTTAAAAGTCAATTTTTTTCTTCTTTTTCCTTCTATTTTTTTTTCAATCAAACAGAAAAAAAAAATCATTATCCATATATATATATATATATATATATATATATATATATATATATATATATTGTTTTCTTTCCATCTAATGAAACAAAAAGAAATTGAAGGAAGTCAACATGCACGTGGGCCATAGAACTAGCCTATTTTTATCTGAGAAATTATATTCATACACCATGCATATATAATAATTTATATAAATAAGAAAGGAGTAAAAAAAAAGAAGATGAATAATAGATTGAAAAAAATAAAAAAAGAGTATTATATAAAGCATTATATAATTTATCTAATGAATATAATATCTTTTTACTTATAAGGATTTTTACTAAAGGAGATGAGAGAAAGGATATTGGAAAATGAATATGTTATTAGTGTTAGAGTTGTTGAATTTCTTATCAAAACATACAAATAACTGTCCAAAAATTAAATGAATTAGTTGAGCTCGTGCAATTGACTAGTTCTTTATTTAGGACTTTTTCAAGCGTACTCTCTTTCAGTTCCTTTAATTTTAATTTCTCATGCAATATTGATATTAATTGTTTAAAACAATCCACATTTACTGTTATACTTAACTTAAGAATAACCATTATGTAAGTTAATAAAGAATTAAGCTTTAACTGAATAAATATAAATGATATAATGATGATTTTAAAACTTATAATAAATTATGTAATTATATGAATTTCCAAACTTATAATAAATTAAGTAATTATATGAATTTCTAACAAAGATATCAGATTATCCATTTTACTTATTTTTATAAACCAAACTCCAATCATTTTTTTTAAATTTTATCAATTTGATTGAAATCAATGGATTGATTGAACCGCATATATCAAACTTGACGTAGATCTTGGTTGAACTTCAAAACCTTCCCCTGGTTCAACTACCCAACATGACCAAAATAGTTTAAAAATATATATGTCAATTCTAAACGAAATTAAAATTACCCATATACCCAACATACGTGAATTCTCTCTCTCACACAGGTATATATATTGTTGGAATAACTAATTGAACTCAACTCTTTTATACTCATATTTTTTTCATCTTCTTTTTTGGATCGATACATGTTACGTCATTTGGGCTTTTATTGGGTAAGTTGGAATTTTTACACATGAGCTGTATTATTTAAAAGATTCGAATCAATTGAAATCAACCCCTCCATACTTATATACCTTTTTGTTTATATTTATTTGCTTGATGTTGAACTTGATAGTACTCCTGAACATATATAATTGTTAGTAGCCCAAGTAATGTACATATGTTTCACTTTGACACGATCAGATGTATAATTTGTTATTTAAAGATTAAAAACTCAATATGTGTATGTGTGTATTATGAATCAAACATCTCATTTTAATTCTTTGAATGTGTATAATAATAAGATACATTTGTATGAGGAACTTCTTATTTTATGAATTTAAATCACATGAAAAAACAGCTCACAAATAATTACTCATTAATAACATAATATATATTAGTGCATCTATATAATAACAATAAAAAGAAATAAATTCTCTAATAGATAAATGGTAAAAATCAGTAACAAATCCGGAATTAGATTGACATCTGGGTAAGAAATCAAGAATTATATTAGAAATAATCAAAGATTAGATCCTTGAAGGAGGATTGAAATTCAGCTGTGTTATATGTACCTAAAATGAATTGCAACTTGATCTTTGTGTCTCAATTGATAATTGATGCAAATTGTATAATTTAGTTCATTAACTCTCTATGTGTTATGTAGGACAACACCTTGAGTACATTGAATGGAGTGGTGAACAGGGAGATGAACTCTACTATTTCAGAGGAATTCGTCATGAGAGAACTTACAAAGTTGGTGAAGTGTCTTTATTTGATATTTGGCATTGACACATTGAACATCCTTCTTTGAATATTACTGAGTTAATCTCAAAGCTTAGTAGCAAACATAATGTGTCTGAAAATAAAATATGTAATATGTGTCAAAGGGCAAAGTAAATTAGGGATAGTTTTCCCCTAAGTTGTCATAAAGCTAGTAGCTAGTAGTTTTGAATTGATTCACTATGATTTGTGAGCATCCTACAAATCCCATCCTTTTGTGGTGCTTATTATTTATTAATAATAATAAATTATTTTTCTCCAGTAGTCTAGATTTATTTGTTGCTTGATAAAAGAGAAGTATTAAGAGTTTTGTTGAATTTCATTACTTTGATAGGGAGACAATATAGGAAGCAAATTAAAATGATTTAGAGTGATAATAGGATGGAATTTACACATTTAAAAAGACAATATTTCTTTAATGGATTGTGTTTTAAACATCATGTATAGAAACGTCCAACAAAATGGTTGGGTTGAAAGAAAACACAAACCTTAATGTTGCTTGTGCACTAAGGTTTCAAGACAACATTCTAAACTCTTTATAGGTTAAGTTCATCTTAATAGCTCGATATCTAATAAATAGAATGTCAATGCTACTGTTGAATGGAAAGAGTCCATAGGAACTGCTCAATGGACAACCACCTTCGTATGATCATCTAAGGGTATTTGGTTGTTTGTATTATGCATATAACTAGGGAAAGAAAGGTGATAAGTTTACTAGCCAAAGCAAATAATGTGTGTCCGTGGGGTACTGTATTGAAAATAAAGGATGGAAGTTATTTGTTCTTGAGAACTACACCTATTTTGCATCAAGATGTTAATTTCTTTGAGAATGAGTTTCCCTTTGCCCAATCTAGCTTGATGGAAGATAATAGCACCATGATTAATTGTTGTTTGCTAGGATTGATGCTAAAAATGTGAGTGTGGTCTGTAAATACATAAATGACACAAGGGTGCTTAGAGAAGATGACACTATTGAAGTGAAAGGGTATCGAAATAAAGGTTGTTGCTTAAGATGATGTAATGCAATATGATGCTAGCAAAAAATAGAGTAAATGATGACGAATCATTAGGTTAGGGTAAACGTATAAGAAAAACATCTATAAAGCTTTAATTTTATGTGATGTGCACTGTTCAAACCATGAGCTCGTCCACTTGTTCGCTTTCCCAACAACAAAATCAAATGTACAAAACCATAATCTGAGCCTGGCCACAAGATGACTTCTTATCAATCTCAATAAATACCGAAGGTTGGTTAGTCACCTTATTTATCTTTGTTTTACATGACCATAATTGTCATACATGTGTCCATGTTCTCACTCAATTCGTGCAACAATCGTGAGCAAAGCATTGGATTGCTGCCTTACAGGTGGTATGGTATCTTAAAGGATATAAAATTGATATTGACTAGGCTACCTGTCCATTTACACTATTGGATGGATTATATTTTTTGGTCACTCTCCTATCTCTTGGATGACCAATAAGCAACATATCATGTCCCAATCATCAACAAAAGTTGAGTATCATTCAATGGCTAATACCATGTGTAAGCTTAAGTGGGCAAAATGCATGCTTTCAAGTCTTGGTATCACTCATTCCATGCCGGTGCAACTTTATTGTGATAGTCAAGTTTTTCTTCGCATTGCAAAGAACTTTGTATTCCATGAACATACAAAGCACATTGAAGTGGATTGTCATCTTGTTTAAAATGAAATCATTCAAGGAAATCTTCAGCTTTTTTACATTCATACACAGCTCGTGGGCATTTTTATTAAGTTACTGGGATGTGCTTTTTCCATTTTCTACTTGGCAAGTTAGGCATTCAAAATCTCCATGCACCAATTAAAGGGGGCAACGAGGAAAATTCTAATAGTATATTAATTGTACCTTTATTCACAAGATCACTAATCATATCAATAGTGATTTGTTTCCATGATTTGTTGTAATCATTAGCTTTTCTAGTTATTATAATTAGGACAATGAGGTAGGCTTTCCCAGTTACCATAATTAGGATAATGCTTTAGGTTTTCCTAATTACCATGATTAGGATAATGATTTAGGCTTTCCTAGTTATTCAATTATAGGATCAGGTAAAATTTATTATTTCCATTTTTTTACTTGAGCTCTACTTGTATATAAAAGATGTACATCAACATTTGAATATCAATGTGGAAAATAATCATTTCTTCCATCTTAATAGGGTTGATATGCATACTAGTTAGTTGTAGTTCGTGCAATGCATCTGTGTTTCATTTTTTTTTTTGGGTCACGATGTTATTAGTATGAAGTATCGACCAATTTGCACCTATATTTAATTTTAAAACAATTACACATATAATTCACAATTTAAAGATTAAAAACTTTATGTGCATGCATACACACATATATATTGTGAATCAAACATTTCATTTTATATTATTTGAGTGTGTATAATAATGAAATGTATTTGTGTGTAAAAAGTTCTTATATCATGTTAAATCACATAAAAAATCTCGTAAACAATCACACATTAATAATAATTTTAATGTGTTTGCATAATAATAATAAAAATAAAGCTTAAATATGTTTTGAGTCCACACAAACACGGCTTTATCTGGTTTTAGTCCTTACAATTTTTTTGTTATTTTTAGATCCTTGACATTTTCTTAGGGCCCGTTTGGGGTGATTTTTGAAATTTTCAAAAACTACAACCAGTTTTTAGTTTTTAAAAATTAGTTTTTATTTTTTTTTCTTCTAATTTTTGGTTTCAAAATAAACTCACTTTGAAATTTCTTATTCTGTTAAAATTAGGTTAAAGATATGTTTGTGTGGTGACGACAGTGGTGGTGGTGATGGCAACAATGATGGTGGTGGCGGTGGTAACGCTGGCGGTGACGGGGTGTCGATTGTGGCGGTGCCAACGATGACAGTTGTGGTTGTGCCGATGGCAGCGGTTGTGGCGGTACCAGTGGGGTGGTGATGGTGCCTGTAGTGGTGGTGGCAATGCTGGTGGTCGTGGTCGTGCCAGTACCAGTGGGGTGGTGACGGTGCCTATGGTGGTGGCGGCGACGCTGGTGGTCGTGGTCGTGGCAATGATGATGGTAGTGGTAATGAAGCTTGTAGTGGTGGAGGCGATGTCGATGGTCATGGTTGTGATAATGGTGGCGACAGTGATGGTGGTGGCCGTGGTCGTGGTGGTGATGGTAGTGACGGTGGTGGTGGTGACGGCAGCTGCGACAACAATAGTGGTGGCGATGGCAGTGGTGGTGACAATGGCGGTGATTGTGGTGGTGGTGGCGAGAAAGGTTATTGTCAAATATAATGATGTGTATTTTTTTAAAAAACTAAACCAAATTCACAAATCCTTTTTTTTGGTTTTGAAAATGAATGTAAGAGAGTTTTGAAATTGAATTAAAAGCCATTTCAGCTCCATGTTAACCAAATGTGTTTTGTTTTGAAAATTGGATTTGAAAACCAAAACTAAAAACTCATAATCATCCCAAACGGGCCCTTAGTGTTCTATTTTAGTCCTTATCATTAACTATGGTTAATTTAGTGTTGACATGGTTAACAAAATAAAGAATATTAATTAAGATGATTAAGGTAACGAAACATATTTAAAATTAAGATAATTAGATTATTTTAGGTGTGTAATTCAATTAAATAATGCATTTATTATTTTATATAAATAAGGTAATTATATATAATTTAATTTTATAATTTATTTTTAATTTTTAATATATTATGAATATTGATTTTATTGCTTTTAATATTGTTCTTATTTTTCATTTCATTAATTTATTTTTAACATTGTAATTTATTTTAAAAAATTATAATTTACTTAGACATTTATAATTTACTTTTAATATATTACTTTGATGTTATTTTTATATTTTAATTTATTAATTTTGACTAATTGTAATATAATTTATTCTTTTAATATATCACAAGCATTGATTTTATCTCTAAAGATAAAAATAATATATTAAAAATAAATTATAAACGTCTAAGTAAATTATATATTTTTTTTAAAAATACAATGTTGAAAGTAAATTAGTAAATTGAAAAGTAAGAACAATATTAAAAGCAATAAAAATTACTGTTTATAATATATTAAAAATAATAAATAAATTATAAAAGTAAATTATATATAATTATCTTATTTATATAAAATAATAAATACATTACTTAGTTGAATTACAACCTAAAAATAATCTAATTATCTTAATTTAAAATATTCTTCATTACCTTATTTCTCTTAATTAATGTTCTTTATTTTGTTAGCTATATCAACACTAAATTGACTAGAGTTAATGGTAATGACTAAAAAAAACACTAAGAAAATATTAAGGATCTAAAACTAACAAAAAATTTTGTAAGGACTAAAATTAGACGGAATCATATTTGCAGAGATTTAAAACATATTGAAACCTAAAAATAAACAAATTTCTCTAATAGACAAATGGTAAAAATCATTAATCTATCTAGAATTAGATTGACATAGATAGATAAGAAATCAGGAACCAGATTAGAAGTAATTATGGATTAGGTTACAAGAAATTTAGAAGTAATGAAAATAAAGTATTATACTTACTATTGAACATGACACACAATCCGATTTTACCTACTAATTCATGCAGTAATCCTGAACTGAATGTGAATAATAGCACTCCATTTTTGTTAAGGGAGGAAACAAATTTATGGAAAAAATAATGTGACTTTTTGTATGAAAAAAAATAAATTCATTAAATGTCTCATTTTTAAGAGAAAGGACTCAAAAATATATAATCAAAAGAGTAATGTAAATTTTTAAATTTTTGTAACGTAAAAATTTACATTACATGTAATATTATTTATAATTGTTTTTATCTCTTATTTATTTTATATATATATTTATATAAAAATATACCTCCAAATTAAGAATAACAAGTAAAAACTTGTATTGTTCCATATTTATTATTCATAGTAAATATTTGACCGTTTTATCTATGTTAATATAAGTTATATTAATTTTTACATTATAAAATAAATTTTTAATCAATAATTATATTCTAAGCAGATTAAAAGTTATTATCATATAAATTTATAAAATTTTATATTCATCTAAAATTATTTAATACATCACTAAAATATATTAAGAGTAATGTGATATATATTCTTGAAATGAAAATAAAAATGATTTGGTTATCAATTTATTACTACCAAAATTTTGTAAGATTTAATATAGATAATCAAGATAATAGATAATTATATTTTAATGATTATATTACTAACAATTACATTTTATTTAAAATTATTAACAGTATAAGAATTGATATAGCTTAAATTGGTATAGGAAAATGATGGTTAGACATGGAAATTCTAGTTGAAACCTAGATAAAAAGAAAAAAAAAATATAGGTGATATGATGTCATAGGAAAAAGAAGATATAGAAAATTAATGAGTGTTAATGAGTGTATGTGAAGAAATAGGTGTTCATGTTATCCTCCCTAGTTTTGATTTTTTAGACCTATTATGAGATTAATCTTCAAAGTTTAATCATATTTAAAGTTTCTCGTCCCTCTTATGTGTTATGTGAAAATTGAACCTAGGTTTTCTACATAAATTTAAAGTATGTTGCCAAACAAGTCATATTTATTAGGTGTAATAAGTGTTCATGTATCGTTACTAAATTGGTATATTCTCGCGCGCGTCTATGTACATGTACATAGACACAGACGTTACGTGCACAAAATAAACAAAGTGTGCAGGGCTTGTGTTGCAGTCAACATTGAATGCCACTGAAAAAGGGTTAAGGGTCGACGTTTTAGTCCCCACTATCACACTTGGATGCAAGCAATTATGAGTGTACTAGCTGAGCCTCAGCCACATCTCGTTCATTCAGATAGTAAAGGGAGAGCCAGGTCCAGGTTTATTACACGGACTCTGCCTGCAAGGACGCTTCTGCAGTGTTTTTTTTTTTTTTTTTTTTGGATTTAATTATCTTTTTGGTCAAATAGTCGCGTGAATTTTATTTTTTTGATTTTTATAGTTAAAAATAATTTTTTTAGTTTTTATACATATATTTTTGATACCGGTTTAGTTTTTACTGTTTTAAATCACTACAAATTGAAAAAAAAGTCAAAAAAGTCAATTTGTGACAGTTTTTCACAGCTAATTTTTATTTTGTGACGGTTTTCTTTTACGGAGTTAAGACACACTTAATGACAAGGATTAAATTTGTATCGAAAGTGCATGTATAGAGACTAAAAGAAATTATTTTCAACTATAGGGACTAAAAGGTAAAGTTCGCACAATTATAAAGACCAAAAAGATAATTAAACCTTTTTTTTAAGTCTTTTTATTTATTTTTTCTTCATGTTATAATTTGAATCTAGTCGAGTCAACTTATTTTAGGAGTAGAGCTGTCAAAGTAGCCCGAGTTGAACAAAAAAATGAGCCAGTCTAACCCAGCTCACTTTTGGGCGAGCCAGAAAATAGTCAACCAAACTCAACCTACCACGGGTTGGTGGGTTAAACAGGTTGGCTCATTTAAAATAAAAAAATAAAATAAAAAATAAAATTCAAACATAATTTTTAATTTTTTTGAACAAAATATAATAACAATTAAATATTTAAATTTTAAACTAATGTTATGACATTTATAATTGTAAAGGATAATTACTAATTAAGGACATATATATATATATATATATATATATATATATATTGAGTATTTTTTTTTAAAAAAAACTTATTAATCCCTAACCCGTGAGCTAACTCGACTCACCACGGGTTCAACCTGGGTTAACCACAAGCTAAGTGAGCTGGGCTCGTTTTTACTTATAATCATGACGAGCTAAATTTTTTCAACCCAACCTAGCTCGAACCCATGGTGGACCAGATTGGCTCGACGGGTTGTGGCTCACTTTGACAACTATATTTAGGAGACAAAGTTTTTACCACACTTATTTTTTTGGTTGATAGTATATGTTTCGACTAAATTTGCAAACATAAGTTTAAAAAAAAGAAAGAAAAGAAAAGAAAATGATGTTGGTGACATTAATTTTATTTTCTGCATCAAAGGTGTTGGGAGTTAATATTTTTTTCAGCTTGTTATCAATATAATAAAATCACCCTATTTTTTTGAAATGTGTAGCTTTGGAGCAGCCCATACAAATTCATACAACAAAGAGTGTAGGCCCAACAGATGAAATCAAATAAAAAGGAGAAAAAAAGAACGGACCAGGATCAGACAAAATAAAATACTAATTGAGGGGAAGAGATGAGCCCACCAGGATGGGAAAAGATCCATTATTTATCTACATTTTGGAAAGATGCTCATGTTTGCAGTAATTGACAAAATTAATGTTACAAATATCAGAATAAAAAGAAAAGCAACAACATATAGTTGAGTTTCAGTGGTTGGTTTATACCAAATTATAGCTTTCCTGTAGATATTTCTGTTGCTCAACTTCTTCTCTTTTACTCCTCCAGTATGCAGGCCGGTCCAACATTGAGTTAGACTTAAAAGCAAAATTTGAAAGAAATTTTTTTACTTTAAATAAGAGAGTTATATGTTAGGTCTTTTTGCCAACATATGTGGCCTTTTTATTAATATATGTAACTTTTTTGTTTTATAAAAAATAAAAACAAATAATTTTTTGTTGGTGAATCTAAAACTTGAGTTTTAGTAGATTTACACTCAAGTCAGCCCTGGCGGTATGTATTTACAAGTATCAATTAAACATTTCCTATCTTTTTTCTCTCCGCAATCACCTCTCTTTTTCTGTCTATTCAGTAACATATATAGACTGACTGAGCAGCTCATGGGAGAGTATGAGCGAAAGAATATGGTAGCGATCACTGTACTTGCTCAGCTAGACTTCAGGGATATTTTTTCATTTGAAATTTCGTTTGTCTTGTATGCACTTTATTGCATTTTTTTTTTGAAAAATGGGAGATTGGGTTGCTGATATACTTTGTCCCTTTTTAGTTGACCCATTTCATTTTTTTAATTTTTTGCTTTTATTTTTTTAATAAATAGAATAAAATAAAAGGAACAAAATTGGGTGTTGACATCTTTATCATTTGCTATTTGGTAAACTATGTCCTCTTCTTGTTGAATTTGAACACAAGGCATATTGAGTCATAAAGCAATATTGTAATCTTAGTTTGAATGAAGCTGGGAAGCAAAGGAAGTTGCAGTTATAAGAATTGGAGGAACTCTGCAATAAAGCCTATGAAAATTCTAGGATCTATAAGGAGAAAACAAAAGATTTTCATGACCAACATATCCTTAGTAAAGGTTTCTCCTTTGGTCAAAAGGTTCTACTTTTCCATTCGTTGAATACACACCGTCTCAAGCCTTTTTATGAACGTTTTCAGGCACATACTGTGAAAGAAATATGTAACAGACGCATTTCTACTATCAAAAATTTGAATCGGAGGCTACTACGCCCACCTATACCATAGGTGTGACAAAGGAGTTGCATTAGTTTTAAAAAAATAATAACATAAAATTATCACACAAACTAGAAAAGAAATTATTACATGGTCCAAGATTACCATGGTACTAACTAATTTCTACATAACATGTAATTGACTCTTATTAACTCTTTTCTGGAAATATAAAATCTTGATTATATATATGTCATGTAAAGATTGATTGGAACTATGAATACGTAATAATCTCAGATCATGTAATAATTTCTCGAACACAACCTTTTTCTGGCACTGGCCACAAGATGTGGAGACATCACTGTTTATCTGAAAATAAAATTAAAAAAAATTAAACTTAAAGTAAAAGGGTTTCTCTATCTCCCACCACCTATTCCATATCTATTGGTGCTGAATTTTACGAAATTTTTTTCATGACATTAATCTTTTTCAATGAAAAATTAAATTATGGATACTTATTCATTTAGAAACTGGATTATTATGACTGGGGAAACTAAATGAACAATAAGTTAAAAGGGTAGTAAATAAATGAGGGATAAAACCAAAATATGTTACGTGGGTGGACAAAATGTTGACTGAAAAGAAATACGTTAATTGAATTGTTGAAATGTCAACACCTCGTAATTTAGTTTTCATATAATATAAATTGGTATAATAGTTATGGATTTTTAAATATCTTTTCAAAATATTGTTGGTCGCGTGGTGGCAAGACATGAACTAAAACTTTTAGTAGCAGCCACGAATTATAATGAACCTAAAATTCTCCAATTGACAAATTGTGCATGCAAGAAGCACAATATTGTCTGCCCATTAGAGAGAGATTCCTGCGACTGTCATTTCCTTGCCACATCTTTTGTTCTCATACATATTGTGCACGTTGTCAGGTACCTAACCAAGCAAAACTTTTTATCCTCTCAGATTTGTCATTTAATATTGATATTGATTTTTGATAATGTCTATAATTTTTTGCATTATCAAAATTAAGGTGATGTTTAGATAAGTTTTTTCATAAGCATTTATATAAAAAGAACATAAAAAAGAAAAAAGTAAACTTTTAAGCTAAAATTAATTTATGCATAAGTTAAAATCAATTTTTTTTTTGAGAAACTAAATGATTTTAACTTTTTCAAAATGCTAATTTTAACCTATGTATAAGCTAATTTTAGTTTATGAAAGATATTTATTTATTTATTTTTCTATAAGTGTTTATGAAAAAATTTATCCAAAATTAACCTGAATTTAAAACTGTTTTAAGATGGCATGTTGCTTTTGGAACTACTTTGCGACACCCGTCGTTCTTATGTTCCGCCTCCGATCATGTCTTGCATCAAAACGTTATTAAGAAAGGAAATAAACATTAAATAAACGTACATGCATGCTTTACGTGCAGAACAAGCAGACATTAGTTTAGGCATAAAATAAATTTAAAAATAAAGCTCTTTTAAATTAATAACAGTAATTTACTAAAATTATTATAATTTTTTGAAATTTTTTTCTTTTGATACAAAATTACTGATCAAATATCAAAATCAATTTTCGTTTAATATTTGTTTTCAATTCTAAATATTAAGGTGCAAACTCTTTACCCAATAGAAGAAAGGACAGTAAAAATATACAGCTATAGAATGATATAAATTAATGGAGAGAATAAAGAGACAAACGAGACTTTTTTTTTTCATAATAAGGGGGCAAATGAGACATTTTTTTTTTTTTATAAAAAGAGAGAAAGTCATAATAGGTAGAATGAGGGGCCTTTTTAGGAAAAATATTTAGTTACTTCTAGTAAATTTATCTTATCAACTAATTACTTAGTAACTTTTTTTTTTTTTTAATATCATCAATAAGTAAAAATATTTTTTGAGGCTTAAAGTGAGCACTTTAGTCTTTAGGCACCTTACCCTAGGGCCGACCTTGAGCATACACACATATTGTTGCCTATCATTCATAATTCTATATCACGTAATTTTTCTTTTTAATAATCTTATCAATTTATATGAAGAAAATAATATTATCTTATTAATTATTGGTCATCATGTTTATCTCATGCAAACTAACAAGCTTAGATTGTATCGAAAATGTCTGTATGCTTAGAGTCGTAGACGGCCATAGTAAATAATGAAATGGGTTAATAATATCATGTTTATTTAATGATACGTTGTCTTGCAAAGGTAGGCTATATCCAAAACTTTGATTCCTTAGACGGCCAATGCCTCTTACAATTACTTACGCCACAGTGTGATCCATAAAAGAAACCTTTCTCATAAGAAGAGGGTGATTGACGTAGCAACACGCGCAGTCTGAAAAATCACAAAGGAGGAAGGGAATAGTCTAAAAGTATGTTACTATTTCTCTCCTAACACTAAAAGTGATGTTGCCCTTCTTTCGCACTATATATTTACTTTGTTATATGCTTGCGTTGCACTGAATATCTGCCAATAAACTTGAGGATTCAAATATTCATTACACATTCTAGTCGCCATGTTTTAGCATTCGTTGGATATATACTTTCAGCTTCTTGTCATCATGATTACTTGGAACCATGTCCATGATCGTGGTTTTATATATACGTTATATTTATATTTATATATGAAAGAAGCTAGAGTTTTCAGGTAAACAGAAGAGAAATGGTAGATTCTTTGTTTCTCCCCCCTTATGAAAGAACATCATTACTTAAAAAACAAAAGAATATGCTTATTTAAGCTTGATCTTCTCATTATGAGCATTTCACGTACGTGTTATGCTACCCATATTATACAGAAGAGGGGTGCCAAAAACTAAAGTTATGCATCATAGTCACTGAATTCTCTAAAAAATTCCAAGGTATATTAAATCGAATGCTCCATCTTGCATACATTATTTACTAAATTCACCTTAATTTTTTTTCTGTGGTAATAAATACAAAAATTGATAAACTATGTATCCATATGAACTGCATACCCATATTTTAATTTGTGTTTCTTGTACGTATTGCATTCCACCTTTACAGTAACAAATTGATTTTTCTCTGTTGCACATGTTTTTGTTTCATTTGTATTTGATGCATGAAAAATAAGTACAAAGCTGTTTCTTACTAACCCAACAACATCTCAGTCATATACACACATTCCATGTGAAAGATTTTTGATTGATCAGTAACATTTCAAAATAGTAGCTGTATTTGGGTTGGATATTTTAGATACTCCTAACCGTATTCTACGATTTTATGATTTTTATTTTTCGAACTTCCATACTAATATAATATAGATGGATAAATAATAATGTTCAATAAATGTTTTAAAACATGAATTCTTTATAATTTTATGTTAATTATACACTAATTTCACATAATGTATTCTTATCCGTGATTTCTTGGTACAAAATATCGTGTTGTTAGGAGCGCTTCCTATAAAAATGGCAGGGACAAGTACTTCGATGAAGGGCCAGAGCAAGATTCAACTATATCTCTTGTCTGACGATGAAGCATTGATTTTGCTCCAGAAGCATGCTAGAATAGATCATGATTCTGCCTCTAGCTTATTATATGAAGTGACACGGGAAATCGCTAGGGAATGTAAAGGTGTACCCCTTGCAATTGAAGCTGTTGGGACATCCTTAAGAGGAAAATCTACTAATGAATGGAAGATAGCATTAGATAGATTAAGGGATTCAAAGCCAGTAGGTATTGAAGGAGGGGTGCGAGATGTTTTTGCGTGCGTGATACTAAGCTATGATCATTTGAGAAGTAGTTTGGCCAAGTCACTCTTCTTGCTCTGTGGCCTGTTTCCTGAAGATCACAAAATCAGCAAGGAAGATGTATTCAGGTATGCAGTGGGGTTGGATTTATGTGGGGATGTTATGTTACGCCATTGGACACAACAAGGAACTGTGTGAATGTGGGGATAAAGGAGCTAGTAGATTCTTGTCTCGTAATGCATTGTGAGGAAGTACAAGAACAAGACCATGTGAAGATGCATAATGTGGTCCATGATGTGGCTCTATGGGTAACATCTCGGGAAGGTTGTGTCATCAATGTGGCAAAAGATCAAGAAGCAAACGGAAGGGAAAGTTTTATGTCTTCATTGTATGAGGGCAAAGATCAACTTCCTCACCAATTGGATGCTTCTAAGCTTGGGATACTATCCTTGTACACTAAAAGTGGCTTTGAGTTATCAAATGTATCTTTTGAAAGACTGAAGGTGCTTAAAGTGTTGGCTGTAATTTCTGAAAATTATGGGGAGGTAGTTTTGCCATCACTGCCTCAATTAACCCACCTGTTGACTAATCTTCGAGTCCTGCGTTTGGTGGGTTGCAATTTAGGTGACATTTCTTTCTTGGAAAGCTTAACTGAACTTGAAATTCTTGATTTGCACTTTAGTAGATTCAAAAGCTTGCCAAATGGGATCGCAAAACTGAATAAACTAAGGTTGCTGGATTTGTCTTGGTGTTCTGTTGAAGAGGATTATTATGAGGTTGTAGGGAGATGTTCTCAACTGGAAGAGTTACATGCTTTGGCTATAATCGAGAACTTTGGAAGAATGGATTCTTATGAGTGCTTTTTGGATGATGCTGCATTCCCAAAATTGCATAGGTATACATTGAGAATTGGACAGTTATACTCTGAGTATTTAGATATTCATTATGATGTAAGTAGAAGAATTGTGTATGTGGGGGAGTTGAATACCTCTACAATTAGTGCAATTATGAAAGGTCTTCTACAAAGAGCAGAGGAAGTTGGGTTGGAGACCCTTTATGGAGGCTGCAAAAGTATCATCCCTGAAATGTTTGAAGCCATAGGTGGCATGGATGAGGTGACTATCCTTTGTCTTCGTGGTTGCTCAGATATTGAATGTTTCATTAATACAACTTTTGATCAAACTGATGCAGTTCAAGCCATGGTCCCTAGGTTGGTCAAGTTAGAGCTAATTGATATGGTCGGTTTAAAACAAGTGTGTCGCGGTACATGCAAGTTGCACAATCTTAAAACCTTAGAAATTTGTGCTTGTCCAATGCTTACAACTCTCTTCTCAATGTCAGTGGCACGAAGTTTGGTACAATTACAAGAGCTTCGTATAATAAATTGTGGGGAGTTGAAGCAAATAACAGAAGTAGGTGAGGAAGATGAAGGGCAGGGAACATCCAAGTTTTCAGAGATAACTTGTTTGATGTTCTCCAAATTGAAGACTCTGACTCTGCACAATTGTGGTAAGCTAGAGTTCATATTTCCAGTCTCTTGTGTTGAAGGTTTGGTGCTGCTTAGGACTGTACAAATACATGAGTCTTCAGGGCTGAAATATTTCTTTAGGCCATCAGGAGCATCATGGTCAGCCACAAACTTCTTGTGGAAATGATATCCAAATTGAGCTTCCTTCTGTGGAATTACTCCAACTCATTAACCTTCCCAATCTCCAAAGCCTTTTCCCCGAAAACTATCATTCAAGGTGGCCTTCTCTGAGGTTACTGAACTGCCGAGGTTGTCCCAAATTGACAACTCCACACTCAGAACTGAAACAACCACATACAATTACCATATCATATTGCTAATTTGATCCATTGCTTTGCACTAGTTTGTTGATTTGATAGTGTTGTTATGGTTCTAAATTGCGGTTGCGGTTTCATTGAAATCCCTATTATTGCGGGAAATTGCGAGAAAATGCGGTTGATGCGGCCAAAATTGCGGTCGCGATGCGGTTGCGATGAGTCCAAAAACCTTTACGTTGCGGCCGCAATTGCGGTTGCGGACCGCAATTTAGAACCATGAGTGTTGTATTTAATTTAATGGAGTATGCGTTTTATGTAAAAGTTATGAAACTTATCACACTACGCAATGGGGATCACAGTGTTGCAATTAGATCGTGCCTTGTTTAGTATGATCGTGACATTGGCAATTTCATTCTATAGGGATTAGTACCGGAAATAAGATTCAATATATGAACACATGACCAACATTACGTTGATCTGAGTTCGAATTGTTTAAACAAGGTCTCAAGATCAAATCTTACTTAAGAAGGGAGACCCCATTAAAAGTGACTATCCAAGTTTCTAACATATTTATTATCAGCAAAACTGGTGACCACATGACATTTTAATTTGATTTATTTTATTCTTAACTAACATTATAAACTACACTACTATTATCTCTTCATTGCATATAAAAAAATCACCTCACTAACTACGTATGAAGTTAATGTCTATTTTCATTTCCTATCTAACTTTCATCACCTCTCTTTTATTTTATTTTTATTTTAAAAAATAACCGTACACCTCACTAAATACATACAAAAGAGCATAAAGTGTCTCTTTTCTCCTAATAGTTTATAATGTTAGTTCAGAAGTAAAATACAAAAAATGTGGAAATGAAAAGTGAGCATCACCATTATAATAGTTATAGACAATTAAAAATTTTATAAAATGCATATAAAATCTAATAATATTGGGAATTAGAATACGTACATAAATTTATTGACAAGGGTTCTTACAATGTTGTTTTGAATTTGAATTTTGAGAATATAATTGCAGTCAAAAACTTGATAACAAGAGCTTTACTATCTTTAGTCGTCCTAATTATCTTGAATCTAAATAAAGTGGTTCAAACTTCTAACTTAAATAATAGTGGATAAAACCACCTTTAGTAGTGTATAGAGAAAAATTTTATTAGGTGTAAATAGCTAATTTTATCCGACTTTTACTATTAATTTATTATTGTTATTTTTTATTTTTATTTTAATTATTTCTTTGTTTTTTTTTTTTTTATCTCATCTACAATCTATAACTAATAATAAAGATGATAGCTTGATTTAGTCTCTATGTTTATTTAGATGCTTTTATCCTTTAGCTAATTTTGTAAATTATCTCACTACATTCGGTTTCAACCTCTCATATCAATTACTTTTATTTAACCTCCACCTTATCTCTTTTTTATTTTATTTTTATTTTAAAAAAATATAGGGAAGCACCGAGTGCCTTTCTTTCTCCTAGTAATAAGGAAAGGAAGTTTTGACCCTCCCAAACTACAGACACTGTAAACATTTCTTTAATTATTTTCTTTTTTATTTATTTAAAAGTTGTATTAATCTATAATCTATAACTAATAATAAAGGCGATAGCCTGATTAATTTGGTCTCCACACTTATTTAGACATTTTTATAACTAATTCTACAGATTAGTCCAGTAGTGCAAGAAGGCCAGTTACTAATTTTATTTAGGGTTAAATATGTTTTTAGTCCTCCAAAAATTAACCTGTTTTGGTTTTAATTCTTAGAAAAAAAAATTCTTGAATAAAGTCTCTCAAATATTAAAAATACCCTAATTAGATCCCTGCGCTGAACTCTACTTAACTTTTCTCTTAAATCCAAGTAAATTATTTTATTACTTGAAGAGTCCAGTGATAATTTTTAATAAAAAATCGTGTAATAATTTTTGCTTTAGGATTAAAAAAAATGTGGTTTAAACATGCAATAATTTTATTCAAAAAGTTTGTTACTAATCTGACCTAGATATAACAGTTGACATAGGACAACTACATCAGCAAATTAGTGGTGACTGTGATGCTAATGTGGCCATCATTTAACAGAGTTTAGTACATGGATCTAATTAGGGTATTTTTAATATTTGAAGGACTTTATTCAAGATTTTTTTTTTTGAGAATTAAAGCCAAAACTGGTCAATTTTTAAAAGACCAAAAACATATTTAATCCTTTTATTTATTTAAAATAATCCTGAAATGATAGTTACTAATTTATTTAACCTTTGCCCTATTTCTTCCTCTTTTATTTTATTCTTATTTTAAAAAAATATGGAGAGGCAAGAAGTGCCTCTCTTTCTCCTAGTTGTTGTTCTTTTACTGTCATTAATTCCATTCCATTTTATTTTTATGTTTGTTTTTATTTTGTTTTCTTTCCTTATTTTCTTTTTCTATAAATTAAAAAAAATAATTATTTTTTGTATGGCCCAATTTCAAAAGAAAAGTAAAAAAAGGAAGGAAAGCTAAAATTAAATTTACGGTTTTGTTGAAAAGAAATTAAAAAAATGATTTAATTATCTTTTTGATTCCTATAGTTGTGCAAACTTTACCTTTTGGCCCCTATAGTTAAAAATAATTCTTTTTAATTCCTATACATACACTTTTGATATCGGTTTGGTCTCTGTCGTCAAATATGTCTTAACTTCGTAAAAGAAAACTATCACAAAATAAAAACTGACGGTAAAAAACTTGTCATAAATTGACATTTTTTAGCTTTTTTTATTTAATTTGTAGCAGTTTAAAACGGTAGGGACTAAACCGTTATGGAAAGTGTATGTATATGGATTAAAACAAATTATTTTTAACTATAGAAACCAAAAGGTAAAGTTTGTGTAATTATAGAGACTAAAAAGATAATTAAACCTAAAAAATTATAAATGAGACGAATGCAACAAAAAAAATGAATCCTCTGAAATTGTGTTGATTCAGCTTTCATTCTGTTAGGAGGAGCCACCAAGTTTCTCGGAGAAGAAGGGATGCACTGATTTCATTGAGAAATATATATCCAAAAGGGAAATCAACCTCTTTTTTCAGGGCAAGACTCTCGAGTTTCGCCTCACACCAACACTCGCATCCTCACTCATTTATATTGGCAAGCACATATATTAGCAAAGACATCCTATAGTCTACAGAAACACAAGCAAGCAGAAGAATAGGCGCAGGTACTTCTCTTAATCGAACCCTTATATTCTGTTTTGGCTTTGGAGTTTGCATTTTGCTGTGATCGTAATGTAGATACTACACTTTTCTGCTTATGAATGAGATCATGTGATAAGATGAAAAACCAAAGAAAAAAATAAGGAACGTTGTCTCATTGCCACCGAATTATATGAGATTTTTATATGGTTTGTTTGTTTTTATTCATTTCATTTATTTTTCGTTAGAAGATCAAAGAATTATTATTATCATACATCATTCTCTTACAACTCATTTTCACCCTATTGTTCTTCCTATCTTTCTTTATATTTCTCATCACGTCACATATTACTTTTATCACTTTCTTTCTCTACCTTTTCTTTCTTCTCTCTATCTCTCTTCTTCCTCCATCCCAATCCACCCATTGGGTGAACGATTATCATTTTTCAAGATCAAAAGGGGGGCTAGAAACGTTTTGTTGCTGCTTTGTTCCGCTTCTGGACATGTTGAAAAGAGTTATCCTCACCAATTAAAAACATACTTATAAATTACCAATTAAAAACAAAATATATATTTGTAAATGTATATTATATTTTTAGACACAACCAATTAGAAATATATACTTATAAAATAAAAATTAAAAAAGAAACAAAACGAATAAAAAAGGAATAAATCAAATAAAAGAGGAAACAAAATAATTTGTAACAGAAAAAATAAAATACGTGATTCTCAATTGTTTTAGGTAAAATCTTCTCCCGCTGTTCTCTTACAAGATTGCTCAAGATTTTAACCACCGCAATAATATTTGAATTGACTCAAATAAATAATATCAAAATTCAAAATATTTTTAATTACAAGATTTGCAAAATCAAATAATATTGGGTTTGAACTTGAAAATAACAACATTTATTACAATTTAAAAAATATTATTTAGTTTGAATTTGAAAACTATAACGTACTTATAAATAAACTAGTATTTTAGCTTGTGTATTGCACAGAATAAATGTTTATTTTATATAATTAAAATTTATAATAAATAAATATTTTAGAACATATAAATTATATTTTAGATTTATGATAAATACTTTATATTATGATACAATATTATTTTTAATTATTGATAATTTCTTTTAAAAAAATATTGAAATTCAAGTTAAAACTAAATATATTGAAAATAATAGATTGAAAAAAATAAGAGGTTAAGAAAGTTTTCTAAAAGTGTTCTCGTTAAAAATGATAGCTAAAAACGCTGTCATTCAAAATAATTATTCTAATTTATATATACAGAGAAATATCGTATGCATGTTAAGAGCATATTTGAATTTTGAAGATAAAATATATGTATTTGAAATTGATTTATGATATTTAGTTATAGTTTGTTAAACCGTTTAATTGATATTAGGAGCGTATTTGAATTTTAAAGATAATATATATATATATATATATATATATATATATATATATATTTGCAATTGGTTTTTGATATTCAGTTACAATTTATTAAAAACATAAAAGCATATACCAGATGCATGTTAAGAGAGTGAAGTTCACCTTTTTATGAAAAGAGAATATTCAAATTAGAGTGAATGTGAGGGAGAGTGGGGAAAGTGGAGGTCTGAAGAAGTAAATAATTTTACATGTTAATATATATTGAAGGATTTGGAATATCAATATTTAATTTAAGAAATGAAGTGATTGAAATTATAGAACAATATGTATAAATGTAATTTGAATTTAATACGTTGATAATAGAGGATAATTTATTTGAATTAGAAATTTATTTGGACGTAAATATTAATTAGAGCATAATTGATTTAAATTTGAAATAAATTTACTGATATGGAGATAAACATTTGAATTTGAATTATAAAGATGAAGATTATATTATTAAAAAAAATCAAATTAAAAAATGAATTAAAATTAAGGGATCATAAAGAATTCAACGACTCTCGTTAGATTGTATTTGAATGTCATCATAGAACGAGAGAAGAAAATAATATAGAAAATATACTAATTGAAAGATATATATATATATATATATATATATTAAAAATAGCTTACAATTTAAAAGTTTTTAGAAATACAAGGGAGAAGAAATTATACAAGAGTGTGTTTTATCAGTTAGCACTCACGTGACGTCACACTAAGCACCCTCTCTGCCTAACCCAAAACTTGATCGAGTTCAGGCAGTCGTTTACTGTGTGTTTTACGGAACGTTTTGTTTTGCCATCACCGGGGTTTCTGAACCCTAGGGAAAGTAAATCAAAGCTTGTTTAGGAAGAATAAAAAAAGAAACTAAGGTGCGTTTTCCCCCTGGTAATTTATTTCAGTTTTCTAGGTTCGTTTGTTATCAATGGTATGCAATTAAGCACGTTTTAATACTTGTACATTGTGAGTAAGCATGCAGTAGCCTGTTCACATCACGTGCTTCCAATGAAAAACGTTAAAAAGTATGAGAGTTTAGAGTAGACCATCGTCTCAAAATTATTATATAATATAGAAGTAGATGAATTTTCCTATTGTATTAGGCATGATTGATTCTTTTCCTATTCAGAGACACATCCACTGCGAGTTTATTCTGTTATATTCAAGTGCAACTGATTAGCCATGTAAGTGTAACCTATCATTCGTTCATAACTCATTGATCTTCTGTCCTAATTAAATAAATAAAAACTCACACTACCAATGCATGCTATATGATTTGGTTATGCGTGTGATGAGGTCGAGAATATGCGTGAAGAATCTCCCAGAATATGTTGTGGAGGATCGACTAAGGGATTTATTTTCTCTGAAAGGAGATATCACTGACGTCAAGCTTATACGTACCAAGTAGTCTTTTTCTTTCCTCGAATCACATTAACACTGTCTCACTCTTCATATAGAATTATGAATGTTCTGTGTTGATTTATAACGCAGAGATGGTAAGAGTCGCCAATTTGCTTTTATTGGATTTCGTACAGACCATGAAGCTCAAGAAGCTATTCGATATTGCAATAAAAATTATCTTGACAAATCTAGAATTACATGCGAGGTATGTTGCTTATTTTATATCACTCTCTTATTTTTTTCAATAATTTTTTAATACTATTCTATTATCTAACATGCTTTATATACTATGTCCTCATCAACGAAGCAGGTGGCTAGAAAACTTGGCGATACAAATCTTCCTCGTCCATGGAGTCGATATTCTAAAAAGAAACACAATAACGTGACAGCCATAGATGCAAATAAACATGCTAGAGCTAAAGGAGAAGGAGACAAGTCTAAGGGCATTGTTGATATTGATGACCCACAACTTCAAGATTTTCTTCAGGTCATGCAACCTCGGGCTAGGTCTAAATTGTGGGCCAATGATACATCCATTGCATGCAACGTTGGCAACAACCAAGCAATATCAAATAAGGACAGCAAAGCCACATTAGATGTAATCCATCCCATCTTAGTTCAACTTCCAAATGATCCTAAACACAAAAAGTCATGTGCACTTGAACATGATGAAGTAGTTTCTGACATGGATTATTTCAAGAGAAGAATGACAAAGGAGTGGTCTGATTCTGAAAGTAGTGATGACAATGACGACAATGATTCAATGTGCATTGATGATGATGACAAAGACAATCATAGTCATGCTAGCGAACATGAAGAAAATTGCAATTATATTAACCCTTTCAAAGGAACCCCAAGACACGGGGCTCAAGAGTTAGATCTAGAGGCTCAAGTGAATGTAACTGAGCAACAGGGCCAATCATCAAATCCTGAAGATGAGAAAGGAGTTTTCGAGTCCTGTCGACTGTTTGTCCGTAATCTGCCATACACAACCACGTACTCATATAGATTCTCATATACATCTCTCTTCTTGAAATTTTTTGGATGCATATATGATATTGTTTAGCCTAGCTACTTTTCCATAAGTTATTTTCCATGTAAGGAATATCTTGAGCAAGTTGAATTATGTACATTACTAATATCTATCAGTGCTTCTGTGGTTTCACTTAACCTTACTATTATTTATATTGCCTGTTGGTTCTAATAATTGTATTGTTATTTTATTGCAGTGAGCAAGAACTGCAACAGCATGTCAGTAGGGAGCTCTTGCCTGCCAATAAGTTTGGTGGTGGTGCCTTAGAGGTTCATCTGGTTGTCGATAAAAGTACAAAACGATCCAAAGGAATAGCATATATTCTTTTTTCAGGTCCAGAATTTGCAGCCAGGTAAAAATTGGGTGACTAAAAATGGTTGTCTCATTGTTATTTATACCGACTTTGTTATATTGCAAGTCCTAGACTTTTTGTTCATGGTTGAGCTATAGAAGTTGTAGTGTATGCTTTTAAATTATTAAGTCATTTCATTTTAAGAGTATCTCCAGGTTGCAGATGTAGCCATGTAGGCAATTAGGCATATATAACCTTTGGGACAGTCACATCCATCTGGAGTTGGTTCTTTGGTGGTTTTGGTTAATTTTGGGTTGTCCTCAATTTGGAAAAAATTCTTCTGATTAGCTTTAACAGATTTGGTAGTGATAGTTTACGAAAAATAGAAAAAGAGTAATACTTGATGGAGATTGGCATGGGTTTTAGGAGAGAGGTTTAGTGCCTTATTAGTAGGCAACTTTTAGAAGTGAGATAGTGCAAGTGGTGGTGAATCTCAGTATAATATCAAATTGGCTTTGTGGAAAAGACTTGATCACATTTGCTGATCACGCCGTTTGCCTATTTATAGGCTTTCAAAGTCGGTGACATGATAGTTGTAGAGAGAGATTTTGTAGGCTTTAATATTTTTATTTAAAAGTTGTTTAAGTAAAAATAAAATTAAATAATTTCATCAAAAATAATTTATATAAATTTTTATATGTATCAATTATTTTTAAATACTTAAAAAATTTCATTAATTACTTTTAATAAAATTATTTAATCTTATTTTTATTTGAAGTAAGTTAGACAATTTTTTATTTGTTTACGGTAACTCTTCTTTTGCACCAGTTTATATTTTTAATAGGTAGAATCAAGGAGGGAAAGACCTTACGGTGATGTGTCATCTAAGCTTCTTTTTTCATGTATTTGGTCCGGAGTGAAATGTTCGCTTCTTTCTCAGCCCTTGGTCCTTACTCCTTAGATCTTTACGCAGGATCATATTTAAGATCATCTTTATGTTTTGTTTGTGTTTGAGTGGAGGGGAGAAATTTTTTTGAATTTTAAAAATTTAGATGGTTTAATTAAATGAAATAAGTGAGAAATTTTTAAAATTTTTGGTGAGTCTCATTGAGTCTCACTACTTATTTTCAGTATATTTTCCATCTACTTTCATTCATCTCTTTATTTTTTTTTATTTTTCATCTATTTCTCTTACCAAATAATTTAAAATTTAAAATTATTTTTATCTATTTTTCACTTCTTAATTTATTTCTTACCTATTTCTTTCCTATCTTCTCTCTTCTCTACTAAGGAAAGGCTTAGTGTTCACCCATTGTCTTTTTAAGGGTGTCTTAGAAGATACACAAAGGATTGGGATTCAGTTTTTGTCTTTATTATGTTTCTGTGTACATTTGCCGAGGAGGACATCTAATCCAAAAGTATCTTGTTTGTGTTATTGTTTACTTTAAATAATATTATAATACTTTTTTCAACTAAAAAATAGTATATTTTGTGCATTAATGTTCAAAATATGGATTTTACTCTAGGCTTTGACATGAAAAATAGTAGGTATTATTTATTGGATTGGTTTAAGTAGTAAAATTCTGAAAGATTCTAAGAACCTCTTGGAATTTATATGAACTTTTCCGTGATGAATCAAGAGTAGGTTGGAAATAATAATCCCCTGCCGACTGAATTGGAGCTACAACATCACTAGACATTGGATAGTGGCTACATGTTCCAACACTAATACTGTTCCAAAACTTTGGTTGTTACTTGTCATCAACTGACAATGTGTCAGTAAAATTGCTTCGCCAATAATTAATGTGATAGTATGATAAATGTTTACCAGGGCACTAGAAAAGTTAGACCATTCAACCCTTCAAGGAAGATTGTTGCATGTTATGCCAGCCATACAAAGACCTTCAAACAAAATAGAGTAAGTAAAATATAAGTATTGCATTATGATAAGTGTTAAAATTGTGATGTTATGACATTTTTGTCCTTGCATTATCGTGAAATTTTGTGGTTTGCATGTTATAGGAACAATATTTTGAAGGTCCAAAACTCTAAAACATTCAAACAACGGAGAGTGGAAGAGAGGAAATCAGCTGAAGCCAGCGGAGACACCAGAGCATGGAATAGTCTGTTCATGCGCCCTGACACAGTATGTTTCTTGAACTTAATTTGGGGGTACGTGTGGCGTGAGAAATTGCAATGCTGACGTTTCTCAATTTCTACTGCATTCATATGTTTTCTTGACAACATAGTATTTCCTCTTGTATCATTTTCTTCTGTTTTCCTCCTTTGGTGGGTGCAAAGATCTATTTTACTTGTGATGGAATTATCATCAGTGTTGTTGACTTTGCTTCCTAAAACGATTTCGGGTGATGCGCTATTTCTCTCAGGTTGCATGTTTCCTTGCATATATTTTTAATCATGTGTTGATGTCAATAGGTTGTGGAAAACATTGGTCGCAAATATGGCATTAGTAAAAGTGATTTACTTGATCAAAAAGCTGACGATCATGCTGTTTGCATTGCTCTGGGAGAAGCTCAAGTGATTTCAGAGACAAAAAAGGCACTTAAAGATGCTGGAGTGAATGTGGAGTCTTTGGAGGAAATTGCTAATAGCAAAGTTGATGGCTTGAAAAGAAGTAACCATGTGATTTTAGTGAAGAACTTGCCCTATGGTTCGACAGAAAATGAACTTGCAAAGATGTTTGGGAAATTTGGTAGTTTGGATAAAATAATTCTCCCTCCAACAAAAACTTTGGCCCTGGTACTTGTTCCCCTCTTCTCAAATTTTATGATGTTTATAATGTGCCTTTTTTTTTTTGTATATTTGATAGCTTATTATCCTATTTTATAGCCTAGTTCTGTCCTTAACTCTTATAGATTTTTCATTTATTTATGCCTGCATTCAACTTTAATTGTATTACTTCTTTCACACTTTAAAGCATGTAATTATAAAGCAGTGTTGTTTCCTAAAATATGCAACAGAACAAACAAATAACAGTCTCGGGCATAAAGTTTACACACCTTTTACATTTTAAATACAATATTATTACTATTATTGTTTTATTTAAAGGAAAAAAAATTATAATTCTTCATTTTATGGACCTTTGGCTCCCAAAATGTTCTGCGTTTTGCCATGTGCTGTAGATGGTGGTAATTTACTTTATTATGGTATGGGAACTTAAATGTACTTCTTGACCTTTTGTTGCATATGTGTTAGTTGATTGGTCAAATTTGTCTTCAGCAGTGTAGTTCTTGAGAAGTTATTGTTCTTAGCATTAGCTGTTTGTTGTTTTAATGGTATTTATGTCAAGCTTTGAATTGTTTGGAGATGATAATTCAGGTTGTTTTCCTCGAACCAGCTGAAGCTAAAGCAGCTTTTAGAGGTTTTGCTTACAAGTGCTACAAGTAAGATTTTATTTTCCTTCTGGTATCAAGTTCCTTTTACCTGTGCAGCTAAATTTTATTAGCTTCTATCCATGTACAATCAAATCTGTAGGCTATCCTCCATGAAAGAATTTATTGTTTCCTTCTGTCTTGGATATGCATGTTGATCTTAATTAACAAAAAAAAAAGAATGAAAGATAAAAAGGATAAGAAGAAAGAAAACTTTGTGTGTTTGTGATAAGTATTAGGCATGTTTGAATTGTATAAGCTGATGTGCTATGGCTCCACCTTGTGTTATTTGCAAAGCAGAATGGATTAAATTAGAATAGTTTTGTCAAAAATCCCTCTCACACACAAAAGGGGCACTGTAGGGCGTATAGAATATATAAAAAAGCGATGGAAGAATAATCCAGATTGAAGCCTAAAACTTTGTGGTTTTTGCTTGTGTTGCTGCATTAATTGCACGTAAAGCTAGGAACTCATTAGTTTGGAAGGAGGGCAAAATAACTCTCTGAATTGCACATACAGCCATGATTTCATTTTCCCCTTCAGATGGTTGAATAATCTTGGTCCAAACAGCCTCCTTCCCCCTCTCATATATCAATAAATCTGCTGCACATGATAACAGTAGGTGTGCCTAAGCCTCATCTATCCTGATTCATAGATGGTTGCTGACTTGTTTCATATGATATTCAATGCAGGGATGCTCCATTATACTTGGAGTGGGCTCCTTCCAATATTCTTAGTCAAAGCTCAACATCTAAAAATAATGAAATGAATAGTGGAATTGATGAAAATGATGCCAAGCGGCTGGTATTGGAGCAAAATGTAGAAAGAATATCAGATGTAGATATTGATCCAGACAGAGTAGAGGTTTGGCCTATTAAATTGTTTTTCTTTAACCTGTTAAAAGTCCTTGATGTCGTCAAATTGTTGTCACATATATTTATTTTTGCATTGTTGGAAATGGGTCTAATGATTAACGTTTAAAGTTTAGGTTACATGATTGTTCAAATTCAAATTGTATTTACTGCCCTTTACTATTCTTAAATGTAATTCTCTTGAATCAATATAGATATATGGCCTGCTGAGTGCTTTTTCACTCGAAGCAATTTTCTAAATATTGTTATTCAACGTCATGATGCCACCATGGAGAAATATTCCATAGATTATTTTGCTGATCAGTCAATATTTATTTTGAAATTGTTGAATGCTAAATAATCCATAATGCTTGTTCTTCTATTGTTGTTTAATCTATCATGCTTCAGGCTCGGTCCCTGTTTGTCAAGAACCTAAATTTCAAGACAACATACGAGAGTTTGAGGAAACATTTTAGTGAACACATGAAAAAGGGTGCAATTTTGAGTGTCAAGGTAACGGGGTTTGCTAAGTGCTAACATCTTTCTTTTTATGACTTGCTATTTTTCATATTTTTGTTTTGCTTCCGACACGAATAGGTGAAGAAGCATTTGAAAAATGGAAAAAATGTTTCTAGGGGTTATGGATTTGTTGAGTTTGACTCCACAGAGACTGCTACGAATGTTTGCAGAGATTTACAGGTATTTACAACTTGAATCAAACAATGCCGTTATATGGATTTTGAGATCCTATTTCTAGTTCTAACTTAAAAGTAAACATTTTCATTTTATTTATTTATTTGTTTTTGTGTTTAGGGTACTGTTTTGGACGGGCATGCTCTTATTTTACAACTTTGTCATGTCAAGAATGAGGGACAAGTACAAAAGACAGTTGAGAAGGACAAGAGTTCAACAAAATTGCTTGTAAGAAATGTTGCTTTCGAGGCAACAAAGAAGAGTCTCAGAGATTTGTTTAGCCCATTTGGCGAGGTGATTACTATTAAAAGTGATAATTTGTACCAATTGCTATTAAACATTCTTTCTCCTGTCCAAATTATTACCGAATGCATCTATTACAAGTAATGACAATATTCTGAGGAAGTATACCGATCTTCAGTAGTGATCTAAGACCTATGGTTATTGCATCCATTGAAAATGTTTCTGAAGTATAGTTGAGTGTTGAGTTGAATGAATTGAAATTTGAAGGTGTATTATGCCAGTTGGTTGGTGCTGAACCACTTTTAAGGTGTTTGCAATCATTAATCTGCTACAAAGCTTTTAGACCCGTTAAATTTTGAATATTCGAGTTCCATGCTCTGATTAGATGATAGTGTACAAGTATCTTAATAGTGCTTCAGAATAATGAGCCTAGTTTTCCACATGATTTGTACAATTATCTAAATGTGAAATGCAAGTTATGTTTCATCTTAGATGATCGAAATGAGATTTATACTAAATTAAGACTTCTTACTCCAAGATAATCTGTCTATTAATTGATTTTAGTTATTCGTTTAAAGAAGATACATGTTAGAGATATAGACCTTAGCTTAGCTTTTCCATTACGTGTGACATTTCTGTTATGCTTGTTATGCTTTTTGTTACTGGTTGTTATTGGTTGTCTCAAAGCTAGCCTAAAATCTGTAAGGACTTAGTTACAGCCAATGTTAGCTTGGGCCAGGAGCTTCCCCAAGGCTATAAGATCTTAACAGTCAGTATAAAAACCAGAACACAATATCAGTTTTTCAGTTTCACTCTCCTCTCTGTGTCTCTCTAAATTTCTACCATTACATGATCTTGAGCTATTTCATCATAATTTTTTCTTATTTTAGCTAAATTTCAAGTGATATCTGCAAATAAAGGCCCTGTAACCTCAGCTGTTCCAAAACTGTTGGTTCATTTTAGTCAAAATATGTAGATATAGTTCTCTGTTGCAAATATGTAGCACTTTATTTATGGCTCAAAACTCTGCAGATTAAAAGCTTAAGGTTGCCAATGGGGTTTAGACATCATAGAGGCTTTGCTTTTGTAGAGTATGTTACTCAACAGGAAGCACAAAATGCTCTTGCAACACTTTCAAGAACTCACCTGTTTGGTAGGCATATGGTAAGAGAAAACTAAATGACGGATTTAAAAAAATTGATTTAGTTATTCCTCTTTTTAGATGGTGTTAAGAAGGTCTGTTACGATTGCAAATATTTGAAAACTAATGGTCCTTATTATTTTCAGGTGATAGAGAGAGCGAAAGGTGGTGAGAGTTTGGATGAACTGCGGGCTCGAACAGCTGCTCAGTTTAGGGAACATAATGGATTTCAAAATGCTACGAAGTTATCCAAGAAAAGGAAGCACATCAGTATCTTATGAAGGAAAAATGAAGTTTGAGAGGAAAGTTCATTAGTACAAGGCCGAAGATTTAAGTGTTTGTGCATGTGTACCCTGAAGTTCAGGGATCACGATTTTGTCCAAGAAAACAAATACCTGATGGAAAAGTAAGTTGGATGGAACAGACATGTTGTACTTGTCACTAAAGAGGTAATCATGGTGATTCTTAGCAAGTGCAATGCACACTATTGATTGGTTTTAGGAATTATTTTTGTATATATGAGATTTTGTTTAAGAAGTATTAAAATATATATTGATTTGATTTAAAGCTATTTTATTTTTGTATTTGTTTGAAAATTTATTCAAATTTAGTTAAATTGGAATTCTTTTATTTTATTTTAGTTTTAATTATTTGAATTGATGATTTACCATTTATTTATTTGTTTGCCATAATTTTGGTTTCTGAAATGGTTAGGTGATATTATATATTAACTTAGTAAACCCCTATATTAGTTCTCGAGATGGTATGGGTTAGACATTTTAGTTTTTGAGATTTTAAAAATGATGTTAGTCCTTGACTTTACAAAACTACATTCAATTTTATAAAAGAACAGACAAATAAATTACAAAAGAATTAAAATGAACTACCAGGGACGAAAATGATTTTTAAAATCTCACAAACTAAAATGTTTAACCTTATCATTTCGAAGACTAATTTGAGAGTTTTTACTCTATTTTGACTAGTCTAGAATATGTAGTAAGCAGGTGTAATTGAATGGTTCACACCCTAATGGATGTATCAACTACGTATCAAGAATACAGATTTAGTCACTTATTAGCCATTTTATGGAGGGAACGAGATGCCAAATATCATACCAAGCTAAAATGAAATACTTTTTATGAAATACTTTACTCAAACTTTGAAGAGTTATGATTTTTATCATACCTTAACTGCATCTCGCACCTTTTTATCTCTCTTTCTTGATTATTACATCATTCATCATTTCCCTCTTTCTTCCATCTACTTTACATTTTTAATAGTGTCAAATCATCTTTATACAACTTTGAATTAGTTACATAAATCAATGGTTGATCTGCTTTAGGAATTGTAAAGTATTCTAATTTAAAGCCAAATTCTTCTCTGATAAACTTTTTTGCAAAATGGTAAAAGAGTTTAATTATAGAAATTCATCTTTTCCCCTAAAATAAATGCAAAGCAAGAATGGACTGCATCGGATCTTGGAAGAAAATCTTGGCAATAAAGTATGGTGCTGTTATACTATAGTATAAAAATGGAATGCATTTCTTAATAAAAGGGTGTAGTGAAAGAAAGACTCCTTCCAAGGCCATGTGAAGAAGTTTTGGAATTTAAGGTGAAATTTTTAAAGACACTTAATATAATATTAAACATCAATTTTCATAGTAATCTTTTAGTTTTTTATGTTGCAAAATCATTTATTAATGTTTAATAATCAAGTAATGCTAACATTTCATTCTCAAAAAATAAAAAGAAAAAAGAACTGTTTAGAAAAAAAATGAAATAGTTAAAATAATTTGAAGTGAACAAAATAAAATAAAATATATATATGTTTTTTTTCCTCAATTAACAACCAACTATTATTAATCTTTCTAATGATTATGTTTGGATTGCAGTTAGAGAGACTCAAATACTTTCAGTCCCAAAATAACAAATAGTTTCCCTTCATTTGTGTCCTTGAAATTAAGAAGTATACATTGAATTTTTGAAAGTATTTTTGTAACTTTAATTCAAACATAGCCAATGTCAATTATTACTTTTAATTAATTGACTTTTAAATATGAGTGCTTCTAATTTTAACGGTACAATCAATTAACAAACATGTAGCCAATATGTTTGAAACCATTGATTTACTAAATTTTTTGATTTTCAGCTTAGACTTGACACCGTTGATTAAAATTAAAAGGATGAGTTTGCACACGAGACTCCCACCTAGGCAGATATGGTAAGGGTAAACCTTATCCTTGGAAGTACAGGATGTCTCATCTCATGTCACATCTAAGTCACAAGGTAGAAACCTAAACATGGCGTCAAGATCAGTAGATCACCCTCACACCATCAGTATAAATTAATAAAGGAAAAAATTGCGTCAATTGAGATAAGATAAGCACTTGGATTTAACTCTGATGATTGAGGGTGAAAATTTGGGATAAGAAATCGTCATGAACCGACAATTCCAAAAGCTCAAGTTGTTATATGAAAACACATAAATAATTTTATATTACACCTCCATGATCATAAAGCCTCTGATACCATGTCCTTAATTAACAATCTAAAAAACTTAAGCAGATAGCTAATACTCGCAAATGATTTAATATTACATCTCTAATATGAATTTAGATTCAATCCATGATAAAAAAAAATTCACAATAAGGTACAAATAAAAAAGAAAAGAACAAAGGGTGAAATGTGGCTGATTTAGAATCAATGATAATTCCTTTTTAATAAATAAAAGTTTTGAATTACAACTCATGCTTACAGTTGAGACAAAATATAATCAACACTGGCTTGCCCTTTCCACATAAGCTGCACAAGAGTCTTCCCATCTTTTTAAAATCTTAACCTCACTATATCTTTTAAATCTTAACCTCACTATATCTTTTAAATCTTAACCTCACTATCTTCTTTATATGAGAATATTGAACAAAGTTACAAAACCGCATCCCTTTGATGCATAGAGAAGATATCTTGACACCCCCACCCCCACAAAATGGTAAAGGGAATTTACCTAAATTACACAGCTGTGTCAGTGGGATGAGAATTAGAGCTTCCAGAAGGTCTTGGTGGCAACTAGAATCTTTTCTCTGCCGTGTGATTCGGGTTCTTTATCATAAACGGTAGGCTTCCACCTCACTGCACTAGCAATGCGTGCTACTTTGTCAATTACTTCAGGGGCATCCCTTATCACAACAGTTCCCTCAGGACGCAACATTCGATCAATTTCCACCATCAAATCAACAATATTACATCTGCAGTGAAGGTGTGAAGCTATCAGGGTGAGATCATTGTTTATGTTGGGGGAAACAATAGTTTATGCACACAACATTTTGCATCAGTAAAGAGGCATTTGTTGGAAGTTGTGGTCTGAAATGAATTTAAAAGAAGGACAACTGGTTATCTAGGCAACTTTTACAACAAAACCTTGAGTAGCTGTTACCCACTCCTTCATTCATACTTTAATTCTAATCAATTATTCCAGAGCGGACCAAAGAACATCCAATGTCTTTATGCAAGCAACACAAACTCAAACTAATCAAAATAATGTAACCAAGTTGCAGAAGTAGACCATTCGTTTCTAACATTATGAAGTTTGAAACATTCAAATGCATTCAATTTAGTGACATAAACATTCATATTCTTGGGGAAAAAATTAATCATATTAAGATAATGTGTCAAAGAAGCTGTGAAGACATAAAAGACCAAGGAGAATAGTACCAAGTTATAAGAAAATCAAGTGGTGACCCAGTTGCTTCTCTTGAATATTACAACTACTAGTTCTAAGCAGATCAAGTAGTAAAGATATATACTTCATACATATCTAACATGTTAATATGTGCAATCTAGTTCAAGTACCAATTTTTCTTTCTCTCACGCTTTTCTTGTTTGTTCTCTATGTTAACAAATATCTATAAGCAACGACCATGAGTATGCAATTTAGGAATTCAATATATTCACCAAGATCGTGTAAAGTCCCTTGTATCAAAAAAATGATCACCAAATCAATAGATTAACAGCTTCGAAAGTGGTGACATCATATTAGAAGTTAAAAATGAAAATACCTGCTTTTACCAGAAGCTGGATCTTTTATAAGGGATTCAATGCTGGCCACATGGATTAGATCATAGCTACGAGGGTATGTTGAAAATGGTTCACACCTGGGAACATAACAATACAGCTTAGATCCAAGAAAACTCATCCATTATAAAATTGAAATGCATATTCAAATGTATTAAATAAAAAATTTTGACTACAGATCAGAAGCAGGATCTAGATAAAAATTCAAAGAAGTTAGAGGGCTTAAGTGCTTTTGTTTTATATTTTATAATGATACCTAGAAGATTCTCACTCCTTTTCCATAGAAGACTCAATAAAATAACAAAATCTTACAAACAACTAAAGTTTTATTTGAAAAAGGTTTATCTTGTTTAATTGAGCACAGTTTAACATCAATTTAGATCCAAAAAGAAATCTCAAATGAGAACTAAATTAGATTGACACATTCTGAATTTCTGATACAAGCATATCTATGCGCATACACAGACAGGCCCAGGATACAGCAGAAAGCAGTAACAGTCAAGAAAAGTAGAGCCACAAGCATCATGAACTAGTCAAAATTGGTGTGCAGGAAGCAACTTGTAAGCAAAATGAAACAAATGAAATACAAGTTGAACGAGTGTTCTGGTCTAAAGATAATAATCATTGTGAAACACAATTTTCCCACAAAGATGTCCTATTTCGAATCACATCATCAGTTAAAAAAGGAAGGTTTATTTTCCAAGATATGTGCCAAAAGATCAGAGCTCTAAAGATTCTGGATAATCCCTTTAAGAGATACACGAAACATTCAATAAAAGCTCACCAATCATGATAGACTCCAATAAGACCCCTGTCAAAGATAACATCAAGAGTGGGTGGCTTTTGAGCAGGAACAACATTCATCACCCACACAGGATCAGATTTTAAGGCAGCCGCAAAACCCCCAAATAATGCATTCATGTCCATGACGTTGCGTACAGATCGAGTGCCCAACTTGATTTTTAGAGAATTCTTATAGTGTGCCACCCTCCTTACCCACCGCTTAGTGTCAGCCTCATACACATCAACACCATTTTTCAGGAGTGTGGATCTTGGAGGTGTCGCAGTTAGCCTCTCCGGCCACTTGGGAATACTCCCAATAGCATAATCTCCTTTGACAGAAGATGTCCTACTGACACATTTCTTCAATTTGAAGTACCTGTAAAACAATCAACTTAATCTTGCATTTTGAAATAATCAATACAATCTTTTAACAATGATAGCATTCACCCAAGTGCTATATATATATATGTTAATCGATGCTGGACAAGACAGAAAGAGAAGCAAGGAAAATAACAGGAAAAATAACTTAAACTAGCAATAGTCTGCTGGAAATTACCAAGCTTGACTTGGGTCATCTGAATCATCACATAACTCAAGACCAAATTCATTTTCATTGGGAAGACATGCTTCTCCTGCATGCTTCTTCCAGATCACAGTGTTACCATCTACAGCAATCAGTTCATAACACAAGGCTCTTGCCACAGCCTGGAGATCGGACCATTCTTTATCTTGTTTAGGCCACTGAACAGGGGGACCAGAGATGACTAAATATCCACCAGGGCGAAGTAATCTGTCCACTTCAATGAAATAAGAGGCGTCTGCAAGGCAGATTTGCTGCATTAGGGAAGTGACAAGCACGTAGAAGATTGGAAGATATGCACAAGTAAGCTGCAATGAAGAACTTACTGTAGGCTGTAAATGGGATCAAACACCTAGAGCAATGAACTAAGTCAAATCCAAATGCAGGAAATGGGAGTCTGCGAGTGCCAAGCATAGCAACAAAAGCCGGTATTCCTCTTTCCAAGGCAAATTGTATTTGAGCTTTATGTGAATCTCTTGGAGCAAAAGACATGGTTAAAATATTTTGAGATAGCAAATATCCTCCAAAACTAGCAACCTGTCAAAAAACAAGATGTATTTGCATGTTAAACAGCAATAAATTCCAGTAAGGTCTCAAAGGAAAACAGGATAACAGCTCTTACCCCACACCCCATGTCAAGTGCAGTCCTCAGAACACCTCCACTTATCGGAATGTATTGACCAAGTTTTTCAATATATTGCTCTGCTCCATCTGGAAACATTGTACCACCACCAGGGAATATAAAGTGTTGACCTTCTAGTTTCATCCATCCCTGGTGACCTTTTCTGTCAGCAATCTTGTTGTGTGGCATGTTGCTGTGCCATATCTGCACAGTATATATTATAAATGTTTTGGATGGATGAATCAATGCATGATAAACACCAGCATCATTCTAAATTAGAGTATGATATAATGTAATAGAGAAAAAGTGGAAAATATAGGAAGAAAAATATTATGTGCATTACCCTCTCCCATCCATCCTCTTAAAAATCTTTTAACATTACAGAGAGTAATTATAATAGAAAGCATCTATTACGGAAAGCTACCAGGGGAACCTCAATTAATCAGGCATCCAGTTTCCTCCAAGCCAACCAAAGCCAACATACACAATAACAAAACACCACAATTAAAAAAGAGTTTAATTTTGATACACAGTCAGTGCCAACATCCACAATTACCCTATATATGACTTTATTACAAAACTCAATAATTTTACCAGACATGTTGATTTGTAATTAGATAACAGTGTAAAATTTAAGCTCCCAATGCATTCTAATTAAGGGTCCATTTGAAAGAACTCATTTACAACTTATCTGAACTTAACTTATGATATAAACGTTTATGTAAGTGTTTCAAAGAACTTATGAAAATGACTTATAAGTTGTTTTCAGCTTACTTAATAAACTATAAAGAATAACTTATGAAAACATTAACCTTATTTTCTCTTCAATTATAAAAACAATGTATACATAACTACTTACATAATAACTACTTAGTCAATAAGTTCTCAATTAAGTTGTTTACCCAAATGGACCCTAAATTCATTAAAAAAAAAACACAACATTTAACAACTCTCCACAATTCCCTCAGCACCAAAACACAACACACACCTTGTGCAAGCTCTCCGGCCACGGCACCGGAACCCGGTACCCGTCGGGCGGCGGAATCAGGCAGAACGGCGTGTCTTCCGGCCGGGGACAATGCCTCTCCCTGTAGTAGTTCATCTCCCTGCTCAGCTGGCTGTTCAGCCTTGGATCCTCGCACGGCATGTGGTCCACGGCCTCCGCGGGGCACGCCTCCACGCCACGCCCCGCCTCGACCGCCGCCGCAAGGCGGTGGCGCTGCCGTGGGTCGGCGCCCGAGAGGAGCAGCGTCTGACGGCCGGAGGCGGCGAGCGAGTCCCCGAGCGGGGTGAAGACCATGGCGAAGAAGAGCAGCACCAGGAAGAAGAACGCGCCGGAGACGAGGTCCAGGAGTCGCCACCGCCGCGCGTGGCCGCGCTTGGAAGGCGATGAATTGGAGTGACCCATTGGAGATGAAGACGGATCGGGTTAATGCGCCTTCTGGGTCTCGCGTTTCGGGGGTTAAAATCGGTGCTTTACGTGGGAATCATAAAGGGTTGCTTTGCTTGCTTGGTGTTGGTGGGGTGGTTGTTTCTTGTTCAGGTTTTGTTCTGCGGTGGAAATAGTGTATGGAACTACAGAGTTTACAGAGAAGTAACTTTGTTTCTCGGGGTTTTGTTGAAGTGTTGTGGTGTTTGTTGGTGGTTTCTGTTGGGGGTGTGAGAGAGTGAGGCAAGTTTCAAGTGTCGAAGGAAGACGAAGCAGGATCTGATATGGCCCAGCTCTCTGGTTTTGGACCATTTTATATTTCTCGGGGCATTGCAGATGCATTTATATTGTAGGGTACAGAAAAATAAACTAAAATTAATTTAAGTATAAATGTCTTAAATTAATGTTTTTAAATTTAACAAAAAAAGTTATTATAAAATATGTAAGATAAAAACATATTTATAATGGGAAAATAATTTATTTATAAATAGATTTAAATTGTTAAGATAAACGGTAGAAGTATTAGTAATTATAACGTAATTCATAAAAAAAGGAAAGTTTATAATCCTTGATTGGTTTAGATGAATATTTTATAAAATGTTAAGACGGTGTCTAGCATGCGAAACTGTAATAGGTCTTTTATGATGTGGATCATCATTTGTGTCGTTAGATTAATTTTGTGAGAATTTGATGGCTGGAAGTTTATTGGGTGAACCGGTTTTTATGAGTTTTTAAAGAATTGTTAATTTGTTAATTGCATGCCACGTGTTTTTTTTTTAATTTAAATGCCACTTGCATAGCCAAGGTGTTATAAATTAAAATTAAAATTCTATTTTGAATGTATTTAGCAGAGATCTCATCGTAATCTCTCTCTCCCCCTTTTTCGAGTTTTTCGCCGCATCTTGCATCGTTTGGCCCTGCTCGCACTTAGGTGTGAGGATGACCCAATTCAACCCACGAACCTGGCTAGTCTAAAGTTAATTTTAACATGTTTAAGTTTTGAAATTAGATCTGGTGTATTTTAAGGGTGGATTTGGATTATGTTTCGGGTTATCCCAATCCGGTTTAGTGTTTTATATTTTCTTAAAAAGTATAAGTTTTTTGAAAAATTGTGTATTAATAATAAAACTTTTTAATTTAATAGATAAGATTTTGTATAACATGATATTATTTATTTTAAAATAGATATTATAAAATTTACCTTAATTTAAGTTTTATACTTATCTTATTTTATAATTTAACTATACATAATGTTAAGATTGAAATATTGTGTTAAAAAGTCGGATTGATCCAGTTTTGTCCCATATCTTTCGGGTCTTGATCGGGTCAGGTTTGGATTTGAAAAAATGACCTATTCAAAATATCAGGCCGGGTAGGGACAAATATAAACCCGTCCCAACCCATTCCTTACTCACCCCTACTCGCACTTTTGATACCGTTTGGAAGGTCATTATTGCACTTCTTGTTGTGTTCTTCCCTTGACACTAATTTTGATGATGAATGATGAAAATCTATATTGGACCAAAATTAATTTTCAAGTAGTTAGGGATTTGGTTGTGCAAGATAAAACTTCTAATTTCTATTTGAGAATGTTCAAAATCATTCAAAGGATACAAGAATGTACAATCTTTTCACCTATGGTGAAATGACAACTTTAATAATGGGGGATTTGAGGAAAATGAAAATTGGGAGAGATATAATTGTCAAAAGAATATCTGGTGATTCATGTAAGACCCAAAATGCTTTTCTTCCTCTTCATTATCCATTATTGTTCCCTTGTGTTGAAGATGGATATCAAGAAGACATTCCTTACAAGGGATTAGAGGATGACAAATTTGAGAAAAAGGGTTTCATAAAGAGAGTTCATTGCATTTAAGATTCAGAATAAAAATGTTGAGTTTGGTAATATTGTAAATGCATCAAGGTAATTTCCATAATCACTAGTGCAAAAAGTAGTTTTTAAAACAAACTTTTAAATCGTTTTTTTGTGAGCCGATCTAAATAAAGAGTATGGTGATTCTTTTGTAAATATATGCAACTATTTTAAATTGGGTACTCATAAATTGATTGAAATACTTGTTTTGTAAATCTGTTATTTGTGTAACCGATTAAAAAAAAAACAATTTTTAAATTAGTTACATAAATAATTTAAAAACAAGTTTTTAAATCAATTACTTTTGTAACCGAGTTAATATCTTATTTCAAAATTTTAAACACTTGTAAACCAGTTCCCCAAAGTAAACACTTATGAATCAATGTTCTATAGGTTTGGTCTCAAGCATTGATAACACAGCTAAGGAGGGCTTGGAGGAAATACACGGCCAGTTTTTGATTGGTGTCGCCGTAGGGGAAGTTGAGTTCATTAAGCATTTAGAGGAGCTAGTGGTGTTTGCTTGTTTTGCTTTTTCCAGATCCAGGACTAATGCTATAGTGGAAGTTACGAGGACTCCACTGTTACTTGTTCTGCTGGTGCATGACCCGTGGCCATGCCGCCTGCCATGGAAAGTCTCAAGGATGCATCCTTTCGAGGAAAGTAGCCTACTCATGTTGGTTAAGAGCGCGCGGAGGATGTCATCACGGGTGAGGCATAGCTTGTTTTGAATGTCTTGGGCGAACCCTTGGTGAGTGCAATTCAGATGTGCAATTCAAATATATGTGTTGTGTAATTCAAACGTTGCTATTGTGCAATTCAGATGGTGAGTGTAGACCCTTGGGTTTTCTTTTAGGTCTCCTCTTCGCCTTTCTCTCCCTCTTCATCTTAATCGTTGCCCTCGTTGTGTGGATCATTGGTAAGAACAACTCACCCTTCAATATCATCAATTTTCTTCTTCAAAATGTAAAATTAATTCCTATTTAATTTGAATTCAATTTTGTGGGTTGGGGCTATTGTGATTTCTAATTCTATGACATGGGTCTAGGTCTAATTGAGTGAAAATATCAAAAAGGTTAACACTGTGGTTCATAATATTTGCAGGTTGTTGTTGACATGCATATATGTCTGCTACTTGTGCCTAACTATAGTAGTGGAGTGTGCATTAGAGTTGGTGAAGGCTCCACTTCATGTTATGGAGTGGTGCACCTCTTAAATCCCCTATTAGCTTCTACTTTTAGTTTTACCAATTCTATCAAAAAGTGCTACACCAAGGTCTTGCCATAGTGCTTCGAGCAGAGTGAGGAAGAGAAAGGGAACAAAGTGAGGCATAGCTTGTTCAAAATGTCTCCTTCAATTTTGTAGAGAACGAAGTGGGACTTGTTCTACTTTTTGCATAGTCTTTTAAACTTGGTTTCACAAACAACCAAGTTAAAAAGACTTTTTTAAATCGATTCAAAATCCAATTTAAAAAGCCTTCACATTTTATATTGATTGTATCTAAAATGGTTCATGAACTGATTTAAAAAGTCATTTTCGCAGTAGTGAATTTGTAGTGGATTACAACAAGATGACACAGTCTTAGAGGCTATCTTATATAAGAGAAAATCAGAAGGTCACAAGATGCAACATTCTTAATATTACAAGAGGCAGTTAGTAGGGAGAAACAAATCCTTTTTATGCTAGAAGGATGTAATATTACCAATCTCATTTATAGGTGGTACAAGTTACATGTTACAACAATTGTTGGGATGCAATGGACGTGTGCAAGAGATTTGGATACCCAGATTTCTTTATAATAATTACATGCAACTTAAATCAGAAAGAAATACAAGATTTGTTTCGATTAGGGAATGAAAGGTGTTTGATAGGTAAGATATAGTACGTCAAGTGTTCAAGATTAAATTAGACAGATGATGATAAATTTCAAGAAAAATGAGATATTTGTAAAGGTCGACATAGACAAGTTATTCTAATGCCAATTCCCTTTTACACTTTAAATTATTGCACCTACTCAACTTGTTTATTAACCTTTTTTTTTTTTTTTTACAATTTAGGAATGTATGCTATAGGAGTTCTAGAAGATAGGTCTTCCTCATGCTCATACCTTATTGTAGTTAAGTGGTGAGAGTAAGTTGAAAATGGGAAATGATATCAACAATCTAATTTTCATTGAATTGCCTAATCTATGTTTATATCCAAGGTTGGCAGATGCGATATCTTGCTACATGATACATGGTCCTTGTTGAGTTGTTAACCCTAAATCTCCATGTATGAACGACATAAAATGTTCTAAGTTTTTCCTAAGAAGATTTCAAGGGCATACTACAATGAGACTAGGTGTTGTTTCCTAGCAAATTAGAGACAAAGTTAGATAAAAAAAAAAAGTGTTGTTTCTTGCAATCCTCATATACTAATGAGATATGGAGGACATGTCAACATTGAATATTGCAACAAGTCAAATTCTATAAAGTTTTTGTTTAAATATGCCAATAAAGGTCCTAACTGAGTTATTGTACATATAGGTATGTAAAGATGTTGAAAATAATCGCAATGATAAGGATGTTGATAAAATCAAGCAGTATTAAGATCATGGATATGTGTTGCCTTTCGAGCAATTTGGTTGGTGTTGCCATAAATTCATTAGAGATATGGAGAAGTTGCAAGGTTTGGAGACTTACATAAACATGAGACTAGGTGCTCCAGCCTTGAACTGTGAACCAAAAAGATATCAAACAGTTTGCTGAATGGATACTCTATATTGAGACAGTGATCAAAATGTTAATCAAAATGGTGAGAATGGTGTTGATATTCCTAAAAACTTGCTAATTGAGGAATGTGGAGATCCATTGCAATCTTTGGTTGAGTTTGCTTACCCTAATTTGTTACATAAACATCTCACATTATTTTGAGGAGCGAGTAATTCTTGCCTCAACTCTTGAATTCGTTGAAGAGATTAATAATTTTGTAATCTCATTGAATCTTGGAGACAAAAGAGAATATTTTAGCTATGACTAGGTTTGTTAGTCTAACAAAGACAATGAAAATATTTAGTACTGACAAATTCTAAAACATAAATTAAGACTTAAAGTTGGAGCTCCTATCATCTTCATGAGGAATATTGATCAAGCAAATGACTTATGTAATGAATCAAGGCTACTACTGGTCAATGAGTTGGGAACGAATTTTATGGGTGCAACTATTTTAATTAGAATAAACGTAAGCAACAAAATTTTTCTTTCAATGATGAATTTGGTGCCAAGTGATACAAGATTACCATTTAAATTTCAAAGGAGACAATTACCATTAACTGTGTTTTGCAGTTGTTAAGACAAATGATGGATTTATGACCCTAACTTCATTTTGATAATTACAAACAATCTTATGTTTAATCGTCTAATCACATGTTTTTATTACATGTTTTCACTATCGTGTGCTCAAGCGTATTCTATAAAGTAAAGCCATATCCCAAGTAACTCCCTAAGACGATATAGATGTTGAACTTTTTGAAGCTCCATTATTTGAGAACCTTTTTAGTTTTGGAAAGTGTGTACCCTCTTGAAAAAGAAGATGTCTATGTACCTATCTCTGATAGGAGTTAATTTTACACTTAAAAGAAGGAATTTATGTGCAAATGTCAGTATGGAAAGCAAAAATGTCCACTGCAACAAATGCAACATTTATTACTCCAATGACTACTTTCTTCTTTCTACAACGCCAAACGAAGGGTGTCTCCAAAATCACTTACAAAGGACATTTTGGTAAAATCTTATAAATAAAAGAGTAGTTCATCAACACAAAAACAAAACTCTTGGCAAATTTCCTTTTTCTCAATCTGTAATCTTGAACAAATTTTGCTTGTAACATTTTCCTGAGCTTCATTGTATATTTGTCTGATAAGATGGTAGCTTAGTGTAATAACTTATTCTCAACCATTTCTCTGTGAAATTGGTGGAAGCTTGAAGAGGCTTTGTTTCAAAGAATAGTTGGGTATTTGCTTGGAAAGCCAAATGAAAGACTACTTGAGTTAAGCTTGAAGAGGCTTGAATAAAAGAATACTTGTAACCTTGGTTAAGTTACAGTGAGACTTGGTAGTTTACTAAGAACTAGATGTAATCTTTGGGGTAAGATGAACTAGTATAAAACTTTGTGTTTCTCTTGTTTATTGCTTATCTTTGTTTTCAAAAATTTATTTCAAAATATTTATCCTTTAGTTGAAAAAATCTCATTGAAAAAGGTTTTGCTGAAAATTTTTGAATAACACAATTTAACCCCCTTCTTGTGTTATTCCTGTGTTTTACAGTTTGGTATTAAAGCTCAGCCTCTAAGGGTTGAGCACCTTAACAAGTGATAGAGGAAAAGATCCATATGGCAAACCTTGAAGAACAGTTCATTCCTGAAGGAGCCTCCTTATCAAGGCCTCCAGCCTTCAATGGAAAAGACTATGCCTACTGGAGAAATAAAATGGAGATGTATATCAATTCTACTTACTATAGCATCTGGAGAATCATGACTCATACAGATCTTATTATGACAAAAATTGAAAGCAAATACAACCAAGATGACTTCAACATGCTTAAATAGATTGCAAAGGGTAGGTATATTATAACTAGTGCATTATCTAAAACTAAATATAACAAATTTTGTAGCTATAAATCAACAAAGGTGATGTTGGATGTTATTTGCATAACACAAGCTACTAAAGATATTCATTTGAGAAAAGTAGCAACTCTTCAAAGACATTCTGAAATGTTCATCGTGAAGGAGATAGAAACCATTGATGAAATGTTTGGAAGATTTCAAACAATCCTATAAGTTTGGTGTTGAGTTTACTAGAGCTCAAAAAAATCTCAAGATTTTGGACAGTCTTCCAAAAGTATGGAAATCCAAAGCTATAGGAATAGCTGAAGCTAGAGACATGAAGACTCTAACTCTTGATGAGTTGTTGGGAGCTCTAAGAGATCATGAAGTCTATCTCTTTAAAAAAAATAAGATTAAAAGCAATGACTCAATAGCACTAAAGATTGGAGAAACAAGTCAAAAAGCAAAAGAAAAGCTAGAAACGAAAACCAAGGATAAACCCCTAAAGGTTCAATCTGATGAGTCAAATAGTTCAGACAAAAGCTCACTCTATTCTATAGAAGATGAGATCTTCCTTATGACCAAAAAATTCAAAAAGATACTTAAGAAGAAAGGAAGATTTAAGCATTCATCTAAAAGAAAAGACAATTGACTCAAGAAGCCACCTCAAGTAGAAAGTAATAAAATTATATGCTTTGAGTGCAAGAAACTAGGACACATGAAGGCTGGTGTCCCAAGTTAAAAAAATGGTGGAACATAAAGAAAAGGAACAAGAAAAAGAATCTTCTAACAACTTGGGAAGATTTGATAGCAACAATAGCAGCTTAGATGAAGAGAAAGCCAATATTTGTCTTATAGCAAATACTGAAGAAGCAATACCTAAGGTAAAATCTATCTCTAAAACCAATCTATACTTGTTTGATAGTTATAAATTTGAGTCTGATGATGAAGGAAAAATGTCCTATGATACCTTCTTGCAAATTCTTACATGATCTCCCTTGAATATAAGAAATATAAAGAAAAATACAAAGAAACTATGTTAGAAAATGAAATACTCAAGAAGATATGAATAATATGCAAAAAAGTCAAGCCACAAATGCCACAAATCCTAAAACGATTGTACTCTTATCTGAGGTTGACAAATTGAAGAAGGAGGTTATTAGTCTAGAGCAAAATTTGGCCAAATTTGTAGATGGGTCTTTAAAACTACAATTAGTTTTGAAACATAGAAGACCTTCATCTGACAAATCTGGCATATGTTTTGAAAAAGACAAGAATTCTTAACCATCATCTTCTAAATCTTATTTAACCTCTTGCAACTTTAGTGGAAAATCTGGACACACATCTCAAAGGTGTCAACACAAAAGAAAACAAAGGTCAAATAAGACCATTGGGACTAACATAAAAGGACCTAAGAGTATTTGGGTACCAAAATCATAAATCATTCTTGTTGCAGATATCCTTAATTGGAAAAATGAGGGATTCATATTGGTATTTGGACAGTAGATGCTCACGTCACATGATACGAGAAAAGTCTATGTTCGTAGACCTTTAATCACATGAAGGAACAGTTTCTTTTGGAGGAAACAGTAAAGGAAAATCATTGGAATAAGTAAAGTGCATAAGCACCTCTTCCACTATAGATAATGTGTTATGGGTTGAAGGTCTGAAGTATAACCTACTTAGCATAAGTCAATTTTGTAATAGTGGGTTCATCATCTCCTTTAACAAGGAATCTTGTATAGTCAAATGAAATGATGAATTTGTTTTTTTACTGCTAAGAGGCATAACAATCTTTATAAGATTGAGTTTGAGGATCTAAACAAACAAAATGTCACATGTTTAATGACCAAAGAAGATGAAAGATAGATTTGTCATAAAAAGCTTGGGCACATCAATTTGAAACATATTTCAAAGTTATATAAAAAGGGTTTAGTAAAAGGATTACTAGATATTTCTTGGAAAACTCATTTTCTTTGTGAAGTATGTCTGAAAGGGAAACAAATTAAAACCTCATTTAAATCTAAAAATATTGTTTCCACTTCTAGACCTTTAGAGTTGTTACATATGAATTTGTTTGGTCCCACAAAGACTTTTAGTCTTTGTGACAAAAAGTATAGGTTTGTTATCATAGATGATTATTCTAGATATACATGAGTTTACTTCCTAACTCACAAACATGAGTCTTTTAATGTATTTGAAATATTCCGTAAGCATGTTCAAAATGAAAAAGGTTTTTGTATAACTATAATTAGAAGTGACCATAGAACTGAATTTGATAATGTTGAGTTCAAGTTCTTTTGTGAAAAGAATGGTATTTTCCACAACTTCTCTTCACCGAGAACACCTTAACAAAATGGGATAGCTAAAAGGAAAAACAGAATTCTTCAAGAGATAGCTAGAATCATGCTTTGTGAAAATTCAATTCCTAAGTACTTCTAGATAGAAACTGTAAAAATAGCATGTTATGCTCAAAACAGAATATTAATCAGACCACTAATAAATAAGACTCCTTATGAACTACGGAGAGGTAGAAGACCCAACATCTCATACTTTCATCCTTTTGGATGTGAGTGTTATATTTTCAATACTAGAGATCAACTAGGAAAATTTGATTCTAAGGTTGATAAAGGTGTCTTTTTAGGTTATTTAGATGCATCAAAAGCTTATCGAGTGTTTAGTTCTATAACTTCTGTTGTTGAACAATCTATTCATGTTAAATTCAATGACATACTAACCCCTGATAAGAGAGTATCAGATCTTGAAGATGATCTTACAGATTTGCAAATAAGATCATCTGACCTTATAAGACTAGACGAAGCCAAGTAGCCAGAAGATACTCCATAACAATAAACTGATGATTAGACGAAACAAACTCTTAAAGACTAATTTTTTTTATGTACCATCCACAAGATCAGATCATTGGAGAACAAATAAAAGGAGTAAAGACAAGGTCATTGCTAAAAAATAAGCATCATGTGCTCTAGTTTCAGAAATCAAGCCAAAAACCATAGAAGAAGTACTCATAGACGATGACTAGATTATAACCATAGAAGAAGAATTACATCAATTTATAAGAAATGATATATTGACTCTTGTTCCTAGGCCAAAACATAAAAGCATCATTGAAACAAGATGGGTATTTCATAACAAGCTTGATGAAAATGAAAGATAATGAGAAACAAAGCAAGCTTAGTAGCACAAGGGTACAATCAACAAGAAGGTATTGACTTTACTGAAACTTTTGCTCCTATAACTAGATTAGAAGCTATTAGAATTATGTTTGCCTTTGTTGCTCATAAAAACATTAAGCTTTTTGAAATGGATGTTAAAAGTGCCTTTTTTAATGGATTTATTGAGGAAGAAGTCTATGTTAGATAACCTCTTGGTTTTGAAGATCTAATCCCTTTAAACCACATGTTTAAAGTTAAAAAGGCTTTGTATGATATGAAATAAGTACCTCATGCTTAGTATAACAAACTAAGCAGTTATCTAATTGTAAATGTTTTTATGAGAGGCAAAGTTGACATAACTCTTTTTATCAAGAGTCTAACAAATATTTCATTATAGTTCAAATATATATAGATGATATAATTTTTGGAGCTATTAATGAATCTTTATGCAAGGATTTCTCTAACTTGATGCAAAGCGAGTTTGAAATGAGCATGATGGGTGTGTTAAAATTCTTTCTTGGTTTGTAAGTTAAACAAGAGAAAGAGGCATATACATTCATCAACAAAGATATACAAAAGAACTACTTGAAAAGTATAAGATGAATGAATCAAAGCCCATAAGTACATCTATGCATCCGTTTGTTGTCATAACAAAGGTTGAATCAAGTAAACTTGTAGACCAAACTGTTTATAGAGTTATGATTGGCTCACTTCTTTATTTAATTTCTAGTAAACCTGACATTATGCATAGCCTATGTTTATGTGCTAGATTTCAGTCTGATCCTAGAGAATCACACTTGAAAGCTGTTAAAAGGATCTTTAGGTATCTAATTGGAACCTCTAACCTAAGTTTTTTCTATGAGAAAAATAAAGATTTCAGATTAGTAATATACTGTCATGTAGACTATGTTAATGACAAAATTAAAAGAAAAAGTATAAGTGGTGGATGTCACTTCATCAAACCATGCCTTGTATTATGGACCAGCAAGAAGCAAAACTTAATTGGTTTATCAATTGCTGAAGCCGAATACGTGTCAGATACGAATTGTTGTTCACAACTTCTATAAGTAAAGTATAACTTGAAGATCACTCTAGTTTTGAGCATAACATTCCACTATTATGTGACAATACTAATGCAATCAATCTATCTAAAAATCCTATTCAACATTTTAAGGCAAAGCACATAAAAATAAGACATCATTTTATACATGACTATGTTCAAAAAGGCATTTTTGACATCAAGTTAATTCATACAAATCATCAATAGGTTTATATCTTTACAAAGGATTTACCTAAGGAATGTTTTAATTTTATAATAAAAAACTTGCATATGAAAGTCTTGTATGATTATAACGTCTTGCATGCATCGTCTTATAAACTCTTTTATCTATCATTTTATGGTTAATTATCTTATATTTACTTCTTCTCACTAACATGTGTGCATTAGTACGTGAAAAAGCTTTTGTTATCTGATTCCATTGCCTGATGCCTTTAATATTATTTCTTATCAATAACCCCCCCCCTCCAAAACATGCACCGCTTTTCTCTGCCCCATCAAATCATATTAAATGCACGTCCTTTCAATATTATTAAACCCTTTAAATATTCAAAATAACTGCTTATTCCCTTTAACCTTTCAGAAACACTTAACCTTTCACATTCTTTGCATTCTACTACTTTCTCTTTTGTTCTCAAACACTCATAGCTTAAAGAGAACTTGCATTCATGACTGCTCCAAGACAACTTGTCCCCATGGAGAGATTCCCTGAGAACAACTTCGTGCCTGGAAAATGGATCAATTTGAAGAATTTGGAAGATGAAGGCTTCCCTCTGACTCAGTACATAAGGAACGTTGGGTGGGAGTCTTTCATGTAGAAAAAGACTCACTAGTACCATGCGCCTTACTTTTACTTTTGGGCTTTACGTCTGAAGTCGATGAAACTATTGTTGGGACTGTTAACAACCAGACTATCATCATTTCCATTGACACCATTGCAGTAGTGTTTGACTGCAAGGAAGAAGGCGACATGTTTGCTAAAGATTGGGAAAGGGTCATAACCCTTGAAACCGTTGACTTGGCTCCCTATGGGCATCCCAGACCCCAAATGAACAACAAGAATGCTCTGAAGAAGTTTTTGTACTCCTCCAACATGAAGAGGAATTGTAGACTTCTTCACAACCTTCTTCTAAACATCATCCTTTTGTGCAACACATGTCCTCAAAGGACCAAATTTTCCTGTACAGGCTACTATAGGCCAAAAGGTGAACCTTCTGGCTCTTATTTTGGAGAATTGGAGATCATGCCTCGCCAAATCCAAAGAAAGCTCGACGAAAAAACAAGGTACCCTGATTCCTTACACCATGCTTTGCACTGAAATCATTAAATAATTGGTGTAAATGAGTTTGGATAGGACAAGAAGAAGCATGGTTCAGAGATTGACGTATCTATCATAAGGAAGATGAGGATAGCTCATTTGTTCCCTATATACTTTGCCAAGCATTCAAAGCTGGCTGTGATCAAGGAAGAACCTGCTAATGATGTAGTATAAATCGTATTCAGGGTGGGATCATTTGTTGTGTTGGAACCAAAGACATATGAAGCATCTGGTCTCTCAAAATTTTGAGGATAACAAACTTATTAAATTTTAAGTCTCTGTTGTAAAAATGTTTATACCGCGTCCAAAACTGTGGCATCCAAATTGCCAATTTTTGACAATCGTCCATTTGACTCATTATAATGAATGTCCAAAGTAAGTCTCTCTCTTAACGGCTATGTGTTTGAAGCTAAAACTCATATACAAAGTTCGTCCAAGTGTAAGTTTTTCTTCAAACGTCTAAGCATTTGAAACTTGTTTGGACTATGCGTCTTTCACATGTTTTGTTTGTAATTAATGCCTTACCCATTTTAAGAGATCTAACGTTCTAGTATCTAAGCATTTAATGATAGATAGATACATTTTAGTGCATAAGCATAGTGCTGCAGAAAAAGGAAGTCAACTTATCAAGCTGCCAAGCCAAATAAATAATGATCAGAAAAACAGACCTTCAATGCACTCATGCACTTTCCATTTTAGTGCAAGAACTAAAGTTACTTCTCTAACCCCTTTGAAAGCTCAATATACACACATATTTCTTGAAGACTGAAGCTGAATCTTCTCAATGACTCTTATCTTTTGAAAAATATATATATTAAGAGAAAAGAACAAAGCGAGTAGGACACATTAATAAAAAGAATGATTGCTTTATTACACTTACTGGACGATCTCGAAAAATTTCTAAAGTGATTTTATATTCTATACTTAAACTTTCATACTCTCATATTGTGAGTTAAATTATTTGAAAACAACTATTTTTTGTTGTGAAAGCCTGGAGAGGCTTAGTGAGAAAGAATACTTGGGTGGTTAAGCAATCTGGGTTAATTGCGTTGTAAAGCCTAAAGAGGCAGTAAAGAATACTTGTTGTATAACCTAAGATTGGTTACTAAATACCTTTTTGGTGAAGAGACTAGACGTAGCTTAAGTTTTGAATGAACTAGTCTAAACTCTATATGTTCTTGTCCTTCTCTCATCCCTTCAATTAAATTGTTTTACGAACTTGTTTTGATTTAGTGAAAAAGTTTTTTTAAAAACACAATTCAACCTCTCTTCTTGTGTAATTTTTATGCTCTTTCATGTTGATCTGTCTGCTCGCCCTGACTCCACTCAACAGCCTTAACCACCTCCACAACAAATGAAACCCCAATAACCTCTAACACAACCGAAACATACCAAACTACTCAAACACAAACTACCCATCAAAAGACCATCCCAATAAGAACCAAAAGCACAAGCACAAGACCAACCCTTTTCCCCATATAAAAAACAAAAACCCCTCACTATTCATTTGAAACCAAAACCTACCCCGCAATCTGACCTAGAGAATGCCATTCCTATCAAACACCTTCTTGCACCCAAACACCTAGCCATCCCTAAACCCCCATCTAAACAACTAGTGTTGCCTCTTATTGCTCCAGAGGAGTTTGTCCCAACAAACGAATCCAGGAAGTCTCACAGGCTCAAGACAATCCACTAGTCCAAGACAAAATCAAAAGAGGCAAGGCAACTGAAACGAGCCAAAGCCCAATCTAAACGGGCTAAGATGAAAAAGAAGATAGAAGAGGAGAAACTAGCTATAGAAGAGGAGTAATAAAGTGAATAGGTGGTGCTTCAATCCATCATTAAGCACTCGCTACAAATAGTTCATGAAGAACATGATGAAGAAGAAATGTTTAATCAATAAGACATCATTGCTGCTTCTAGAGGAGGATTACCAAAATCCCTTCTATGGGAAGTTCCTCAATGGCAAGACCAAGCAATGTACAGTATGCAAGGATTGTCACATTATGTCTACCACAAGCTGAAGACTCTTCATCTGGAGGTATGGTGAAACCCATGATAGACGAAGCCTTACTTGATCTGTATTGCTTAGAGACACCTCATTCTGAATGCCTTCGACAAGATACTACTCAAGATGAAAATCCAGAATCTTGAAGCGTTGATGGATCCAAAGAATACGAGCTCTAGAGCTTTTGACCTAGAAATTCTTCAAGCGCTAATCAACTATGACTGGGTGAGGTCAACAATCCCAAAAAGTGGAGGACAATTGTTGAAGAAGAATGGTTGTTACTGGTGCAACATGGGTATGCGGAGAAAATGGTTGAATATAAAGATGCAACCCCCGCTCTCTCTTATAAGCCACATATCACTTCATATGTTTGGGAGGAAGGGTACAACGCTAAATCAAATGCATCCATCTTTGTCTACCCTCCTTCCACTAGAACTAGATTCTCCCTAGGCTACGAAGTATAGAGACAAAGGGGACTCATCTGCCACACCTCCCCATTCATCATAAAGTGCAATTACTCTAAGTACTTGATCATGTGTAGAACATACAATTACAAGTTAAAGATCATGTACCTATTCTGCCATGGGAAAGCCAAAACTTATCTTTTCGCCATCTGCCCTGAAGATAGTCCTAACTTTGAAAATGGAGGATTGGCGATCATGATTGGAAGCTGGGCAAAATGATGTACAACTTCCTTCACGAAAAGATGCAGATTTCCCTCCAACACGCAATATGTGAGAGAAGGTGTCCAGACCTTGAGCTAAGATCTTTTAGACTTATGGCTAGACGAATGACGCTTTTACTTAAGCCACGAACAACCTTCCACATATGTTGCTAGAAGAAATTTAACTGCCCAAATTTGTCTATGGGTAAAGGCAAAAAGCCTAAATTCAGAAGAGACCCTAAGGGACATCTGATGGTCAGAAGAAGAGTTCTCTCCCTTGCACAACTGGCCATACTCAAAGGGAAAGAGACTTTATGGAGTGTAGACCAAAAGAGGCTTCAAGATCATGTTGAAGCTCTCAAGCACTTTTCGGGTTTGACTGCGAAAGAGAAGAACACATTGAGTTATCATATAGTTATCTGCCCCAGAGGCCATTGGGTACAATTATCTCATGCTTCTTCTTCTTTTGATCCACTCCCCTCCAACCAGCTCACCTCAACTCCCCGAGAACCTATGTTTTCTTTTCCACCAATGGAACCACTTTTGAAGTGTTCCTGTCCATTAGACATTTTTGGTTCTACAGCCCTCTTGCTCCCTGTAACACTCCTTTAATTTTAAATATAATCATATTAATTTAATTATAGTCAAGTTGATGAAAACGTGAGTAATTTGTTTTCAATTTTATAATAGAAAAAATTTAAATTTAACTAAATTTGGAATAGAAGTGAAATGATAAAAACTACTTATATATATATATATATATATATATATATATATATATATATATCCAACTGTACATCATGGTTTGAGTAATACATAGCAGTAAAAAAAAAAAAAACAAAAGTACATAAAAAAAAATATACTACCTAGCCCAATATATACATTAAAAAAAAATCCTATAGAGTATATTTATCTACTCTATCCTTCAAGAAAAATATTATAAACTAGGTCTACAAATCTAGAGGAGTATCCTCTGACTCGTCTTTAGCATCATCAGGCATTGCTGTCATCTTCAATAATTGCGATCAATCATACAAGGAAGAAAAATAATGGAGTGAGGTGATTTGTTCTAAAATCACTTTCACATGTATGGTAGGAATTAAAACAATTAATGAAGGGAACCTAGGGTTTATTCTAAGTTATACTACACTACCCTAACTTAGTACGAATCTATACTTACCATTAGTGAGTAGTAGTTCTCAACAGAACTTGGAAGGTAATTGGGAGTACATATACTTCATCAACATCATTACATGGTACAGTCCTTATCATTAATGAGGAATAAATATCAGTTAGAACGTCCATTTATAGAATTATACTCTCAAACCAATCCCAGAATGTTGAGTAGTTGTCAGAGTTATCGTGCTTGGTTAGGTGAATATCCTACCTCACAAGTGCTACCCTGACCATTGAGACTTTCACCACTCGATGCCTACCCCAAGACCTTATCAAATAGGTCCCTACCTTTCATTCTTTAGCGTACCAAACTACAGCTTTCCTAGTAGGATGTCATGCCACTACATGTTTCTTGCTTTACATTATTACTAATTTACTAATTTCTAAAGGTTTATTCCGGTCTCAAAAATTTGAGTACCAATATAATTTCTACTAATATCTCTGTCTTATATTACAGAGATTTGATTCATACATATCATTCACATAATTCATAATTCATATTAAGAAACACAATCAATAATTCAATAAAAATAAAGACATAAAAATGAAAATAAAAATTGATAATTAAGAAATAAATCATATAATGGTCAAAATTTTCATAAAAATAACTTTGAAGTTAGAAAAATGATTAGAATTTTATTATGAATTTTTAGGATATTTTCAAAACTTTTTGAAATTTAGCATTTTTAAGTAAATGTGTTCATAGGCACTTATAGAGCACAATTAGAAGTACTAGTTTTAAAAATTATGAAATTTTTACAGATAGTTTATTAGTGTGTCTAGACTTTACCTGAATGATAAGAACTTAAATTAAAAATTCTATAGTAGTTTTTTAAAAATAAATTTATATATTGCTCATAAAATAATTTTTGTGCTTAGTTTCATATTATGAGATTTATAATGTATTTCTTCTTTTATTTTTACTAAGCTAATTGAATATTACTAAATTTTGGTAATATAACAATTTAATTATCCATTATAATAGCTAAAAATATTTTATCTAAATTTGGGCAGTATAACAACTTGGTAATTTTACTATAGTTGTTTGAATTTAAGTAGTATAACAACTTAATAATTATACTATAGTTGTCTAAATTTGAATAGCATAACTAATTAATAAATGTATTTTAATTATCTAAAATTGAGCAGCATAACAACTTAGTAAAAGTTTAAATTCAATACTAAACATTATAACATTTATAAAACTTAATAAACTTAAACATTGAAAGGTTTAAGGGAAAACCTTTCCTAACGACATGCAAAGTAATTAAAATTTAGAACCAACCCCACTCCCCCCATTACCTTAAAAAATTAGTGAAGTTGTTGATGCAGAGCTTCTAGGAAGAGGATTTTTACTAGTTAATGAAAATTAGTAGAATTTTGGTGTATGAAAAAAAAAATTATGGTCGAAGGTGGCTAGGGAGGCTTTGTAGAACTTGGGGGAAGAAGAGGAGTTGCTAAAAAATCGTCCATGAAGGTTGCTATTTATAGGAAATAGAAGGTGTATATGTGTCCTTAAAATGACATAAGTCATTATGTCAAATTTCAATTTTTAATTGAAAATTAGGGACACATATTCTATTAGGTGGTGAATCACCCCTTCTAGGTTGCATACGTGTTGCACTAGCTGTCCCAAGGCTTCTCAGTATAATTTTTGACTGTTAATTAATTAGTTAGTATTGATAGAATTGCCTAAACTTGAATAAATTAACTTTTAATATCAAAATAATTAATTTAAATATAAATTTGAACAAATTATTATTTTAATCAAAAATAAATTTCTAAAACTAAACTTTATTTTTATGAATTTTTTCGAATTATATACGTATATTTTGTATATTTTAAGCTTAAAAAATTCATATTAAATATATTTTAATTCAATAAATGCTCAAATTTTTATAAAAATTCTAAAATTACATACTTTATCAAAAAATCTACTAAAAACATTTTTTCACCATTTCTGGATGTCAAACTAATATTGGTTTGGTTTATTTGATAACTAGGAATATTTTGGTCACTTTGCATAAGAATTTCGAAAAATTCCCAAAAAAATTTCTAAATTATATTTTAATACATATAACATGATTTTAAACTCAAATTGACATTTTAATATCAATTAAATCTTTTTCTAATGTCAGCCTTTAATGTTGAGAAATAAGGGCAAAATCGTTATTTTTAAATTTCTCCGAGCTTTGACTAAGAAAAATTATTAAAAATCACGAGTTGATAGTTTTTGATATTCTGAGTTTAATTGTGGGGATCATAATTTTTTAGATTCTTTCCTAATTTTTCAGAATTAAATATGAAATAAATAGAAAAATAATTAATTAAGTAAAAGTAAGGGTGTTACATTCCCTACATCTTCAACCTTTGTTTTGTAGAAGAACCAGTAAATGAAGAAGACGTTAGCTTCGCCCTTGCTCAAAATCCTTCAGACATTCTTCAAGAGGTAAAAGAACTGAAGTAGAATGTTTAACATTTGGAGGCTGCCCTTATTAAAGAAAGCAGGAAGAGAAAGCGTGCAAAAGCACTACTCACCAAACTGGCGAAGCACTTCAAAGGTGAGCTAGCTCATCATCCACACCTTCATATTTTGACCCTTTGGATTGATGATGCCAAAAAAGGGAGAAAAACAGGAGACCACATGGGGAGCACAATCTTAGTGTGAGTATCTCTTATCATATTATACCTTGTCTTTATTATTTTGCTTTTATTCACAAACTATATGTCTACTTTATTTACAATTATAATCAGTATCTAGTCTTATGAATATGAACTTCTTTTTTATTGCATGATATTGCATCTGCTTGATAAACATGTCTTTCATTACTAAAAAGATCTACATGGAAAATGTAATCTGATAAAACTTAAGTTTTGAAACTACTTTTAAGATATAAGATGTTTGTCATTATCAAAAAGGGGAGATTGTTAAGACAAAAGATGAATTTATGACCCTCACTTTATTTTGACAATAACAAACAGTCTTATGTTTAATCGCCTGATCACACGTTTTTATTACATGTTTTCACTATTATCTACTCATGTGTATTCTGTAAAGTAAAGATGTATGCCAACTAACTCCTAAGATGATATAGATATTGAACTTTTTAAAGCTCCATTATTCGAGAACCTTTTTGGTTTTGGAAAGCGTGTACCTTCTCAAAAAAGAAGACATTTAGTACCTATCTTTGATAAGAGTTAACTTTAAACTTAAAAGAAAGAATTTGTGTATAGGTGTCAGTACGAAAAGTAAATATGTCCACTACAATAAGATTGAGTACAAGAAAGGCTAGATAAGCAGACTGTTTTATATTATTAGAGTGACTGGTTGGTGAAAGGCATTAAATGTGGCATTTAATGCTCCAATGACTATTTTCTTCTTTTTACAATGCCAGACAAACGGTATCTCCAAAAGCTCTCAAAATGTACACTTTGGGAGAACCCTATAAATAGAAGAGTCATTCATCATCACAAAAAATGAAACTCTTAACAAATTTCCTTTCTCTCAATCTGTGACCTTGAACAACTTTTTCTTGTAACGCTCACATGAGCTTCATTGTATATTTGTCTGATAAGACATTAGCTTAGTTTGATAACTTACCTTCAACTATTTCTCTGTGAAATTGGTGGAAGTTTGAAAAGGCTTTGTTTCAAAAAATACTTGGGTATTTGAGGCAAGTGAAGACTACTTGGGTTGAGTCTAAAGAGGCTTGGATAAAAGAGTACTTGTAACCTTGATTAAGTTATAGTGGGACTTGGTAGTTTACCAAGAATTGGATGTAATCTTTGAGATTAGACAAACCAGTATAAAACTCTGTGTTTCTCTCGTTTATTGCTTATCTTTTGTTTTCAAAAATTTCTTTCAAAATATTTGTCCTTCAGTCTAAAAACATCTCTTTGAAAAGGTTTTGTGAAAATTTTGAATAATATAACCCAACTCCCTTCTTGTGTTCTACAACAATGATACAATCCCTTTCCCATGTAGGAATTTATCTTTCCAAGACTTGTTTTCACTTATGGACTATTATATGTTGTATAGAATCAAGTCAAGAAAGGGTCTCAACATTCTAATCTTAGATGATGAACATATATAGATATGTACATCAACCAAAATATTGTGTATCAAAAAGCATTGTCAATGTTTAAACATTATGAGAAGTATCAACTTAGGTGTTTCTTTCTCAGGCTTATTTTTGTTATTCAATCTCTTCTACTAATCAATACAATTTTGAAGGATTTGGCATGTGTTTATTGATGCCACCTATTGTTTATACTAAAAATAAATAGTAATATGCTTACTTTTTCCATATTTAATTTGTTAATTGATACTCTTTTAAATGTCTATGTTAAATAATCCAAATTAATAAATTTTAATCTCATTAGAATTGGGTTAGGAAATTTATTTTGTATTTTCTTTCTTTTTATATTAAATAATTATTTCTATTATTCCTTTAATAAAATTAGGATTTTTTTTTATAAAACTTACATATTTTATATATGACATGAATAACTCGATAACCGATAATTATCACTGTTGCATACACTAGTAAAATAATATTTGACAACATTTTGAAAGGTCTATACTTGAATAACTAACTATCTCTCTTAGTATTTAATAATGCAAATTAACTGTTAAATGAGTTGATAAATGTAAAAGGCTATATATATGTGATTTTTTGTATGACAAAATCTACGGTGGAGCAGTAACATAAGTGGTTTACTGTGGACAAGGTTGTAAATGCTGTTGGATATATTATTGTAGTAATGAGTGGTGTAGATTAGTTTTTTGCTATCGGTTGTAGTAATGATTTTGTTTTTTATTTTTGATTTAATTATTTTTTTGTCCTATAGTTTCACCAATTTTACCTTTTAGTCCCTATAGTTGAAAATAATCTCTTTTAGTCCTTATACATGCACTTTTGATACTAATTTGGTCATTGCGTCTTAATTCTGTGAGAGTAAACCGCCACAAAATAAAAATTGGTGATAAAAACTACCACAAATTGATATTTTTTAGCATTTTTTTTCTAATTTGTAACGGTTTAAAATGACAGGGACCAAACTAGTATCAAAAGTACATGTATAAAAATTAAAAAGAATTATTTTCAACTATAAAGACTAAAAGATAAAATTAACAAAACTATAGGACTAAAAAAATAATTAAACTTTATTTTTTTATAACATAAATGCATGTGTTTATGGATTTGCCCTATTTTCTTTGCACAGCGCCTTTGTCGTTAAAAGGTGGCTTTCCTCCACACTCTACTTCAGCTGCTACTTCGTCTACCTGAACCGCCTTGATGTCAGCCTTGGCATCGGCCTCGGTGTCCAGTGGACTCTCGATGGGCCAAACACACTATAGTTTTGTGTTAGCTGCCGGTGCCTCATCTTCCAACTTGCTCACGCTGCCGGTGTGCCGGAGATTCTCTTCATATTCTTGAACAACAACATGAACGAAAAAAATATATATATACATGCTGTTGCACCAACACTGATACTACATGACATGCATTTGGTTTTTCTACCTAGATTTGTTCGGATCTGGATAGGAAAGTGCTCAATTATTCAGATTGGAAAGGAAGTGCTCGATCTTTTTCAGATCCAAAATTGAAAGTAAACGACATATCGTATTGAGCGTAGCGAAGCGAGTGTTAAGGTGCGGCAACAACTTGAGGAGGAAGTGGAAGGAGCACAAGGAAAGGAAGCCCAAGTCAAAGGGCGACAACGACGACGGCTCCATACAGAGTGGAGTGTGTACTCCACGACTGTGAGATTCTGTGTTATGTGTGCTGATCTTTTTCTACCTCATCTTCGTTGTGCTTCTCTTCGTGTTCGTTTTTGACACTTCGTTCGTCAATTTTGAGCTTGGCCATGAAATTGCGTTCGAAATTTCCATAACGACAACGAGCAAAGGATCAAGCATGTCGAACCTGGCCCGGTTTGAAGGAGGGGACTTGGATCCAGAAGAAATCCAGGTTGGATTTCACCATGCTGGCATGTTATTTTGCCGAGGACCTTTCATCATTTTATTTTTAATTCACTGAGGGAATTTATGTCATTGCAATATTTTATATAAAAAAATAATGGCACAAAAAAAATTAAAAACCAAAAGCAACATAAAATATTTGGTTACAAACCATGGACCCCGATAAACCATTTGAAGCACTGGTGTACGAGAGTCTTCATTTTTTATGTATTTTTATTTTATAAATAAAAATATATTTTTAGGTAACTATAGTTTTATGTTCTTTAGTTAATTTTAAACTTTTATTTTTTGTTTAAATATCAGATATTTTATAAAATTTAATAATAAATTACATAAATAGTGAAATAATTAGAATAAATAGTATATATATTAAAGAAGATAGCATATGAGAAATTTTTGTTAAAGTACTAAAAATAAAAATGAAAAAGATTATGATAAACGATAAATTATAAGTTCAAGTGCGCATTATACTTCAAATGGCGTATGAAAAAAACTCTAGTATAAATTATAGTAAGATAAGCTCAATTGCCAAGCTTTGATCAAGCAAACTTATAAGTTACTCAAATAAATATATATTAACCAAAATGATTTACAAAACACACTCTTAATTAATTCCTATACTATAAATTTAAATTCTCATCATGAACAAAGCTCTTATTAATTTTACTTTGTTTCTCTACATATTACACTTTTATTCAATACTTACTTTTATATTTCCTAATTATTATATTAATTTTTTAATTTTCCTTTTTATGTTAAATTTTTATCTTCCCTGAAATTTCAATATTAATTACTTTTAATTTTTTTAATATTAAAATTTCCTTTTCTTATCTCAAAATGTTATGTGAACATGAGATATTTGCTGTTAATGTAAAATCTTTTTATACTAGCATCCAATAAAATTTAATCATTCAGGCACATTAGATTAATTGTTAAAAAAATATTTTAAACTAAAAAAGTCAACTAATTACTCCTTTGTCCCAACATTTACCTCCATTTTACTCTTGCATCTCAAAACTCCAACCTCCATTTTTGGCGACACCCTTCATTTTTTTCGGCTATCCCCCTCCTCGCTCCATTACCCCATCTCAAAAGCAAAACTCCCATTTTTTTGGTCACCTTCCTCTGCATCACTCCCATCTCAAACCCTAACCTTCCTATTTTTTTTGATTATGTACTCCCCTTCGTCCCGCACCCCCATCTCAAAACCCCAACTCCCTATTTCTTTTGATCACCCTCCTCCTCCCCACTACCCCATCTCCAAATTCCAACCCTTAATTTTTTCGGTCATTCTCCTTCGCCCCACTCTCTGATCCAAAAACTATAACATCCTATTTTTTTGACCACATTTCTTCGCCCACTTCCTATCTGAAACCCAATCCTTCATTTTTTTGGGTCCTCCTCCTTTGCCTCACTCTCCCATCTAAAAATCCAAAACCCCATTTTTTCGGTCACCTTTCTCTGTCCCATTCCCCATCTCAAAACTCAAACTTCTCATTTTTTCTAGCTGACCTCCTTTGCACCACATCTTCATCTTAAAACCCAATTCTTGTTTTTTTTGGCTCTTCATTTTTAATTTAATTAAAATAATATGATCTAATGTGGCAAAATAAATTTAATTGGCCATCTGTGTAACACAATTTTGGACAAAAAGTTCGTAGCCATTAAACTCAAATATTATTTACTTACATGATCAAATTAATTTTTTAGCTTTCAAAATTTATTTCTTACCTCTAAATCTAAATTATGTACATTAAATATTTTTAACTTTTTTACTTAGATACAAAATATCCGTATAATGTACAATAGGCTTAAAAAATAATTTTAATATACCAATGCCAGTAATATTCTCATTCTCTGTGCACACATTCCAATCTGATTTCATTTAAGCCTTGGTCATTTTCTCAGGAATATAGCTTAACACCATATATGACAAAGCATAGTTCTAAATTGCGGTAACAATTGCGGTTGTGGTTTTGTCGTAATCCTTGACATTGCGGCAAATTGCAAGAAAATGCAGTGATACGGCCACAATTGTGGTCGTGATGTGGTTGCAGTGAGCCAAAAAACCTTTACGTTACGGATCACAATTTAAAACCATGTGACAAAGTACCCAACCTAGGCAGCCTAAACACCAAATTGGGAGTCTTCATACAACTACTTTCAATTCAGTTAGGCAACAAACAAAAATGTGATGAGTGGTGATCACCCTGTAGAAAGAAAAAAAATAAAATTGAAAGTCGCCAACTTGCCTCGAGTAAAAATCAGTTATCAGTTCCCTTACTTCAGGAACTAGCTAGCTCTAGGAAATTCCGAAGAAGGTGACTATTGTCTAAAACTTTGTTCTGCAAATATAAAAATGTTGCCAAGACTTTGTTGTAGACCAATGATAAACGATGGTGAATCCTCAAAATACCACTAACGGGTTTCACATCTCACGCAATCTGCAGAAGAGTGCTCATTTTGATTTAAAATAAGGTGAAAAAGATTTTGGGAGAATGCCATGCAACCACGGCAAAAGTTGACTGACAATATTTTGTTAAGTACTAAATTAAAGTAAATTCTATGTTATGAGAAATAAGAGAGAAACTAGCCGAGTAGGGCTGAAGGAGAAAGCAAAAGAATGTTCACCAGATGACTCAAATTGTTTCTGTTACTCATTATCCATTATATTCTCTCCATGAATCTTTTTTTCTTTAGAAACTCCCTCGAGCAAGACATTTTCCACGTGTGATACCTCCTCCACCCATATAATAATTATTGCCATAAACCCAAATACTTAGCCAGAACAACAATATTGTAAGATTTGAACAATGCGAGTTGTTAAAGATAACAAGTTCATACTTTAATAAATGAGACTTGACAAGTTGAAGAGGGTGCTGGAGAGAGGACGAGACCCAATGAAAGATGCTTCCAATGGTCATTGTTTGACTTTATTAGCTTTTAATTTCAACCATCAAATGCATCTAACAATCCACAAGACTATTGTTTCAGGAGCGGATCCAAACATATAAAACATATATGGATGTAATAACTTTTCGGAGTGCTATTAAGTACAAATATTTATCGCATGAAATACATGAATAGCATACGTGGCTGAATATTATTTTTTGAAATAAATATTAGTTAAAAATATATCATACATTTTTGACGGAAATCATCCTTGTGCATGTTTAAAAACAACAATTTCGTAATAAACAGCATTTTCGATAACATTTTCATACTAAAAGGTCTTTAATAGCTTTTCGGAGTGTTATTAAGTACGAATATTTATCCCATAAAATGCATGAATATGCATACGTGGCTCAATATTTTTTTTTTTAAAATGAATTTAGTGAAAAATATATCATGCGTTTTTGACGGAAATCATCCTCGTGCATGTTTAAAAACAACATATTCGTATTAATCAGTATTTTCGATAGCATTTTCACACTAAAAAGTCTTTTAAGATTAAAATATTTTAACATATATGAAAGATATTTAGAGATATATATTCTAACTTTAATAAACAATGATAAATTATTGAATTTGGAAAGTTATGTATAATTTTTTTTTTTTCAATTGTTATTTCATACTTCCCTCCTTTTTAAATTAATGCATGTATAGCGTACGTGGCTCAATATTATTTTTTGAATAAATATTATTAAAAATATATAATACATTTAATTGACAGAAATCATCCTGGAGCATATTTGAAAAACAGCATTTTCGTAAAATCAGCATTTCCGACAACATTTCTCATACTAAAAGGTCTTTAATTCTAAGATTAAAATATTTTAATATATATATAAAATATTCTTACTTCAATATTTAAATGTATAAAAAATAAAAAATTATTGAATTTGGAAAGTTATGAATAATTTTTTTTTCAATTATTATGTCATACTTCCCTCCTTTTATATATGTATAAAAACAAAAAAAAAATTCAAACTTTCCTCTCATACTCTTATTTGGAAAGTTATGTATAATTTCTTTTTTCAATTATTATGTCAAACTTTCCTTCTTTTAAAAAATCCAATCCCCCGCCCCAAAATTTCAAGCTTCCCTCCAATACCTTTTGGAAGAATATTTTGATCATAATCTAATGCACTATAAATACATCTAAGCTTTGCAAAGTTGTATAGAACCAGTATCAGTATAACCCTATATATCCATTCTCTTATTATTTCTGTTCCTTTGTGCAAACACACAAAAAAGTACCCCCTATCAATCTTCTTAGTCATGAGCATGACACCAGCAGCTCAAGAACCCACCGTCTCCGATGGTGGAAGTTACACTTTCAGCAATTATATAGTTTTCCTGACTATGATTGTGGCGACTTCAAGGCCGGGGAGCGAGATAAGACGTCGCTGCTTGAGGTTACCCGTTCGTCGTTTTCCATCTTTCTGTCAGGAATGGTTAAAGCGATTCCTTGAGTAGCATGGGTGTACCTCAAACATTCCTCGATGGTCATGACTGTAACATGCTTCCAAACCTTTCTATAATGTTATGTGACTCTGTACTACAACGTGATTCAGAATTGGAGCGCCGTGGTAATGTTGATCCAGATTTTTCTTGTGTGTTTGTTATGGTTTTTAAGACCCATTGTTCTTACAATGTAGTGAATACCCCAGGCTTCTTTCAAGCCGAACTTGTTCCATCAAGAGAGTTGGTGCAAAGAATGGCTTGTGAGGGTGGTGAGCATTCTTTGCCTACAGGTGCCACAACACTTGGAAGATTCAAGGTTAAAGATGAAAAGGATAAATGTTTCATATGCTTTGAAGAGTACAACTCTGGTGATGATGCAGCAAAGTTGCCTTGTTCTCATGTCTGTCACTATGATTGTATTTTGGAGTGGTTTGTGCAGAGAAGTACATGCCCTGTGTGCCGCTTCGCATGCAGTCATGCCTCTTGCTACCGTTATAATTAGCATTACATATTTTCTTGCTTTTAAGAATATACTTTTATGATACAGCAAGAAAAAGGATATACTTTTATGTAGTTGCATGTTTATTGCAATCCGTAATTGTTCATGTTTTAATTGTAATAAATATCTTGTCTTGAAGAAGTCATTTTCTAATCCGTAAGAAGTCAATTGTATTTTTTTTTCAAGAAGTCAAATTTATTCTATGAAATAATAATATTTAAATCTATTGGAAGCTTTCCTTTTGAGAGGATATAAATTTCTGCTATCAATTATTCTTTCTTTAAATATTAATATTGAAACGTTAGATTTTAAAATACAATAATTTATTACCTTTTCTTTTATCATTGTCTATTTATTTTATATTATGAATTTAAATACTTTCTTTTTAAAGGATGATTTTTAGGAACTATTTTTTCTCGACGTCTTCTTATACATTAAATATTTCATTTTATTTTTTTAATTTCTATTTTTAAATCCTCTCAAGTAATATTGCTTAAATTTTCATTAATTCTAATTTAAATTTGAATTGAATTTTAAAATTTAATTATAGATAAATAGTATAAAATTAAGAGTTTTCTTAAATAATTTGGATTTTAAGGTTAGTGTAATTTTAGTGAATCTTAATTTGAATTTAATTTTAAAGTTTTGAATATTGGCATACCATATCACATTATTCAAAATAAATATAAATGTATAATGATTTAAATAATTTATTTTTCTAATTTTCTTTTATATTTCTAAAGTTTTATTTCTTTGATCTATCTACTTGCAAATTGAGAATATTTACTTAGACTATCCACTTATTATTGATCACTTTTGGCTATACGAACCTTTATATTGGCTATAATTATGAATATGGTTGGTTTACTTATTTTTAGTTATAGATACAGACTCGAAATTAAATTGTGACTATAGTTTCAAACATATTTATAGAAGTCTTGATTGCAAAACAATACACATATTAATTATATAATATTTAATTATATAAATATGTATAAAATTATATTATATCTTATCTTTTTTTTAAATTACATTATTTTATAGTTAATAATGTTGATATTATAAATATAATTTTTTATTTTTAAATTTTACTTAAATTTAAAATTTCAAAGCTATTGTTTATCAGTCATCTCCATACTAATGTGGTATGATTAAAGCGTCTTGTTCGAGGATTAAATCACGGTAAAATTGAAGAAAATAGTCAATCTCTAATCCAAAAGTATTGACGAGAGAACCTAAAAATTATTATGAGCCACGAAAATTCGGATATCAACGGGAAATTAATAATATGCAAATGTTTTTAGTATGTCTTAAAATATTTATCAACAAATCATAGAGTTGATGTAAGTATTGATCTCTCTAAGATGAATCAATAGCTGTTGTGTTCAACGGTGAATCGAGCTAATGCGTTCATAATGGACTGTTGATTTGGACTAGACTCTAATGAAATGCTCTGAGTGTGGACTGAAGTCCTTATCTTCTAAATTCGTCTGACTCTCTGCAAGATTGAGACATCATGAATGATGGATAGTTGGTACTTACAAAAGGTACATCAATGTTCAAATCAATAAAAATTTTACTAGAGTGATGATGTATATAATAAATATTTATTTGTTACAATGACGTTGGTGGTACTTATAGTAGTTTAAGTTGGAGTAGGATTTTTTGGCATGAGGTTCAAGGCCTCTCATGGACAATAATATCCTTTCTTGGTGTAGTGACATGATATATCCAGTACAACACTTGACAAGTTGAAGAGAAGCACGAGTTTCCGTTATACAGCCGGAATGAACAAGTTAAGGTGCATTACAAAAGGTTGCTAAAGAGAGGATAAGTCATAATGAAATATGTATCCTATGGTCATTGTTTGATTATATTAGCTTTTAATTTCAATAATCAAATACATCCAATGGTCCACAAGACTGTTGGAGGATGCTAAAGAGACTAATGGAGAAAGGAGAAGGAATGTAATGCACAAGTGTAAATAACATTGAGGAGAGGAATTAGGATAAAATCTAGATGTAGTTCTCGAGGTACTTTTGTTATTTTTTTGGAATTAGAATTGAAGTTTTAATTTGCTAACCTATATTGATCTTTAATGCAAATCTTGATTATGAAGATTACTAAGATTAAACTCTAATTCTGATTGAAATACAACATCAAAAGTACGTAAGGAACTACATCTAAGTTTTGTATTGCACAAAATACACGAATAGCTATGTGACTCAATATTATTTTTCATTAGAAATAAATATTATTTAAAAAATATAAAATGTGTTTTTGGTGGAAATCTTCCTCGATCTTACATATTTGACAAAAAACATTTTCGTGCTAATTCGCATTTCTGAATATAACATTTCTTGGTAAAAGGATTTTTAAGATTAAAATATTTTAACATATATAAAAGATATTTAGAGATATTCTAACATAAATGGGTAAAATCTATAAAAAAAATTAATAAATTATTTAATTTTGAAAGTCTTATGTATAAAAATATTTCAATTATTATCTCATACTTCCCTCCTTTCACCACAATACAAAATCTCAAGCTTCCCTCCAATATTGCTTCGAACATCAAGACTATAAATGTATCTAAATTAATTTTACAAATTGTTGGACCCAACATTAGTACAAGCCTTTTTCCACGCTCTTCTTATTTCTATTCCTTTGCGCATACACACACAAAGTACCCTCTATCGATCTTCCTTAGCATGAGCATGTCACCAGCAAGATCCCTCCTTCTCCAATGGTGGTAGTTACACTTTTAGCAATAATATAGTCTTTATGATTTTGATTGTGGCGACTTCAGGGCCGAGAAGCAAGATAAGACTTTGCTGCTTGAGGTTACCTATTTGTCGTTATCCATTTTTCTGTGAGGAATGGTTAAAGCGATTCCTTGAGAACATGGGTGTACCTAAAACTTTCCTCAATGGCCATGACTATAACATGGTTGCAAATCTTTCTACTGTTATTTGACTTAATATTGCAGCCTGGTGATATTATTGAAACTAGATTATTTTTTCGTGTTTGTTATGGTATTCAGGACCTGTTGTTCTTAAAATGTAGTGAATACCCCACGTTTCTTTCATGCTGAGTAAGTTCTGTTAAGGGAGTTAAGTGCAAATGGCTTGTGCGGGTGGTGAACATTCTTTGTCTGCAGGGGCCATGAAACTTGGAAGATTCAAGGTTCCAGATGAAAAGGATAAATGAGACCTATGCTTTAATTTGAAGACTTCAATTGTGGTGATGATATAGCATGGTTGCCTTGTTCCTATGTGTGTTACTATGATTGTATTTTGGAATGATTTGTCAGAAAGATATATGTCCTTTGTACTGCTTCATATACATTACAGAATAAAAATAATCATGATGAGAACAAACATGAAATTACATGAGGTGGACTACCTGGAATCCTACATCAATCAAAAGAAATCTAGAGAAAATGTTTGATACACAAACTTATTTTAGTAGCTTCTAACTTATTTTCATAAAATACTTTAATTAGTTTATGAAAATAAGCTAGCTTCTAACTTTATTTTTTCATTTTTATCCTCCCCAATTTATCTAAATCTTTTTTTTTTATTATTAGTTTTTGTCAATTTAGAAATCAAATAACTAAATATGTTCTTTTATGTCATTTTATATTTGTCAGTTAACTTATCAATTCATCTTACTAAATACTTTCAATTCAATCAACTAGCTTATAAGTTTTTAAGTTTTTAGTTCTTATATTATAGCTTATAATTTTCAGCTAGCTAGCTTATAAAATTTTTATAAGTTAGTTTTACCAAACACTGTACCAAAGCAACAAAGGGAAGAAAGGTTAAAAATAAAATAAAAAGTGAACAAGATTCAAAGTAACTGGGGCTTATGCTTGAACTTTGAACCTTTACCAATTCCCAAGCTGTGCCACAAGAAGAAATTTCCCATCTAGTACATGGCTTGGTGAGTGACCGACTGAACTTGGATCCACAACTATATTTGATGATCTCAGGTGCAGCTGCGTGTATGGTTTGTCATGGTAGGGTTTGAGGATGGATGGGGTGTGAGCACTGTGGTCCGATCAGATAAATAGCTCCAACGACATTCATGATAGCCTAATGATCATTTTGGAGACACCAACACCTATAGAGATTGAATCACCAGCTTTGCTGATATTATGATATATCTGTTCATGTTCCCTTTGTTCAGTATATCCTCAAAAGGATCAACAGCTCCATTCGCTTGATTCTTCCTACATGATGCTCATGCACGTAACGTACGTCATGGTGTAGAAGGTCTAGAAAGTTTTGTCAGGCAAATCAACTTCGCCATAGACATTCTCCATATTCATTAAAATAAATTGAACCCAAAATTAGGTGTTATTTTAAGATTTTCTAATATCAATGTGCAAAATATAAAAAAATAGTAAATTATTCAATTTGAAAAGTCTCAAGTATCCAAAATTTTCAATTATTGTCTCATACTTCCCTCCTTCACTCAAAAAACAAAATTTAAAGCTTCCCTCCAATACTGCTTTGAACAATTCATCATAATCTAACGAATCTATACCTCGTAACATTATAAATATATCTATGCTTTACGAATTCCTTACTCAGCATTAGTACAACCTTTTTTCACTCTCTTGTTTCTATTCCTTTTATCATGGGCATGACACCAAAACTTCAAGAACACACCTTCTCTGATGGTGGTAGTTACACTTTCAGTAATGATAAAGTTTGTATAACTATGGTTGCTGCGACTTCAGATCCTGGGGCTGTGGTTAGACTTTATAGCTTGAAACCAATTTATCGTGACCTTTTTGCTTTTCCATCTTTTTGCGAAGAGTGGTTAAATATATTCCTTGTGAACATTGGTGTACCTCAAACTTTCCTCAAATGGCCATGACTCTGACATGGTTACAAACTTGTCTAGAATGCTACGTGACTCAATACTGCAGAGCCGTGGGGTTGAAACAGATTATTTTTGTCTGTTAGCGATGGTATTCAAGGCTCGTTGTTATCACAATGTAGTGAATACCCCAAGCTTCTTTCATGCTGAACAAGTCCCATCAAGCCAATTGGTGCGAATAATGGCTTGTGAGGGTGGTGAACATCCTTTGCCTGCTGGGGCAGCAACACTTCAAAGATTCCAGGTTCAAGATGAAGAGGATAATTGTGTCATATGCTTGCAAAAGTTTAAATCTGATGATGATGCAGCAAGGCTTCCTTGTTCCCATGTTTGTCACTATAATTGTATTTTAGAATGGTTTGTGCGGAGGGGTACGTGCCCTATGTGCCGTTTCGCATGCACTCGTTCCTCTTGATACTGTTCTGTTACAATTAGCATTACGTATTTTCTTGCTTTTAAGGGTACTTTTATGTAGTTGCATGTTGATTGAACCATAATGATTATAAATGTCTTATCTTATAAATAATAAACGAAACATAATTACCTAAATCTATTTGATGCTTTCTTTTTGAGACGACATCAATTTTTGCTATGAATTACACTTTCTTTACATAATAACATTGACACATTAAACTTTTAAAATTGAATAATTTATTACGTTTCTCTCTTTTAATTATGTGGTTCAATGTCCTGTTTGGCAATTGTTATCCTGTTTAGGCAGGGAGTCCATGTATACTCAGCAGATACATTTTCTTACTTGGTCAATCTCTCTGTTTAGCCTTGGTGTATTGTAAACTATTCATGTAACCAAGGCTTTTTAACCCGTATGGTGCAGTTACAAATGAAATTTATACAAATGGTGCAATTGAAAAAGTATTTACTAAAGTAGTGTAAATCGACAACATAAAAGTTGAAATTGGAAGGAAATCGACATAAAAATGTCGATTTATTTAAAAAGGAATTTTTTATTTTTAATTTGGTAAAGTTGATAATTTCATTATCTATTTTTCTTTTTCTTTTCTTTTTTACATGAAAGTAGAGAATGATATTGTCTACTTCCAACTTTTAAAAAAAATAGTAGAAAAAAGTAAAGTAGACAATGTCAATGTCTATTTCCATGTAAAAAGAAAAAAGAAAAAGGGAAGTAGACAATGGGTTGTCGATTTTCCCAAATTAAAAATAAAAAGTTCCTACTTAAATAAATCGACATTCTCATTGTCGATGTCCTTTCAATTTCAATATTTCCATTGTCAATTTAGACTACTTTAGTAAATACTTTTCTAGTTGCATTATGTAATTTTCATTTGTAAATACACCATGCAGGTAAAAAGCTTATATCCAACCAACAACACATTTTGTGTTGGGATTGGTACCTTTCATATTTCAATTGAACAATGCTATATGAACATCCTTTTACAAGCACTCCATCAATATCTATCATTTCTCACTATCTCTTTTTTCTTATTACAATATATCACTTATATACCTATAATACACACACACACACACACACACACACACACACACACATATGTACACACACATTGAAATATTATTGAAATAAAAAATAATTCTTGGACACCTTATATACTATTTAACACCTATTGTGATATACATATATATATATATATATATATATATATATATATATGTATATAATATCATATATACACACATACATACATACATATATATACATATAGATATGTATGTATGTATGTAATATATGTGTGTGTCTGTGTATGTATGTGTGTGTGTGTGTGTGTGTGTGTGTATATATATATTACTCTCTTTTAAAAGGAGGAATTTTAGGAGCCATTTTTTTCTTACTAAGTTGCACAACTTCTTTTACATTAAATATCTCTTTATTTTTTTATTTCTATTTTTTAATTAGTCGAATAATATTGATCAAATCTAATTAATTCTAATTTAAATTTAAATTGAATTTTAAAATTTGACTCTAGATACATCACATCATATTTTAAGACTTTTTTTTCCCTTCAAATAAATCACATCGTTATCTACCAAATTGTTATTTATTTATTTATATTTTTGAAATTCTTCAAAGGAAAAGATCAGCTACAAAAGCTTTCATTCAGTACTAAATGCTACAATGTGTTAAAACGTGCCATTTATAATAACAATAATTATTTAATATAAATAGAGAAAGTATTAATTAACATAAGAGTCCAACTGAATTTTGTTGTTATATGTAACTTTTAGATTCGTTTGGATATTTTCTTTTTGGTAACCATGTTATAGGTACAAAGTATCCACCGACTTTATTAATAATTAATCTCTGCTACCACCTTTAGTGGAGTGTCTCCTCCAACCATTTTTTTTTATTCACAAGACTTGAACCTGAAACTTTACATAAGGAATCCGAGTTCAGTATCACTTAGACCAACAACATGTTGGTATTCATTTAGATATTTTAAGATTTAGGGTTACTAATAAATTTTTATTTAATATTATTATATGTAGATAAGTTCATTATTTTAATTTTTTTGAATATGAATTTCAAGAGGAATTGTATATATTATAAACATTTTTTATGTAAAGAAACTCCTTTCAACATATAATAGATTTATATATTGAATTTTTATTTTGATTTATATTATAAAATGCAAGTTCTTATTTAAATTAAAGATGTATATAATTATGCAAAAATTACACTAAATAGTTTATATAATAGAATGAATTAATCATTATTATTAATAAAATTATTTTCTATTATATTTTATTTTTATATTAAAATTAACTTAAATTAAAAATCAAAATGTATTGTAAGGAAACTTATTTGTTATCTTGTGCTAACGTGCTACCATTAAAGCATCCTGTTTGAGATTAAATAAAATAAGTAAATAGTTGATAACTAATCCAAGAGTATTAATGAGAGAATTCGTGTTTTGTATGTAGAAAAAATAAATATTTAATTCTTTATTGAGAGAACTAAATTCTTCATATTGTAGATATTTTTAACTCATACATTATTATTTCCAATAAAAATACCTATAATAGTGTCGCAACCAGAATCATGGTGGGACAATGGGAAAGAAAAAAGATAAAAAATAGAGTAGCCACCATGGTTCATTAAGGAGAAAATATGAAAAAACTCTTAAAATTAGTCTCGAACCAAGATATGAATTTGAGAATCGATTATGTAGAGGGAAAGTACTAGTATCCTACAACGTCTGTCATGAGGACAGTTATCCTTTAACTTAATGTGTAAAATAAAATTGTCTTTCCCTCTTGTTTATTAAGTTATTAACAAAACAATTTATTCATTTTTATTTTAAAAAGGACTTGTTATAATTTTTTTTATATTTTATTTCATTTGACGGTGAAAATATTTATGAGAATCAAGGTTACATAGTTCTTTTGTTAGAAAAACATTTTTGTGGGTGCTGGGCTTAGAGATGGTGCTACTCATGGAGGTTCAAAGGGTATGATTATGGTTGGGTCTTTGCTTTCTTTTATCTTTTTGCTGTGAGGATGAGTGCGGGGCGGAGAGTGTTATTGTGGATGAGATATTGTGTGTGAGTGATGGGTGATATGTGAGGGATTAGAGTGAATAATATGAGGAAAGGTTGAGGGCAGAGGCTGCAGTGCAGAGAGAGGTGTGTGACTGAATCCAGGTGAGAGAGAACTTAAGAGAGTGCTTATGCAGTATGTGCAGTGGTGTTTTTGTGCTGCTATTGAGTGCGTGAACCAGATGGAAGAGAGAAAAATGGGTTGTTATTGAATGTCTCCTATGTATGTATGGTAAGAGTAGAGGATGTGAGTGATAGTTGTGGGTAAGAAAAATGAATGGAAGAATGATAGGATCTTTTCTCGTTGTTGTGTACGCTATTATAAGGAAAAGACAAAGCTATGATGATGAATGAATGAGAGATTATGTATCTGAGGAAAAGACAAAGCTATGATGATGCATGGATGAGAAGGAATGTGGATGATATGAGGATGCAGATTATTGTGTGCGCGAATGCAAGAATGGTGGTGCAGAGAAATGCTTGTGTATGTGTGGTTTGTGTGAGGTGAGGTGCAACGTTTTAAAATCACGTGGGTGCTGATGAATTTGTGATGCGATACTGCAGGAATGGTTGAGAGAGAAAAAAAGAAAAAGTCATGTGTGATTTTGTTAAGGAACTACTGATGATCCTCCTCTTTTATTAGTTGATTTTGATTTTTTTGTTATGTATGTTATTATTATTTTTTATTCATTTTTCTTTATAATTTTCTGCTTTTTTATTTTATTTTTAAATTTTTAATTACCTAGATAAAATTGAGTTGTTCACAAATAATATTGTAAAATAATATTTCACAACATCTTAAAAGATCTTTGATGTTTATATAACTTTCTTATTGAATTATGTTGTGTATGAAGTGCTTATGACTTTAACCAAGATTTTGTGTGACTTTGACAGAAGTATTGTGCCCTCATTGTTTGAGATCTGCACTATATGGATAATGGTGATCGTTTTTGGTGTGACTAAGACAAAAGGAACTCTAACACTCAAATTAGTGGTAATTTTGGCAAATAATAAATGTGTACATAAAATTGTTGATGTTGGTTATATTTATAAAGGTCTAAAATGAGCTGGAATCTATGGCACGAGACCCAACACCACTAAAAGATAATATTAGCATATGTTGGAGCAGTAAACTATTGGCTTAATTTGAGCTGAGACAAGCTCCTTTGTACCTAAGTATATTGTAGGGTGGTAACATTAACTTTGGTCAACATTTGGCAATTAGGGTTGACTCTCCCTTTGGATTGACTCCCCCTTTGTATTATAGGGTAGTAAAGTTAAAATTCGAGCCTAGTTTAAAACAAATAATTAACTTGCTCTATTAGCATTAATAATGAAATTTGTTTCCTTAATTTTTTGAAATTTATATTAATAAATATGACTTTGTCCAAAAAAACTTATAAGCTAGTCAAGTTATAAGTTAATTAAAATGACTTGTAAAATAAACTCGTAATTAATCCCTATATTATAAATTTAAATTCTAATTATGAACACATCTCATATTCACATTTTCACTGTTATTTGATACTTACTTTTATACTAATATTTTAGCTTGTGTATTGTACGGATCCAATTCAATATATAAATTTTCTGATTATATTTAATTATCATAAAAAATGTGAAAAAAAATGTTTATATTTAATTATCCCTATGTTTTTGGCTTCCAATGCCACAAAGAAAGCTCGACTCCAAATTGGATAATTGTTGCCATTGATAAAAGATAAATTATTATAAAAGATAAACTAATCATATCTTATCTAAATGATAAAAGATAAACCAAAAGATTAATCACAATCAACAGAGACCATGTTGAGCATAGTGTTGGTGCCCGTTATTGTGAAGCCACAGAGAAACCCCTCCGGTTGTAGATATGAGTCCACCCTTTGTAAGAGAAAGGGCAAGTGAAAAAAGTGTGACTGACCTTTTCTGGGTTTTGGAAACAAAATACACAACACAAACTTTGAGATTCGTATAATATTTCTCCACGATGATGAAGCTGCACCTGGGTTGGCAAGCGATCTTGTAGCAGTCTCCATGAAAAGATTAGAATTTTTTAGGGAACTAAACGGAGCCAGAATTGCTTAAACACGCTCTCGACAGTTGTATGACGAAGAGATAGTCTATGTTTGTGTCTTGTTTGTTATTACTTTTTTGCCTTTTATTTTGTTTTTTATGTTTTTTTGTTTTTTTTCTCCTCTCTTTTTATGATGCTGTAAAAAATATATAAAATAAGGCAAATGACAGAAATAAAATAAAATAAACCCAAAATTGAGTGTTTATGGAATATTTAATGTCAATGTGCAAAATATATAAAAAATGATAAGTTAGTCAAGTTGAAAAATTTTAGGTATAAAAATATTTTCAATTATTATTTCATGCTTCCCTCCAACCTAAAAACAAAATCTCAAGTTTCCCTCCAATACTGCTTTGAGCAATTGATCATAATCTGACGAATATAAACCTCGAAACACTATAAATATATATCTAAGGTGTACAAATTCTTTGACCCAGCAGTAGTAAAACCCATTTTCCATTCTCTTCTTGCTTCTATTCCTTTGCCCAAACACATTCAAAAGTATTCGTTGTCAATCTGCCTCATCATGAGCATGACACCAGAAGTTCAAGAATCCACCTTCTCCGATGGTGGTAGTTACACTTTCAACAATGAAGTAGTCTATTTGACTATGGTTGTGGCCACTTCAGATCCGAGCAGTGGGGTAAGCCTTTGCAAATTGATGTTACCAATTAATCGTGATCATTTTGAATATCCATCTTTCTGTGATGAATTGTTAAAGCAATTCCTTAAGAACAATGGTGTACCTCAAACTTTCCTCAATGGCCATGACTGTGATATGGTTGTAAACCTTTCTACAATGTTATGTGACTCGGTATTGCAGCGCCTTGAGGTTCCAATAGATTATTTTTGCATGCTTGTCATGGTATTCAGGACCCGTTGTTGTTACAATGTGGTGAATACCCCATTCTTCTTTTATGCTGAACAAGTTCCATCAAGTGAGTTGGTGCAGGGCATGGCTTGTGAGGGTGGTGAACATTCTTTGCCTGCTGGGGCAACAACACTTCAAAGATTCCAGGTTCAAGATGAAGAGGACAATTGTGTCATATGCTTGGAAGAGTTCAACACTAGTAATGATGCAGCAAGATTACCTTGTTCCCATGTTTGTCACTATAATTGTATCTTGGAATGGTTTGTGCAGAGCGGTACATGCCCTATGTGCCGTTTCGCGTGCAGCCATGCCTTATGATACTGTTACAATTAGCATTGCATATTTTCTTCTCCTTAAGGATACTTTTATGTACTTGCGTGTTGTTTGAACCGTAATAAATGTCTTATCTCATAAAGAAGTAAAATTTTGTTGTAAAAAATATAAATACTTAAATGCATTTGATGCTTTCCTTTTGAGACAAAAATTTCTGTCTTCAATTACATTTTCCTTACATAATAATATTGACGTATTAGAGTTTTTAAATTGAATAATTCATTGTAATTTTTGTAAATCCCAATATGAATTTAACTTTTAAATTTGAAATCTTGACATATGATATCAAATTAATAAACATAAATATAATGTGTTAATGTATTTCTATAACTTTCTTATATACTTCCAAAGTATTATTTTTTTTATAAGCCAAGTGGAATTCATATAAAAGCAAAAGAGAGGTGCAGAACAATAACATAAGAAATGCAATGATTCAGCATACAGTGTCTGACATATAAAGCTCCCACCATAACGAAACAATAACAAAAGTTATTTCTTTAATCTTTCTTCTTACTGATTGAGAATATTTACACTTATTATTGATCACTTTTAAATATAGGTATATTGGCCACAATTATGAATTAGGTAGGTTTTTTGTTATAGATATATACGTTTGAATTGTGAGTATATATAGTTATAATTATATTTATAGAAGTGCATTAAATTTTGCCAATGTGTTTCTTGTGTATTTATATTGTTTGGATTTTTCAAAGGAAAAGATTGGCTATAAATTAAAGCTTAACTTCATTCAGTAAATGCTACAATGTATTAAGACGTGACTTTTATAGTAATAATAATAATAATTTAATATAAATAGAGAAAGTATTAACATAAGAATCCTAATAATTTTTTTTGTTACATGTAACTTTTAGACTCGTTTAGATGTTTTTAAGATTTAGGGTTATTAATAAATTTTTATTTAATTATTATTATTATATGTAGATAAGTTCATTATCATTAAGGCCTATTAGTATTTAAAGTTTTTTGAAATAAGAATTTCAAGTTGAGTTTGTATATTACAAATATTTTTTATGCTGATAAACTTTCAACATAATAGATTTATATATTCAATTTTTCTTTTGATTTATATTATAAGATAGAATTATTACTTAAATTTAATATCATTTTAACCTGAAATAATGTAATTTTATTTAAATTAAAGATGTATAAAATTATGTGTAACATGGAAAATACACTAAAATAGTTTATATAATAAAATGAATTAATCATTACTAATAATAAAAGTATTTCCTATTATATCTTATTTTTCTTTATCTCATAATATTTAATTATATATATATATATATGTGTGTGTGTGTGTGTGTGTGTGTGTGTGTGTGTGTGGGTGCGCGCGTGTGTGTGTGTGTTAAATTGATCTTAAATTTAAAAATCCAAATGTAATGTATGGATAACTTATTTGTCATCTTGTGTGATTTTTTTAGGTTCACCATATTATTAGTGTAAAGTATTCACATGCTTTGTTAATGACTAATCTCTATCAGAAAATCTGACTGGCCACCTTTAGTGAGATCTTTTCTTCCCAACTACCTTTTTCTCTATCGACAAGGTTCAAGCACATGACTTTGCTTAAGGAATTTGAGCCTGAATCCGCTCAAACCAACAACATATTGGTTCATCTCGTGGGATTTAAGTATTAATGAGAGAAATCATGTTTTGTATATAGGAAAAAAAACTTTTAATTCTTTATTGAGAGAACTAACTTCGTCATGCTGTAGATATATTTAACTCATACATGACTATTTATCACTAAAAATACTTGAAATTTTAAAGGAAAAAAATATATATTAAAAGGTCTTTGAAGTATTTGTACCAAAAAAAATAAAATAAAGGTCTTTGAAGTATAATTGAATAATGTTGTGTATGAGGTTGTTAAGATGATTTTAATCGAGCTCTTGTATGAGTTTGATCGAAGTGTCGCCTTATAAATTGGGGTTAGTGCTATAGAGGCGGTAGTGTATTTATGTGGTTGAGATATAATGGAAAGGGGTTAAGAACCAGTAAAGGCTACGTAGGGTAGTCTTGAGCCTAGGTTAGAAGTGTGAGGGCCCAAGGCTTAGGACTGGGCGGGTCCAAAAAAATAATAAGTCTATATAGTTGTGTATTAATTTTTTTATATTGTTTTATGTTATTTTTATAAATAAATTAAAATCACTACATTCTAATTTGTTTCTATTTTATATCTAAATTAAAATGTGACATGTAATTATAAAGAAGAGGAATGCTAACAATATATTTTCTAACATACTTTTTTGAACATATTTTCTCTTATTATTTAAAATTTATTGAATCATTAAATAAGATGTGAAACCCACAAAATTTTCTAACGTTTAATAAATTTCAACTAATAGAAGAGAGTGTGTTAGAGAGTTGTAGAGACAAACTTGAAGATGTAGAGCCATGTAATAGTTTTAGGCTATCACTAGTGCATCAAATACTTTCAACATCAGTTATTTTGGGGATTTCACATTGATTATTGAACTGATGTTGATGCTGCCAATGTAGAAAATGGGCCTTTTTTACATCAGACTAAAAATCAATGTAAAAAAGACTTTTTACATCAGTTCAAAAATAAATTGATGTACAAAGTTGTGACTTTCTAGCTCGGTTTACAATACAACTAATGTAAAAAGTCACATTTCTACATTAGTTACAGATAGAACTGATGTAGAAAGTCTCCTTGTGCATAGAAAGATAACCTTCTACATCGATTGAGGCTTTAACCAATGTACAAAATGACTTTCTACATCGATTATGGCCTTAATCGATGTAGAAAGTCATTTTTTGAATAATTTTTCTACTTTATAAACTTTCTTATATGTAAATTTCAGATAGACCAAAGCAAGCAGTTCAATTATATTTAAATATGCTAAATTTGAAATATCATCAATAAATATTAATATATGCATTAGATCATAATCATAAGCTAAAGTACCTCTCAAACACACTTCAGACAATTTTAAACTACCTAAATCTATTCTAAACATATATAAATTTCATCTACAACTATTAACAACTACACCCCAAATACATTCTAAACAAACATATAAATTTCATGTACAACTAATTCTAAAATACAATTCTAAACTACCTTAAATACATTTCTAAATAAACATAATAAATTTTGGAATGTAATTTATAAAAATTGCTTCATCACCCGGTGGTTACTGATCAGTGAATAATTGCAACATATAATAATGTAACTTAGATCATAAACAATAAAAATGTATATAATTATTGTGCTTTTGAATGCCAGTATTGTAATTACTACTTAACCTTGGCAAAATCCCTTCAAGCTTATTTTATTTTGCCGTGGGCTGTGCGATATGCTCCAAAATATTATATGTGGACACAACATTGATTAAAAAATATATGAATGTAAAATTTCCTTTTGATAAAGATAATGAAAACATGATTAAATTAAATAAAAATAAGATAAACATAACTTATTTCTTACATGATTAGGTAGGAATGTTCTCCCATATCCATTCATTATGATCATCATGTGTGGAATCTTGATTTTCATGAGTACTATGCATGTTTCTTCCTTAGAGAATGACCGACCACCTTTTATTACAAGGATCATTGACATAAAGCAATTGTTTTGCTTGGTATGACATGATGAAAGGCTCATCCTTAGAAGCTACCTAGTGAAGGTCTACCAAAGTAAATCCTAATTCATCGGTTTGTACACCAATGACACTATCAAACCACTTACACTTAAAACCAGGCACCCTAAATGTAAGATAATCAACCTTCCGAATCTCTTCAATGACTCCAAATTAACTTATGGATGCCATAACAAGGTTTTTATCTTTTGAAATAGAGAAGTGCATAGACTCAACTTGAAGAATAACCCTATTGTTTTGCATGGTACTCTTGTCATCCTATGACTTTGTGCAGAAGGTATACTTATTGGTATCGTATCTAGTCCATGACATCAAGATTAGGCCCATGTGCTTGCATTTTAATGCATCAAAAGCACTATCATCACCATCAATTTTTTCTTTAAACCAATTTAAGAAAGTCTTGTTATGCTCATTCAACACCCATTTTTCGTTTATTTGAGGGTTATTTGTTTTGACAAAGGTTATGTGAGTAGATAATTAAGGAAGAACCTCATCAGTGTTATTCAATATATACAAATTCCCTTGAAGCACTTCTTCCAAATCCTTAGTGACAACTTTTACACCTCTTGTACCATGACCTCGACATCTACCCTTATGACAAGATTTAGGAAGCCCTACAACTTCCGCATGTGACAAGTACTTTATTCAAAACTTAATGGCTTCTTTTATAATGTATCTCTCAACAATAGATGCTTCTGAATGATATAGATACTTCACGCACCCTTTTAAGACCTTTATGTATCATTCAATTGGGTACATCTACCTTAAATAAATAAGGCCATATATTCTAATCTCCTTCACTAGATGCACTATTAAGTGAACCATGATGTCAAAGAATGAAGGAGGAAAATACATCTCCAATTGGCACAAAATGATAGTAGTTTCATTTTCCAACTCATCCAACTTCTGAAGGTCAATGACTTTGCTACATATACATTGAAGCATAAGCATAGTTGTGTTGTGGCATATCTAACATTTTTAAGCACTATGTCATGAATAGTCACTAGTAGAAGTTGTTGCATCAAGAAGTGGCAATCATGAGACTTCAAGTCAATTAATTTTAGATCTTTTATTAACACATGGCTCTTGACATTTGAAAAGTATCCCTATGGCACTTTCACACCCTATAGACACTTACAGAAACTTGTTTTATCCTTTCTTGACAAGGTATGACATGCTAAGTGTAACATCCCGGACGCTGATGAGGGTGGGGAGTGATTGCTGGTGCAAAAGAGATGATGCACGGACAAAGAGTGACTCTTGGTAGGGTTCCAACAGGAGGGATACATGAATGAATCGAATACACACTAGAATGAGAGGGATCTAGAAGCTATGCAGGTATGAGACTGTACAATTGGGGAAAGCTTAAAGGAATTAATTAGTATTACCTATACCAATAAGATGCATCTACTTTTTGGTAGCCCATCACTTAAGAACTCCATAGTTAAGCGTGCTTGACTTGAAGCAATTTAGGGATGGGTGACCTCCTAGGAAGTTTTCCAGGAAACGTGTGAGTCGACAAAGCACGTTGAAAAGTCTTGTATTGGTTTGTGGGGACAGTCGTCGATCTTGAAAGTAGCCAAGTGTTACACTGGGGGCAAATATGTTTGCTTACCTATTGACATTGGACCTAGCTACAGGCATATACCCATCTCTACCAAATCTTGACGAGCATTCAAGTCATCCTTTGTCTTGCCCTTAATGTTCAGAAGCGTGTTAATTGTACTATTACAAATATTTTTCTCCATGTGCACAATATCGATACAATGTTTAACATCTAGATTGCACCAGTGTAGAAAATTAAAGGATATCGACCTCTTCTGTCACATGTTTTTCTTAGTAGCCTTCTTTTATGTCTTTCCAAAGTTAACATTAATGTCCTTCACCTATTCATAAACCTGCTTACCAGTTAAGGTAGGTGACGCAATGCCATCCTCCTAACATTCATTAAAAGCCTTTTATACTCTATGATATAAGTAATTAGGCTTGAGAATTTTCTAGTGCCTAATGTAAATTGTGTTTTTTCTATTTTTTAGTTGTAGGTAGCACGTGTCTTCATCACAGATAGGGCATGCATTATTCCCCTTAACACTATACCCACTTAAGTTCTCATAAGCTAGAAAGTCATTAATGGTACTAAATAACATTGCACGCTACATGGAATTTTGATGGCGATACCCGTCATACACGTCAACACTTTCCTCCCACAGCATTCTCAAATCTTCAATCGAAGGATGTAGGTAAACATCTATGTCATTTTCTAACTGTCTTGGGTCCAAAATCATCATAGATAACATAACATTTTTTCGCTTCATGCGTAACCAAAGAGACAAATTGCATATTATTAGGAAAACAAGCCATGAACTGTGCTTACTGAATAAGCTACTATAAGAGTTCATTCCATCAGTAGCAAGTTCAAGCCTAAAGTTTCTTGCCTCAATTCCAAAAGTTGGAAACAAACAATTAATTTTCTTTCATTGCAGACAATCAACTGGATAGCAAAGCTATTCGTCACATTCTCTTACTGAATGCACTTATATAAGCTTGTAAGCATACAAACTTGTCAACAACAGGTACATATCACTGAGGGATGGACATAAGGTACTTAATTGAGGCTCACTCCTAGACCCTAAAAATCGGGATGTTACAGAAATATAATTAGAATAAATAGTAAAATATCAAAGAAAATAGCATATGAGAATTTTTTTTTAAAGTACTAAAATAAAAATGTAAAAAATTATGATAAACTATAAATTATAAGTCCAAGTGTTTGCCACTTTAAATGGCGTATGAAAAAACTCTATAAATTACGTGAGATAAGCTAATTTACTAAACATCTCTACTTTGGTCAAAATAACCTATATAAGTTACTCAAAAAAGTTATAAATTTATTGAAAGACTTGTTATAATTACCCTCTAAATTAAATTCTTGTATTATAAATATAAATTCTAATCATGAACAAAGCTCTTATTTTACTTTGTTTCTCCATATTTCACTATTATTTGATACTTATTTAATATTTCTTTTTTTTTTTTCCACAGGTATTCTCCTTCGGAGACAATCTTATACGAGGTACGGTTAGTCACTAAATGTCGATTCCTTTCTTAATGGGAATTCAAACTTTGGTTTGCTTGTGAGAGACTAGCTCCTTCCACTAGTCCCAACCCCGGTTGGTTACTTTATATTTCCTAATTATTATATTAATGATTTTTTAATTTTTTTAGCTTAATTTTTTTCTTCCCTCAAATTTCTATATTAATTACTTTTAATTTTTTAATTTTAAAATTTCCCTTTTTGTCTCAAAATATTATTTACTTAATGATTAAATTAACTTTGTAATTTTTAAAATTTGTTTTTTTACCTCTAAATCTAAATTATGTACATTAAATATTTTTAATTTACATTTTAATTTTTTTTACTTAGATAAAAAATATCCGTACAATTTACAATAGACTTAAAAAATAACTTTAATATACCAGTGCAATAATATTCTCATTCTCTGTGCAAACATGGCAATGCAATTCCATTTAAGCCTTGGCAATTTTCTCAGAAATATAGCTTAACACCATCTATGACAAAGTACCCAAGCTAGGCAGTCACAACACCAAAATGGGAGTCTTCATAAAACTACTTTCGATTCACTTAGCCGACAAAAGAAAACGTGATGAGCAGTGATCGCCCCGCAGAAAAAAAAAAAAAAAAGTCACGAACTTGCCTTTAAAATCAGTTGTCACAGTTCCCTTGTACTCCATATTCAATAAAATTTGTTTTATCCAAAAAACAAAAACAAAATCAGTTATCAGTTCCCTCACTTCAGGAACTAGCTAGCTCTAAGAAATTCTGAAGAAAGTGATTATTGTCTAAAACTTTGTTCTGCAAATATAAAAATAGAATAAAAAGACAATGTTATCGAGACTTTCTTGTAGAACAATGATAAACGATGGTGAATCCTCAAAATACCACTAAAGGATTACACATCTCACGCAACCAGCAGAAAAGTACTCATTTTGATTTGAAGTAAGGTGAAAAGGATTTTGGGAGAATGCCAACCATGGTACAAGTTGACAGACAATATTTTGTTAAGCACTAAATTAAAGTAATTTCTATGTTCGGAAAAATAAGAGAAAAACTAGCCGAGTAGCGCTGAGGGAGAAATCGATGAAAGAATGTTCACCAGATGACTCAAATTGTTTTTCTGTTACTCATTATCCATATTATTTTCTCTCCATGAATTTGTTCTTCTTTAGAAACTCCCTTGAGCAAGACATTCTTCACGTGAGATACCACCTCCACCCATATAATAATTATACCATAGATCAAAATACTTATGCCAAAACACCAATATTGTAAGATTTGAACAATGAGAGTTGTTATAGAATTGACATCAATGACAAATTAAATTGATAACAAGCTCGTATATACTTGAATAAATGGGACTTGACAAGTTGACGAGGTGAAGCATGAATTGCCATTACTGAAACGAGTATGTTGGAGTGCATAGCAATTAGCAAAAGACTACTGGAGATAGCATAAGACATAACGAAAAATGCTTCTAATGGTTATTGTTTGACTTTATTAGCTTTTAATTTCAACCATCAAGTGCATCTACCAATCCACAAGACTGTTGTTGTAGGAGAGGATCCAAACACATAAAACATGGATGTCATAATTTTCAAGAGTGTTTTTAAGTACGAATAATTATCCCAAGGAATGCATGAATAGCATACGTGGCTCAATATTATTTTTTGAAATAAATATTAGGGTTAAATATGTTTTAGGTCTTCCAAAAAGATGACAAAATTGGTTTTAGTTTCTTGAAAAAAATTTCTTGAATAAAGTATTTCAAATATTAAAAATACCCTAATTAGATACATGTGCTAAACTCTGTTTAACTTTTTTATTAAATGATGGCCACGTTAACATTATAGTCATCATTAATTTATTGATGTAACCGTTCATGTCAATTGTTATGTCTAGGTCAAATTAGTAATATACATTTTAAATAAAATTATTACATGTTTAATCTTAAACCACATTTTTTAACCATAAGGCAAAAGTAATTATATGATTTTTTATTAAAAATTATCACTGAGTACTTTAGGTAATAAAATACTTTACTTGAAAATTGATTTGACCATCATTTAACAGAAAAGTTAAACAGATTTTAGCATATGAATCTAATTAGAGTATTTTTAATATTTGAATAACTTTATTTGAGAAAAAAATTTCTTGGAGACTAAAACTAATTCTGTCATATTTTTGGAAGACCAAAAACATATTTAACCCTAAATGTTAATTAAAAACATATAATAAATTTTTGATAGAAATCATCCTCGTGCATATTTGAAAAACAACATTTTCGTAATAATCAGCTTGTCCGATAAAAGGTCTTTGATTTTAAGATTAAAATATTTTAACATATATGAAAGATATTTAGAGATATTCTAACTTTAGTGTGTAAAATATGCAAACAATGACAAATTATTGAATTTGGAATGTATAAATTTTGTTCTATTATTATGTCATACTTCCCTTCTTTTAAATTAATGCATGAATAGCATACGTTGCTTAATATTATTTTTTGAAACAAATATTAATTAAAATATATAATTTAATTAATGGAAATCATCCTGGAGCATATTTGAAAAAACACCATTTTCGTAATAATCAGCATTTTCGACAACATTTCTCATACTAAAAGGTCTTCAATTTTAAGATTAAAATATTTTAATATATATAAAAGATATTCTAACTTTAACGTTTAAAATGTATAAAAAATGATATATTATTGAATTTGGAAAGTTATGTATAAATTTTTGTTCAATTATTATGCCATGCTTCCTTCCTTTTATATAAAAAAAGAAAACCAAAATTTCAAACTTCCCTCCAATACTTCTATTTGGAAAGTTATGTACAATTTTTTTTCAATTATTATGTCAAACTTCCCTCCTTTTACATAAAAAAAAAAACCCAAAATTTCAAGCTTCCCTCCAATACTGTCTCGAAGAAGATATTGGCCATAATCTAATGCACTATAAATACATCTAAGCTTTGCAAATTCCTAGACCCAGTATCGGTATAACCCCATTTCCATTCTCGTATTATTTCTGTTCTTTGTGCAAACACAAACAAAAGTACCCTCTATCAATCTTCCTCGATATGAGCATGACACCAGCAGCTCAAGAACCCACTGTCTCCGACGGTGGAAGTCACACTTTCAGCAATTATATAGTTTTTCTGACTATGATTGTGGCGACTTCAAGGCCGGGGAGTGAGATAAGACGTCGTTTCTTGACGTTACCCATTCGTGGTTTTCAATCTTTCTGCGTGGTTAAAGCGATTCCTTGAGAACATGGATGTACCTCGTACTTTCCTCAACGGTCATGACCATGGTTCTAAATTGCGGTTGCGATCGCTGTTGCGTTTTCATTGAAATCCCTAATATTGCGGAAAATTGCGGAAAAATGCAGTTGATGCGGCTGTAATTGCGGTCGCGATGCGGTTGCGGTGAGTCTAAAAACCTTTACGTTGCGGCCGCAATTGCGGTTGCGGACCGCAATTTAGAACCATGGTCATGACTGTATCATGCTTGCAAATCTTTCTTTAATGTTATGTGACTCTGTACTGCTACGTGACTTAGAACTGGAGCGCTGTGGTAATGTAGAACCAGGTTTTTTGTGTGTGTTTGTTATGGTATTCAAGACCCATTGTTCTTACAATGTAGTGAATACCCCATGCTTCTTTCAGGCTGAACAAGCTCCATCAAGAGAGTTGGTGCAAAGAATGACTTGTGAGGGTGGTGAACATTCTTTGCCTGCGGGTGCCACAACACTTGGAAGATTCAAGGTTGAAGATGAAAAGATAAATGTTTCATATGCTTTGAAGAGTACAAGTCTAGTGATAATGCAGCAAGGTTGCCTTGTTCTCATGTTTGTCACTATAATTGTATTTTGGAATGGTTGGTGCAAAAAGGTACATGCCCTGCGTGCCGTTTTGCATGCAGTCATGCCTCTTGATCCTGTTATAATTAGCATTACATATTTTTTTGCTTTTAAAAATATACTTTTATGATACACCACAAAAGGGGATATACTTTTATGTAGTTGCGTGTTGATTGTAATCCGTAATTGTTCATGTTTTAAGTGTAATAAATATCTTGTCTTGAAGAAGTCATTTTGTAATCCGTAAGAAGTCAATGGCAATTTTTTTTTTCAAGAAGTCAAATTTATTATATGAAACAATAATATTTAAATCTATTGGATGCTTTCCTTTTGAGAGGACATCAATTTCTACAATCAATTACACTTTCTTTAAATAATAATATTGAAACGTTAGACTTTTAAAATAGAATAATTTATTACTTTTTCTTTTATTATTGTCAATTTATTTTATATTATGAATTTAAATATTTCTTTTTAAAGGAGGATTTTGATGAACTATTTTTTCACAATGACTTTTATACATTAAATATTTTATTTTATTTCTATTTTTAAATCCATTCAAATAATATTGCTTCTTATTAATTCTAATTTAAATTTGAATTGAATTTTAAAATTTAATTCTAGATAATTAAGAGTTTTTTTTAAAATACTTTGGATTTTAAGGTTAGTGTAATTTTAGTAAATCTCAATTTTAATTTAATTTATAAATTTTGAATCTTAGCAAATCATATCAAATTAATAGTCACAAATATAATATGTAATAATTTAGATAATTTATTTTTATAATTTTCTTTCACATTTTGAAAATTTTATTTCTTTGATCAATCTACTAGCAAATACTAATATATACTTACATTTATTATCGACCACCTTTAGGTATAAATACCTTATATTGGCTATGATTATGAATATAGATATAAATATATTAATAAAAGTCTTGATTGAATAACTAATACATGTATTAAATTTTGTTAATTTGTTATTTATTTATTTGTATACTTTTGGATTTAAAAGTAAACTTTTTTGGTAACATGTTAGATATATTCAATTTTCTTTTGGTTTATATTATAAAATATTATTATATACATGCAGGAGAGGATTCATACATACATGCATACATACACACACACACACACACACACGATATGGATTGATGATATGGTATTTGTATGATGATGTGTGATTAGGAGACAAAATATGCAATATTTTAAAAGTATATGGACAAAATGTGCAATATATTTAAAGTATGAGGTAAAAATGTATAATATATTGAAAGTATGGGCACAAAATGTAAGAAAAATAATAAATGATGAAAATAATAAAAATGTTAGTATTTGTTATCTTTGAACCTCCCTAATTTACAAACACTACCTTCTCACGACCAAATCATGTAATTGTCAATAGCAGACTACCGTTTGACCCCTTTTAATACAGCCCTAACACCCAAACAATGAAATGGTACTATATAATTCTCAAAAGGTTTTTTACTAAAATTTTCAATACCATCATACAAGTTCATCTTCAAAGAAATGAACTTGAAACGTAGCCGTCATGGTTTCTATTTTGAAAAGAATAAAAATGGAATGTTTTCTTCAAACTAATCCATTTTGTGCCTTGAAGATTTTTGATTGGTCATTAAGAAGACATCAAAATTTGTTGGGGTTCAAGAAATTCTATTTTGGGAGATTTGCTAGTTATTGGAAGAAAACTAGGAAGTTTAAATAGAAAAAGACTTAAAAACCTAATTTATAAATAAGAATTAAAAATTAAGGGAAAGGTATTGTCCTCTGTGGTCAAAAGTTATAATAGAGGGAAAACTTGTAATACAACAAAGAAACTGCTAAAGAACCTACAAAAATTGTTTCATCACTTCTATAAATTTTAGTAAGGTTCAATGACATGGTTTGATTTGTAAGAAGATAATGTTTGATTAGAATGGTTTGGGAGGTTTGAAGACAACTAATACCGATATTTTTATCATTTTTACCATTTATTATTTTTTTCGTACTTTATTCCCATATTTTCAAAGTATTACATATTTTCCCTGTACTTTCAAAATATTACACATTTTACCTCTTAATCACACATGATCATGCCAACGTCACACCATTGTCATATCATCAATCTATGTCAGGACCATGTGTACTACCACATCATCAACAAAGTGCGACATTAGTGGTCAATGTTGTCATGTTAGCAATTAACTAACGGAATAGATGTTCAACTGACATAAGGGCAAAATTCACAAAAATTTAAAAATATAGAGGCAAAATATGCAAAAATAAATAAATTGGGGACAAAATTCGTGAAATCATAAAATTATGGGAACAAAAGTGCAATTAATCTTTTTAAATTTTAAATTTTGAATCTTGACATATCATATTAAACTAATAAACATAAATATAATGTGTAATGATATAAATAATTTATTTCTATCATTTTCTTATTTATTTCCAAAGTATTATTTCTTTAATCTTTCTTCTTACAGATTGAGAATATTTACTTCTACCATTCACATATTTGAAAGACACGCGGAAGCATATTTGGAAGGAGTATGAGGGTGTGCTAGCAGAGCAAGAATTGATATGGTTTCAAAAATCTCGGGCCAAGGGGAATCGGTTTGGTGATAGGAATACTAGGTATTTTCATGGAGTTACTATGATTCAATGGAGAAGAAATACCTATGAAACTTTGCGGAGAGAAGATGGTACTTGGACTTCAGATCAGCAGGAGCTTGAAGAGCTTGCCACAAATTTCTATAATAATTTGTTCCAGGATTATGGTATGTATAAGCCTTTTTGTCTGAAGGGAGCTTTTCCATCTATTTCTGATGAGAGGAAGGAGACCTTAGCTACGAGGGAGGAAGTTAAAAGAACCGTTTTTAGCATGGGTCCTTTGAAAGCCCTGGGTCCGGATGCGTTCCAGGCGGTGTTTTATCAGAGTCAATGGAGTGTTGTGGGTCCCTCTCTTGTTAACCTTGTTAAGGATATCTTTTCTAACCCTAGCAAGTTTGGCCAGATTAATGACACTTTGATTTCTCTGATTCCTAAATCTGAGACAATGGTGTATATGAGGCAATTTAGGCCCATTAGTCTTTGTAATGTAACCTATAAAATGGTTACAAAACTCGTTGCCCAACGTCTTTAGTGAAAACCTCGCGTGGCGAGTTAATAGTGGTAGAGCTGTTAATTTTTGGAGAGATGATTGGGTCCCAGAGTGTGGGAAATTAATGACCTATGCATTAGGGCCTTTGTCCGAAGTTGAATTATCCCGTTCAGTGTCTGAGTTTGTTATACAGGGCCAAGGTGGCACCGAAAATTATAGAAGGTGGGGATGTGATTGTTTGGAAGGGCCCTCCTGATGGGTTATTCTCCTCAAAAGTGGCTTATGAGTCTCTCCTGCCAGTATGTGATGGCCATCTTTCTAACACTTTTAAGGTGATTTGGAAATTAAAAGGCACTGAGAGGTTCTAAGTCCATCTTTGGAAGGTGGTGAAAGTTATGCTTCTTACGAATGACATTAGATTCCATAGGCATTTATCCTCTTCGCCTATGTGTCTGAGATGTACCAACCAGCCTGAGACCGTACGTCCTCCACTTGCTACGCGATTGCCCGAAAGCTTTGGAGACTTGGGAGCTGTTGTTTGGTGGCTTTACTCCACAAGATTTTTTTGGGGAATAATGTGGCCCACTGGGTTCATTTGAACTTAACCACGAGGGCGTTGGAGAAACCTCATTGGGATACTGTGTTTGCTACTGCGTTGGAAGTGCTTTGGTTTCAACGTAATGACTTTATTTTAGGTAAAAGGACCATGATCCAAGGGATCCAGCTGCGTCTATCATGAGAAGGGGTGGCATGGCTGTGGAGTTTTGCAAGTTCTCGAGATCTTAAGGGGTGAGGAGTTCCGTATTGTGCCTCATACGGATGTGCGTTGGCACCCTCCCCCATGTGGTTTTGTGAAGATTAATTAACACTGATGGAGCAGTGTCTGCTGGGAATGGGCGTGCCTCATGCGGTGGAATCATTAGAGATCATTTGGCCTCATTTGTGGTGGGATTTTCATCCTTTCTTGGTCGTTGTATAGTGCTTGAAGCTGAACTGTGGGGCATTAAGAAAGGCTTGGAGTTGGCTATTAGGCGTGGCTTCAAACATATTTGTATAGAGTCGGATTCTCTTTTGGCCATTTCTTTGATAAATGATGGTTGTGTTGCTACTCACCCTTGTTTCAGGTTGGTTCAAGAAGTCCACAGGGTTGGTGGTACTGCTTTTATCACAAAGTTCTCACATGTCTTGAGCGAAGTCAATCAAGCAGCTGATGCTCTAGCTAAAGTTGCCTTGTCTAGCATGTGGAGGAGCGTATTTATGATGTAGTTCCTGGTTTTTATCTTTTATTTTGTTAGCTGACTTATTTGGTATAACCTTCTTTAAAGGTTTTTGAGTGTGGGGTTCGAGCGTCCTTTATATTTATCAAAAAAAAAATTTTATATGTTCACTTATTATTTTTTTGATATTTAAAATGGTGGACAAGTGGTTCACCACTCCACAACAGGTAGCCTCAGTTTATGGAGATAAAGCTCTCCCTCACAGGTTTTAAAGGTGTTCTATTTCCAGGCTCGAACACAAGACCTGGTTAAGAGAGAAGAGATCCTTATTGTCTCATCTCACCCCCTGTGGGTACTGCTCACCTAGTATTGATCATTTTTAAGCACAAGTACCTTTATGTTGGTCATAATTATGAATATGTTAGGTTTATTTTTAGTCATAAATCGATATATATACTCAAAGTGAATTGTGAGTATAGTTATAAATATATTTATAGAAGTCCTGATCGAATAAATTATACCAAATTGTTATTTATTTATTTATATTTTTGGAATTTTTCAAAGGAAAAGACCGGCTACAGAAGTTTTCATTTTGTACTAAATGCTACAATGTGTTAAGACGTGACATTTATAATAACAATAGTTATTATTTTAATATAAATGGAGAAAGTATTAACATAAGAGTCTAACTAAATTTTGTTATATGTAACTTTTAGACTCGTTTAGATATTTTAAGATTTAGGGCTATTAAAAACTTTTTATTTAATATTGTTATATGTGGATAAGTTCATTATCATTAACGCCCATTATCAGTTTAACTTTTTTGAATATGAATTTCAAGATGAATTGTATATATTATAAACATTTTTATGTAAAGAAACTCCTTTCAACATATAATAGATTTATACATTCAATTTTTCTTTTGATTTATATTATATTAAATGCAACTTTTTATTTAAATTATATGTATAAATTATGCGTAACACAAAAAATACACTAAAGTAGTTTATATAATAAAATGAATTAATCGTTATTATTAATAAAAGTATTTTTTTTTTTTTTGAAAATACACAATTTCAAAATATTTAATAATGATGATAATATATAGATATATTAAAATTAACATAAATTTAAAAATCAAAATGTATTGCATAGATAACTTATTTGTCATTTTGTGCTAACATGCTACCATTATTAAATATTATGAAATGAATAAATGTCTACATAATATTGTTAACGTTAGTTGTATTTATAGAGGTTTGAAGTGAGCTAGAATTAATCCATGACGCTAGACCTAGGGCCTCTAAAAGACAATAGTAACATATTTTGGAGTAGAAAGCTATCAGCTTAATTTGGACTGAGGTAGGCTCCTTCAGTCCTTTGAACCTTAGTGTACTGTAAGGTAATAACGTTAACTTCGTTCAACATTTGGCAATTAGGGCTGACTTTACCTTAGAATTGAGGTGTCATGTTAGGTGGATTGGGCCTCAAGCACCACTTAAAACAAATAATTAACTAGCTCTCTTTGAATTTAATAATGAAATTTGTTTCCTTAATCTCCTTTTTAAAACTATTTTGAATTTTATAATATTAATAAACATGACTTTGTCCAAAAAAAATTATAAACTAGTCAAGTTCTAAGTTAATTAAAATGACTTGTGAAATGCACACTTAATTAATCCCTATATTATAAATTTAAATTCTAATTATGAACACATCTCTTATTCACATTTTCACTGTTATTTGAAACTTACTTTTATACTAATATTTTAGTTTGTGCATTATGTAAGGACCCTGCTTCTACATCAGTACTAGACAACAAACAACTAATCCTTTTTTAATTAATTTTAATTTTAAAACTCTTGATTAATTTGATTATAAAAATGTGAGTAAATTTTTTGCAATTGATAAAACATAGACAACATCCACAACATGATATATATATATATATATATATATAAGCATGCATCAACTATCTACCATGTAGAGTCATCATAGTGTGTAAGTACAGACCATGTGCCTAAAGCACTATCACCAAAAATCAAATAAAGTGTATCTCAAAAAGTCTAGTGAGGTGTGTAAAGTACAAATGTACCCATGGCTATATATTGCTAATCAAAAAAGGAAGGGGTATGTATATCCTCAAGAAAAACTTCTAAAAACTCTCTAATCACAACGATAAAATTTAACTCTATAGCACTCTTGACTTCCATGAAAGACAATATCATGTATTATTGTGCTCCTTCTTTCAAAGTTCACTTCACTTTGTTAGCAGTAATAGATCCAATACCTTTAGGGTCAAGAATGTAAAGGTATTTCTAGCACAAGCAATAAGGAATGGTTGGAAGATAACCAACCCATGTCTAATATCACATCTATGTCAGAAAGTGGAAGACAAAATCATTCATAGAAATAAAATAGTTTGGAACAAACAAATGAAGTCACAATATATAGGAGTTGCATTAGTGGTAGAAACAAGCAAATCAAAGGACAAAGAATAAGTGGACAATCCTAATCTACCCACACTATCATAAAATATAAAAGAATGCGTAGTGCCTGAATCAAATAATACAAATAAGAAATTACCAGCTATGATGCACTCTCCCCTTATCAGGTCTTTAGACTCTTGGACTTCAACTCCACTCATGGCAAAGCCTTGTCCTGTCACAGTCTGCTTCTTTGCTTTCACTCCATGGACTATTAACTTGGTCTTCAATGACAACACAAAATCCTTAGATATGTGTCATAGCTTCCCTCACTTGGAACAAATAGAACTCCTTAGAGGACAATTGCTAACATAATGTGGTTTCCCACATTTAAAGCATTGAATCGCTTAATCTTCAATTTGAGAAATAACCAAGGTACCCTTATCTATTAGGCCACCCTACCTCTGTTGCTGCTATAGAGATTTGAATCTCTACTGATCTAAGGGTCTACTATAAGGTTTTTTTTGTTGTTGTTAAAATCCCTTCTTAAAACCAAATGATCCAACTTTGTGAGTTCTAAACACTTTGTTGCCAGTCTCCAAATGTTCCATTGTCTGATTCTTCTCCACTAGCAAATGAAATTGTCGAATGTCCATCAAAATGATCATCCTCTTTAGCTCATGCTTTAGTTCATCCTCAAAACGCTAGCACCCCCCTTCTCAATCTCTTACCTAAGCACAAAATTTGGATGGTACTCGAATATGTTCGCGTATTGATCCATAGTTATAACTCCTTGATGTAGCCTTAGAAATTCAAATTCCTTCAGATGTCTTGCAATACTTTCCCAAGAACTGCTCTTGAAAACTCGTCCATGTGTTAGCCTCTTTGCATGCCTCCATAAGTCTACAAGCTCCTTGCCACAAGTATTTCACTCTCTAACCAGCATGAAGGTTGCATAGGTCACCTTACAATCATTAGGGCAGTTCATCATTCTAAAAATCTTTTCCAACTCTTAAACCCAAAGGTCAACTACATCTAGGTTAGAAACTCCCTTAAATTATGAGGGTTCATTCTTTTTAAATTCAACCAGCCCTTGAAATTTAGGTGGTACAACATCTAGCCTTAGTGCCACTGCTTCATAACGTGTTATAGCTTCTTGGTGTTGTTGGGTCAGAACAGCCTATTGTTGTGCCATCATAGCAACCATAGCCTCCAACATGCGATTTATTTGGGTAAAATCAACTTGCAATGGAGGGGAAATATAATCGATTCTCACCACCGTAACCCTACAAATTGTTAGAAACAAGCACAAATTAACTAAAGAAAAAGCCTTCAACAACAAATATTTCTTTATAGAAATAATGCACAAAAGAAGTTAATGGACTTAAGCAAACAATAATTATTTCTTTGTAGAAATAATTCCACATCACATAGCAAAAGACACTATAGACCTAATTCCTATAGGTTTCTTCTCAAAAGACATGGCCAACTGTAATGCAAAAAATTGTAGTGACTCTTCTACATTTTTACTAGACAACTAACAACTAATCCTTTTTTAACTAATTTTAATTTTAAAACTATTGGTTAATTTAATTATGAAAATGTGAGTAGATCTTTTGTGATTGATAAAAAATAGACAACATCCACAACATGATCATAAGAACGAACGTATAGGGATTAAGTTACTCCAAGAGTAACTCTTGATGGAGTTACTCTATCTAATAACTCTTGAAATATATTAAATTTTAATGATTTAATCATTGAATATTTTGATATTATGTCGACAATTATGTATACCAAATTTTAGGTGAATAGGACATTTGTAGTTAGTTAATCTTATAGTCAATGTTTACTTATAATTTTAAAAAATATATTATACGTTAAATTGAATTTATTTAATAAAATATTAAATAGTTTTCAAACTTTAATGGTTGAATTGTTATAATATATATATATATATATATATATATAGGGAGAGAGAGAGACTTAAACACACTCCCCGACAGTTGGATGACGAAGAGATAGTCTATGATTGGATTGTAGAAGGTGATAGGCTGATGCAACTCTTACTTAGGATGCTGCAGATTTTTTTGTGTGTTTTCACGTTTTTTGTTTTTTTTTTGTTCATGTCTTGTTTGTTATTACTTTTTTGCCTTTTATTTTGTTTTATCTTTTATTTTTTTTCCTCTTTTTTATGATGCTGTAAAAAATATATAAAATAAGGTAAATGACAGAAATAAAATAAACCCAAAATTGAGTGTGTATAGAATATTTAACGTCAATGTGTAAAATATATAAAAAATGATAAATTAGTCAAGTTGGAAAGTTTTAGGTATAAAAAAAATTTTCAATTATTATTTCATACTTCCCTCCAAAAAAAAAAAACAAAATCTCAAGCTTCCCTCCAATACTGCTTTGAGCAATTGATCATAATCTAACGAATAAAAACCTCGAAACATTATAAATATATATCTAAGCTGCACAAATTCTTTGACCCAGCATTAGTAAAACCCTTTTTCCACTCTCTTCTTGCTTCTATTCCTTTGCCCAAACACATTCAAAAATATCCGTTATCAGTCTTCCTCATCGTGAGCATGACACCAGAAGTTCAAGAACCCACCTTCTCCGATGGTGGTAGTTACACTTTCAACAATGAAGTAGTCTATTTGACTATGGTTGTGGCCACTTCAGATCCAAGCAGTGCGGTAAGCCTTTGCAAGTTGATGGTACCTATTCATCGCGACCATTTTGAATATCCATCTTTCTGCGATGAATTGTTAAAGCAATTCCTTAAGAACAATGGTGTACCTCAAACTTTCCTCAATGGCCATGACTGTGACATGGTTGTAAACCTTTCTACAATGTTATGTGACTCGGTATTGCAGCGCGCAGAGGTTCCCATAGATTATTTTTGCATGTTTGTTATGGTATTCAGGACCCGTTGTTGTTACAATGTATTGAATACCCCATTCTTCTTTTATGCTGAACAAGTTCCATCAAGTGAGTTGGTGCAGAGCATGGCTTGTGAGGGTGGTGAACATTCTTTGCCTGCTGGGGCAACAACACTTCAAAGATTCCAGGTTCAAGATGAAGAGGACAATTGTGTCATATGCTTGGAAGAGTTCAACACTAGTGATGATGCAGCAAGGTTGCCTTGTTCCCATGTTTGTCACTATAATTGTATTTTGGAATGGTTTGTGCAGAGTGGTACATGCCCTATGTGCCGTTTCGCCTGCAGTCATGCCTTTTGATGCTGTTACAATTTGCATTACATATTTTCTTCTCCTTAAGGATGCTTTTATGTACTCGCGTGTTGTTTGAACCGTAATAAATGTCTTATCTTATAAAGAAGTAAAATTCATTGTAAAAAATATAAATACTTAAATGTATTTGATGCTTTCCTTCTGAGAGAACAAAAATTTCTGTTATCAATTACACTTTCCTTACATAATAATATTGACATATTAGAGTTTTTAAATTGAATAATTCATTGTAATTTTTGTAAATCCCAATATGAATTTAACTTTTAAATTTGAAATCTTGACATATGATATCAAATTAATAAACATAAATATAACGTGTTAATGTATTTCTATAACTTTCTTATATACTTCCAAAAGTATTATTTTTTTATAAGCCAAGTGGAATTCATATAAAAGCAAAAGAGAGGTGCGGGACAATAACATAAGAAATGCAATGATTCAGCATACAGTGTCTGACATATAAACCTCACACCATAACGAAACAATAACAAAAGTTATTTCTTTAATCTTTCTTCTTACTGATTGAGAATATTTACACTTATTATTGATCACTTTTAAATATAGGTATATTGGCCATAATTATCAATTTGGTAGGTTTTTTTGTTATAGATATATACGTTTGAATTGTGAGTATATATAGATATAATTATATTTATAGAAGTGTATTAAATTTTGTCAATATGTTTCTTGTTTATTTATATTGTTTGGATTTTTCAAAGGAAAAGATTGGCTATAAATTAAAGCTTAACTTCATTCAGTAAATGCTACAATGTATTAAGACGTGACTTTTATAGTAATAATAATAATAATTTAATATAAATAGAGAAAGTATTAACATAAGAATCCTAATAATTTTTTTTTTTGTTACATGTAACTTTTAGACTCGTTTAGATGTTTTTAAGATTTAGGGTTATTAATAAATTTTTATTTAATTATCATTATTATATGTAGATAAGTTCATTATCATTAAGGCCTATTATTATTTTAAATTTTTTAAAATAAGAATTTCAAGTTGAGTTTGTATATTACAAATATTTTTTATGCTAATAAACTTTCAAATAATAGATTTATATATTCAATTTTTCTTTTGATTTATATTATAAGATGTAAATTATTACTTAAATTTAATATCATTTTAACGTGAAATAATGTAATTTTATTTAAATTAATGGTGTATAAAATTATGTGTAACATGGAAAATACACTAAAATAGTTTATATAATAAAATGAATTAATCATTACTAATAATAAAAGTATTTCCTATTATATCTTATTTTTCTTTAAAATATTTAATCTCATAATATATATATATATAGTGTGTGTGTGTGTGTGTGTGTTAAATTGATCTTAGATTTAAAAATCCAAATGTAATGTACGGATAACTTATTTGTCATCTTGTGTGTTTTTTTGGGTTTACCATATTATTAGTGCAAAGTATTCACCTACTTTGTCAATGACTAATCTCTACCAAAAAAATCTAGTTGGCCACCTTTAGCGAGATCTTTCCTCTCCAACTACTTTTTTCTCTATCGACAAGGCTCAAACCCATGACTTTACTTAAGCAATTTGAGCCTAAATCCACTCAAACCAACAACATGTTAGTTCATCTGGTGGGATTTAAGTATTAATGAGAGAAATCATGTTTTGTATATAGGCAAAAAAATCTTTTAATTCTTTATTGATAGAACTAACTTCGTCATACTGGAGATATATTTAACTCACACAGGATTATTTATCATTAAAAATACTTGTAATTTTAATGTAAGATAATATGTTAAAAGGTCTTTGAAGTATTTGTACCAAAAAAAAATAAAGGTCTTTCAAGTATAATTGAATAATGTTGTGTCTGAAGTTGTTAATATTGTCAACACGACAATTAAGGTAATACAATCAAATCATTTTTTTTGTCATTATAGTTCAAAAATTTTGTATTTTTAGCTAGTATACTATATTTGTTCACTATCATGTCATGTCTAGTTTGTCATGTTAGCTAATTCTATTAAATATTGGATGAAATCAAGATGGAGGAACTATATTATAAATGAAAGAAAATTTGAAGAACTCAATTGACGCAATTGAAATATGAGAGACCAAAATCATTCAACCACAATATCTGATGAATTAAAAATACAATTAAGCCTAAAATAAATATAAGTTTAATAAAATATTACTTGACTATATTAAAACATATAACTAAATATTATTATGAAGACAATCACTGCTTTAACTTATTATCCATGTGCAATTTTGTTTACTGTTACTTAACAATATAATATATATTTAATAAACTTAGTAACACATAAGTTAAAAAAATTAAATAAAATGTTAATATATCATTAAATGATAATATTTTTTACATTAATAATATATCATAATTAAACTCGGTATTAGCCTTGCATATATTTGTTAAATAATTGAAAATAATTAATAAGGATTACAGTATCTTTCTCAAAAAAAATTATAAATTTTTAATGAGACATTAATATGATATATTTTTAATTTGCAATATGGTATCCTTGTGAAATGTATAAGAGATTTTTTTAATTAATGAATTTTAAATATGACCTATTAATTACTTTTAAAAAGTATATATTAAATAATTTTATATTCTCAAAGTAAATTTTTTTAAAAAAAATTACTTTTACTTCGTTATATATTCATTAGAATTTGTCTTTATAAGAAGGATCTTTATTGTATTCCTACAAATACAAAATGGAAAAAATATTAAATATATCTTATTAAATACATTAAATAATTTAAAAATTAACATTAAATGATTTTTACACATTTTTATATAATAAATACATGAGAAATACTAGCAACACACTCTTGTTAAACAAAAAAAGCTGGATCCAAAAGGAGAGTGAATTGGATCAATTAAAATTTTCATGATCCTCAAACTATTTTCAAAGGTCTTCAATCAAACCTTTAAAAACTTTTGAATCAATCTTAATTTGGCAATACAAACGTGATAGATAAATTTATTTTACTTAGATTTAAGCTTACATGTACAAGATCATCATGAAATCAATTGGCACCTCAAGATGTAACCAAGAAACAAAGTTGTGTGAGGAAAGATAAAAAAAGAAAAAAGAAAAAGACACACAAAATTTTATACTGATTTGATTACTAGCACTATGATCTACATCCAATTTCTCAATTAACCTGAGTGGGATTCCACTCAACAAATTCTAGTTATACAAACACATAGCACATGGACATGCAAGAAAAGTGAGTGCTCAAGGTTCTTAACACCTTCAAGAAACCTTACCCCAATCTTGTAGATCCCACTATACGATTTCCTTTGAGAAATCCTCTCAAAGAAGCATTGAATACAAAAAGACAAAAAAAGGATTGATATCACCTGACCTATGATAGATAACAAAAGATAAAACACACTTATCAAGCTTTCACATGATGACTCCTTGAGTTGCTGAGAGATCCATGATGATTCTTTGATTCTTGTGAAAGGATCTACCAATTCTTCTTCAAAAGATTTTTTGTAGCTCAATGGACTCTTAGAGATAGCTAAACATGATTTTGAAAAGTGGAGTCATACTGAAAAGTGGTTAGGAATTTGTTATTTATAGTTGAGAACTGTAATAATCGATTATTTACTAAGGATAATCAATTATTTTGATCTTAGGAACACTTGGATTTTAACATGATCAAAATAACAAATTAATTTTCATGATAATCGATTATTGGCAAACGTATGATTTTGCAAATATTGAAATAATCGATTATTTGCTCAGGATAATTGATTATTTTGATCCTATAATCTTTTGGGTTTCAATTTGATCAACATAATTGATTATATCTCAGGGGTAATCGATTATTTGCGAACCCTTGGTTTTCCTTACTTGAAATAATTGAATATTTACTTAAGATAATTTATTATTTGCTCAAGGGTGATTTTTCTAAAATACAAAGTAATTAAGGGCAAATAATCGATTATATTATGATTAGAAAATAGGTTTTCGTATTTTTAATAGGTTTCAACATGTTTCAAAATTTCCTAACAGTCTAAGTTTTAATTTGTTACCTCCCAATTTGTTAAGTTTTTTGAAAAAACCTTTTTAATTTGTCATGGATCATCTCAATTACTCTTACCCATGACACACACACACACACAGACACATATAATGACCACAAATAAAGTAGGCCAAACAAACAACTTACAACTTGACAATCATCAAGTGAGACACATCGAAAGAAAAAGTATACACTAGTGCAAAAAAAAACTTTTTATGATCCATTTAACATCAGTTATTTAGTAGTCGATGTAAAATAAAAATACGGTGGCAATTTTGTAATTAACTGCAAAATTTTTACACTAATTACTAAACAACTAATGTTAAAAATACTTTTTACATCATTTAAAACATTTAACCGATGTAAAAAGTCTTTTCTTACATCACTTGTTCAAACTAATGTAAAATTCCTCGGCAAAAATTTAAAACCCTAATTCCCTTATTGGCGAACCACTGCAAGTGAAACATGTATACACAACTCACCTTGCTTCGACGACGCCCACCAATGACCTTGCCACTGTCACTGACGACACCCATCATTGATGCTGCCACTATCACCATCATCAAGGACACTACCACCGATGGCAACCAACCTCCTCGCGCAAGCGTCGAGCAAGAACTATGTGAACAACGATGAACATGCTCGCACCTACTAGACCGTTGTCGACAACTGTCCCCACCATTGACCTCCACCACTAACCACCAGGCATCCACCAACAGCTACTATAGTACATTTCTCTTTGTTTCTTTTTCCTTGTTCTTACTTGGGCTGATTATGCAAAGGTGATTATGACTTTTTGTGGGTTCATGATATTATTAATAATGCTCAAAAGAAATCTTAAAAGAGTAACTACAGTTTGTTAGTCCTCATTTTTAATTTACTCCAACAAAATTTCTATTAGAGTTTTTTATGGGTTGCTACATTATTAACAATGGTCAAAAGAAAATTTTAAGAGAGAAACTACAGTTTGTCAGTCCTCAATGTCTCTAAAAATAGATTAAATAGCGTACTCTTTGTAAAAGAGTTCATGTATCGCAATGAAAAGTGTCGAGGATATAGGCTCATTCATCTTAATGATAGTAGTTTCTTCATGCTACAATGATTGTTACATATAATGTATGGACATGAAGATTGTTGACAAAAATATATTGCCTAAAGACTATATTTGCAGTTCCAATATCTCCTTTAATAGAGAACTTCAGACTCTCCTTAGTAGCTGAAATGACAACTTAAACATTCATCACAAAATACCAATTCTTCTCAACATAACTTACTAAACATCGTGAGCTAGTAATGGACTCTTGTAGCTGAAATTGACTTTGGACTCTTGTAGAGCTAGTAATGGCTTTATTTGGTAGCCATATAATAATTGTCCACCCCTTAAGCTTTTCAATGACAAAGACATGTGGGTATGTAATAATCCTAATTTTACTGATGAATTAGAATCCTTTGCTTGGTCCTTAATTTGTAACTTATGTGTTTAATGACTATGCTTTTATATTCAAGTTATGTATGTTTGTAGGAGTAAGGCATGTTTTAATTTTGTTGTCAAACATTATGAGTGAACCTTAGTTTCCTATTTGAGATTCAATACAATGATTAATGTGTTAATTGTTGCATTGAATCTACAATTGTCCAGTTGAGTAGTTTGGGAAGTCTTATTTTTTTATACTTGATTAATACATAGACATTAAGTCTTATCTTAAATTTGATGAAATTTTGGCTTAGCGCATTTCGTGTTGTGTCTCCAAGTGCATATTTGATTGTGTTGGATTTGATGTCACCACTTTCATTTTGTGTACTTGGAGACCAATGCAAAATGCTGCCGAAATTTTGTCAATTTTAAGATATGATACTTATCATGTACATATCAATCAAGTATTAAAAAATGTCTTCTTGAATGGGATAGGGCCACATCTTTAAAAAAAAATTGAGATTTACATGCATGAATATATGTTTGTGTGTATCACAGATTGTAATTATGGATTGATGTTGGATGAATGCAAGTCGTAAAAGTGATGAGTATGGAAATGGAGTTGAAGAGTTTCTAGAATTTGCTAAACAAAATGTTCCTAATAGTAATGGAAGCTATTATTGTCCTTGTATTAATTATTTGAATGGAAGACGACTAGAAGTAGAGTTAATATGAGAACATCTTATTTGTGATGGGTTTCTTAAGAGTTACACAATATGGACACAGTGTGGTGAATTGTTAAATATTCCAAGTATGTCCCAAACAAAGCAGGTTGATATAGATCTACATATAGACGATTGATTAGAGGATATGATTTGGGATGTTGAACAAGAGGCTTTTCAGCAAGCATATGTGTATGACACTTTTTCTAGTGATGCTGAGAAGCCTTTGTATCTAGGGTGCATTAAATTAGCACAATAGTTAGTGGTGTTAATATTGGTGAATGTCAAGGCAAGAAATGGGCGAAATGATAAAAGTTTCACTGAATTGCTTGAGTTGTTGAAGGACATGCTTCTAGAAGGTAACACATTGTCGAACTGTAACTATGATGCGAAGGTGTTGTGTCCAATGGGATTGGAGTATAAGAAAATATATACGTGCCCTAATGATTGCATATTGTACAAAAAAGAGTATGAAGAGTCATATAAGTGCCCTAAGTGTGGGGTATCACACTATAAAGTGAATGATGGTGACGACAATAGTGATGATAACATAAAGGAAAGTCCTCCTGCAAAGGTGTTATGGTATCTTCCAATAATTCCAAGGTTTTAAGTGATTGTTTGCTAATGTAGATAATGCAAAGAATCTTACATGGCATGCAAATGGAAGAAAATGTGACGAATAGCTTTGTTATCTGAATAATTGTCCGCAATGGAAGAAAATTGATTATTTGCTTCCAGCTTTTGGAACTGAGGTAAGAAACCTTAGGCTTAGACTTGCTACTGATAAAATGAACCCTTATAGTAACTTATTCAGTAAGCACAATTCATTGCCTATTTTTCTAGTAGTATACAATCTGCCTCTTTGATTATGTATGAAGTTAAGATGATTTCGAGCCCAAGACAGCTAGAAAATGACATAGATGTTTACTTACGTCCCTTGATTGAAGATTTAAGAATGCTGTGAGAGGAAGGTATTAATGTGTATGACAGGTATTGCCATCAAAATTTCATGTTGCGTGTAATGTTATTTAGTACCATTAATGACTTTCCAGCTTATTAGAACTTGAGCGGATATAGTGTTAAGGGACATAATGTATGCCTTATTTATGAAGAAGACACATGCTACCTACAACTAAAACATGGAAAGAACACAATTTACACTAGGCATCAAAAATTTCTCAGGCCTAATTACCTATATCGTAGACTAAAAAAAGCTTTTAATAAATGTTAAGAGGGTGGTATTGTGCCACTTAGCTTAATTGGTGAGCAGGTTTATGAACGAGTGAAGGACCTCAATGTTAACTTTGGAAAGACCTAAAGGAAAGCTATTGAGAAAAACATGTGGAAAAAGAGGTTGATATTCTTGGATCTTCTATACTGGTGCTATCTAGATGTTAAACATTGTATCGATGTTATGCATGTGGAGAAAAATATCTGTAATAGTGTAATCGACATGCCTCTAAACATTAAGGGCAAGACAAAGGATGGTTTGAATGCTCGTCAAGATCTGGTTGAGATGGGTATACGCCTCCAATTAGGTCAGTAGTTAGTGGGTAAACAGATATGTTTGCCCCTAACATATCATACCTTGTCAAAAGAAGAGAAAACAAGTTCCTATAAGTGTTTACAGGGCATGAAAGTGCCACAAGGATACTCTTCAAATGTCAAGAGCCTTGTGTCAATAAAAGATTTCAAATTAGTTGGCTTGAAGTCTCATGATTGCCATGTCTTGATGCAACAGCTCCTACCAGTGGCTATTCATGACATATTGCCTAAAAATGTTAGATATGCTATAACGCGACTATGCTTATGCTTCAATGCTATATGTAGCAAAGTCCTTGACCCTTAGAAGTTGGATGAGTTGGAAAATGAAGCTGTTATTATTTTGTGTCAATTGGAGATGTATTACCTCCTTCATTTTTTGACATCATGGTTCATTTAATAGTGCATTTAGTGAGGGAGATTAGAATGTGTGTTCCTGTTTATTTAAGGTGGATGTACCCAAATGAATGATACATGAAGATCTTGAAAGGATACATGAAGAATCTATAACGTTTAGAAACATCTATTGTTGAGAGGTACATTACAAAAGAAGCCATTTAGTTTTGTACAGAGTACTTGTCACAAGCGAAAGTTGTAAGGCTCCCTAAATCTTATCAGAAAGGAAGATGTGGAGGTCATGGTACAAAAGGTGTAAAAGTTGTCACTAAGGGTTTGGAGGAAGTGCTTCAAGCACATTTATATATATTGAATAACATTGATGAGGTTCTTCTTTACTTATCTGCTCACGTAACCTTTGTCAAGACAAATAACCCTCGAATGAACAAAAAATGGATGTTAAACGAATTGGTTTAAAGAAAAAATTGATGGTGATGATAGTGCTTCTAATACGTTAAAATGGCTAGCACATAGGCCTAATCTTAATGTCACAACTTGGATTGGATACGATATCAATAAGTATTTCTTCTACACAAAGCCATAGGATGATAAGAGTACCGTGCAAAACGATGGGGTTATTCTTTAGGTTGAGTTCATACACTTCTCTAGTTCCAAAGATTAAAACCCTATTGTGGCATCCATAAGTTAATTTGGAGTCATTGAAGAGATTTGGGAGGTTGATTATGTTACATTTAGGGTGCTTGCTTTTAAGTGTAAGTGGGTTGATAGTAACATTGGTGTGCAACCAATAAATTAGGATTTACTTTGGTAAACCTTCGTTAGGTAGCTTATAAGGACGAACCTTTCATCATGGCATGCCAAGCAAAACAATTATTTTATGTCAATGATCCTTGTAATGAAAAGTGGTCAGTCGTTCTCTAAGGAAAAAGCATGCATGGTACTCATGAAAATCAAGATTCTACACTTGATATTTCTGACACTTCTTCTTTCTCAACATGGATGCCTACTATCATTGAGGAAAGTGAAGTGGACGATGTACGTGCCAGTCGTGATGATCATCGCACTAGTGCATGAAACACTTTTTAAATCAGTTAAAAAAAGCTTTTTAGATCGATTATACAACCGATTTAGATACAGCCAATATAAAAGGTATTATGATTTTAAACCGATTTAAAAACACTTTTTAAATTGATTAAAGTAAGAACCAATTTAAAAAGTGCCACTTTTTAAACTGGTTTTAGACAGAACTGATTTAAAAAGTTTAACTTTTTAAATCAGTTGTAACTTTTTAAATCAGTTGTTGTTGAAATTGATTTAAAAAGTTAAATTTTTAAATCAGTTCTATCTAAAACTGGTTTAAAAAGTGGCACTTGTAACTAATTTAAAAAGTGCCACTTTTAAATTGGTTGTTACTTCAACCGATTTAAAAAGTGCAACTTTTTAAATCAGTTAATGTACAACCAATTTAAAAATCTACATTATTTTTAAATAATTTCAATGTTTAATCATGCAACCAATCCTATTATCATTAAACAAATGTCACAGAAACAAGCAATACATCATCACATTCAATTATAACATACTTTAACCAACACAACTTCATAATATGATTTGAAACATATAAAATAAAATACTACTATTCTTTGCCTAGCTAAAGACATTCTAAACAACCTATCTATTACTAATTTGAAGGAAGAATGTTGCCCAACGTTGGTGGATATCTAGCAAGTCCTCTATGAGAATGATTCCCTATCAACAAATATCTACGAGATAAACATAAGATAAATTCATTACCCAATCAACTATAAAAACTATAACTATTATTGTAACTGGATGAAAATTATATTACTTTGTCTCATGAATCGACAAAATTTGCTGAAACTATGATCAATATATGTTTCATTACATAATATCCATACTCATAGCTCCCTCCTTGTTTGTTAGCCTACTAATGAGAATTGTTTTTAAAAAGGAGTTGTAGAAACTACTGTAACCGAATATACAGCTATAAATCACTTACATAGGAAAAAAACCAACTAGGCTTTCTTTGTAGTGACATGTGCCTACCCACTGATGTTTGATATCCAATCATGACTCTAATTAAAAAATGGATATGCAAAGTATATTATACGTTTCAAAATTATAATACACAGGACGAAGGAAATATATTATAAATTTAAACTTACCTTTTTACTAGTTGTTTCAATTCTTTGTTGGGCTTTTTGTGCAACGAACACAACAAGGCCACAACATTGTCCCTAGGACAAATAATTAGCAATTGTCAATGCGAGCTACATTTGAAAAAGAATATAAGTGACAACATTCAAATATCATTTAAAATCATTTGGGTGAGAAATATATACAAGTGCTTACCAATGCAAGTGTGGTGCTAAGTAACACTATTTTTGCCCATTATACATTCAATTCTGAATGTAGGCCTGAGAATCTTCCGTATTCCCTATTTTCTGAATAAGGAATGGGTCAATAAATCCATAAACATTGTCCCAACCCTTTAAGAGATAAAGGCAATACATATACCTAAAATATTCAAATGAATGTTAATTATAATAAAGGAGATGCTTATTTAAGATTTGAATATACCTTGGCTGATGTAACCTTTATAAATCGTTTCGCCCAATGAATAAACTGTTTAGGGGCCTGCCCCACAGTCTAAACCTCCTCAGTAGGCATAAGGACTTAAGCATATGCATCCCAAATTTGTTCAACCACCACCCTTACCATATCATCCTTAATGGTCATGTGGTGTATGGTAGGCCCAAAACTATATACTCTCCCATAGGCCACTAAACGAACAGGCTCTCCATCAACATATAACTCACACTGCTTAGGGATATCAGTGTTAGTCTCTTCCTCAGAAGGATCAGCAGCCCTATCACACTGCTCAAAGATACTCATCAGTTGTGTGTTTAGAATTAATCCAACTACAATCCATAACTTCGTACTGTGATCCACAAACCATATCTTAATGCATGTAAATCTCACTTTTTTATACAAGGTGTGGCCCTATCCCATTCAGAAAGACATTTCTTAAACTTGATTAATACATAAAGGGTTTAGTCTCATGTCTTAAATTTAACAAAATTTCGGCAACATTTTGCATTGTTCTCCAAGTACACGAAATGAAAGTGGTGACATCAAGTTCACCTACTATCAAATATGCACCCGAAGACATAACACGAAATGCATTAAACTGAAATTTAATCAAATTTAAAATGAGACTTAATCACTACGTATTAATCAAGTATAAAAAATGAATCTTTCCAAACTGTTCAACTGGACAATTCAAGATTTAATACAATAATTAGTACTTTAATATTGAATTAAAACTCAAACGAGAAATTAAGGTTCGCTCGTAATGCATAAATTTAATAAAAAAACAACAAAATTAAACATAGAACATAATGAATATAATTTATACAAAAATTTCGACAGAGTTTCCTCTGTATTTTGGTACTTTCCCAAAGACCTGTTAACAGGTATTCAATCATAATACAAAAGGTTAACTTATCAGACAATCCAATCCATAACAACTCTCCTCATATCGACTCTCATGGCTAATATCATTACATTTAAATTTCTTAATCTCTTAAACTTTAGTACTTAAATTATTCAATTTTAGATTTTTATACTAATTTACCTTTAAACTAATTCTCCCTCTTTGCTTACTTTATCTTAACAATGTACTCTACCATAAAAGTTCATTTATGTTATTATCTTTTAATTTCCTAACAAGTTCCCAATCTACACTAAGGCTAGTTCTTTCATTCTTGTAATCCATCAACTCTATAGCCATCATACGTTTTAAACAAAATATAATACATTTTATGACAATTAATTCCTTGAATATCCTTAAATTAATTTCAAATTTTTATCCTTTCTCATTACTAAGCAACATCAATGTAAGTATTAACCAAAATAATCAACTTCAATTGATTGTATAGCTTATGTCATTCAATTCTCAACACTTAAAATCCTTAATATGTACTTATATAAGTTATGACTAACTTAAATAATACTTCTAGCTTTTCATTTAAAGATTCATAAATCCATACATGTAAAATCAACTAAATTTATCTTCTATTCATCAACATATATATTCAAGCATAGCCTATAGCAATTAATTTCCTATAGCAAGAAAATCCAATTACAAAACCACAATAATAACAGCACATGCATGAACAAAAATTGCAAAAATGGAGCTCGCACCTATGCAATGCTGAACTTGTTGGTGTTGAATGTACGTGAAGCAAGCTCAAATCGCTTCTATGCAATGCAGATTTTTCCCTTCAATGGAAGTGGAGCCCAACATCGACCAATGGAGATGGTGAGCGCGACGCGAACAAGATGCAAGGAGGGAGAGCGCGACGTGAACAAGATTCAAGGAGGGAGAACGCAATGCGAACAAGCTACAAGGAGGGAGAAGGCGACGTCGAAATGGTAAAGAGGGAAGGAGCTCAAAGTTTTCCAAATGGGAGGGAGGAAGCTTGGAACTTGACTTTGGATAGAGATGGAGAAATGGAGAAAGCTTCAATAGGATCGTAGTGGCTCGCGTTTCTGTAAAGGAAATGGAGGGAATAAAATTTTTAAACTAGCTCTAGGTGGAATCGATTTAAAAAGTAGGCCTTTTAAATCGGTTCCAATACCGAATTGGAACTGATTTAAAAAAGCCTCATTTTTAAATCGTTTACATGCATAACCGATTTAAAAATGAGATTTTAAATTGGTTATAATACAACCAAGTCAAAAACTTTCAACTAAAATTGCATAAATGCCACCACGCCTTATTTTAAATTAGTTGAATGTGAACCATTTTATAATCCTTCTCTAAAATTGATTTTTTGTAGTGTAATGAATGGATATGGGAGAACATCCTTATCTAATCATGTAAGAAATAAGTTATGTTTATCTTGTTACTTAATTTAATCATGTTTCCATTATCTTTATCAAAAGGAAATTTTACATTCATATGTTTTTTAATCAGTGTTGTGTCCACATATAATATTTTAGAGAATATCGAGTAGTCCACGGCAAAATCAAACAAGCTTGAAGGGATTGTGCCAAGTTTAAGTACTAATTAAAATCTTGACATCCAAAAGCACATTAATTATATATATATTTTTATTGTTTATGATCTAATGTTACATTATTATATGTTGCAATTATTCATCGATCAGTAACCATCTCGGTGATGAAGCAATTTTTATAAATTACATCCCAAAATTTATTATGTTTATTTAGAAATATATTCAAGGTAGTTTAGAATAGTATTTTAGAATTAGTTGTACATGAAATTTATATGTTTGTTTAGAATGTATTTAGGATGTAATTTGTAACACCCATTCACATTGAACATAACCCATACTTATTTACTTATTTAATAATGCGAGTAAAATTTTTCTCCACTTTTAATACTAGAAAATTTGTAAATTTAACAGAATTTGAAAATGATAGTAAAAAAAATAAAAGCTGTATGTGTTCATCGTAGAACTGTACATCATGATTTCATTATCAGAAAAATTACTAAAATACAAGGAGATCAAAATATACATCAAAATAGTTACTATTTATTTCCAGTACATCAAAAAGATCCTAGTTAAAGCAGTGTTCGTCTATTCTATGTCATAAAATAACAAACTATCAGACTAGCCCTATAAGCCCTCATCAACAGCCGAGTCTTCATTAACCACGATCAATCATGTATAAAAGAAAAAGTAATGGAGTGAGGTGATTTGTTCTAATATCACTTTTATATGTATGGTAGGAATTCTACCACACAATACAGATAAAACACAGTTGATAATAAAAGGGGAACCTAAAGTTTATTCTATGTTATACAATTCTTGACTCGATATGAATCTACTTTCCATTAGTGGATAATAGTTCTTAACAGGACCTCGGAAATGACTGGGAGTACATATACCTCTCTCAACACCATCACATGATACAATCCTCGTCATCATTGAGGAACAAAATAATAATTTAGGATATCCATTTATAGATGTATACTCTCACCAATCCTGTGATGCTAAGAAGTTGTCAGGGTTATCAAGTTGGTTAAGTGATTGTCCCGGCTCAAGAGCGCTACCTTGGCCATTAGGACGCTCACCACTTGATACCATACCCTCTAAACCTAACCATGGGTCCCTGTCTTTCATCCTACAGTGTACCAAACCGTAGCTTCCTTAGCAGGGTGTCATGCTACTGCATGTCATTAGCTTTACATTACTCACTAATTTATCACTTCCTAACTTCTCAAACAAAGGTTTCTCTGGTCTCAATTAATTTGAGTATCAATACAATCAACATTTCTGTCTTATATTGCAGAAATTGCACAATATCAAAACAGAATAACAACATAGTAATTATAGTTTAATTACTAAAATTTTGGCAGAATAACAACTAAATAAATACATTTTAATTTTTTAAATTTGAGCAAAGTAACAGTTTAGCAAGTGCATTTTAATTTTTTAAAATTGAGCAGAGTAACAACTTAGCAAGTGCATTTTAATTTTCTAAAATTTAGCAACGTAACAACTTAGTAATTATAAATTAATAATTTAAATTTGGTCAGAGTAACAACTTAGCAAAAATTAAAGTTTAACATTAAACAATATAACAATAATAATAATAATAAAACTTAAGCCTAATCGAGTTTAGGGGAAAACTCTTCCTACCAACATGCAAAGTGACAATAATTTATAGCCAACCCCACTCCCCCCATTGCCTCTAAGGTGATTGATGAAGAGGATGGAATTGTTGATGCAAAGCTCCTAGGAAAAGAACTTTACTAATTGTTGGAAAACTAGTAAAATTTTAGCATAAAAGCAAAGTAAAAGAATTTTTTTTCTAGAGAGAGAAACACTCTAAGAATTTGGTGACCTGAGAGAGGGAGAGGTGCTAAAAAATGGTCCAAAACCATGACTATTTATAGAGGAGAAGGGGTTAGGTGTTCACAAAATTACATCATCCATTATAAAAGCATTATGTCATAAATCCAATTTTTATTTATTTTTAATCTAATTTAGGGACACATACACCATTTAGGGTGGTGAATCACCCCTCCTAGGCTTGGGGACATGCTACATGAGCTGTCCTCAAGCTCCTCAGTGTAAATTTTATTTGTAGGTGAATTAATCGGTACTGATAAAAACGCCTATACTTGAAAAATTAGCTTTTAATATCAAAGTAATGCATTTTAATGAAAAACTGGACAAATACATTATTTTTCATCAAAAATAATTTTCTAATAATAAATTTTAATTTTTATTAATTTAATTCGAATTATATGTATTTATTTTGCATTTTTAAGCTAGAAAATTCATAAGAAATCCATTTTAATTCAATAAATACCAAAATTTTTGTGAAAATTATAAAATTAAATATTTCACCTATAAATAACTTGAAATTACCATTTTCACCACTTTTGGATGTCAAACCAATATTGACTGACTTATTGGACACCTCGAGCATTTTGGTCATTTTATACAAGAATTTCAGTATATTTCCAGAAAATTCCAAAAATTATACTTTAATATATATGGCATGATTCCAAGCTCAAATTGACATTTTAATGTCAATTAAATCTTTTTCTCATATCAATCTTTAATATTGAAAAATAGGGACAAAATCGTCATTTACCAATTTCTCCGGGCTCCAGCTCAGAAAAATTATTAAAAATTACTATTAAATAGCTATTGAAATTTTGAGTATAATGGTGGAAATCAAAATTTTGAAATTCCTTCCCAATTTTTTAGAATTACATTGTCAAATTAAAAAAACGGTTGAAAAAAACTAAAATAAGAGTGTTACATTTTTCACTATTTTTCTTTCAAAATAAAATTTTTATAACAAACAATACGTAGTGTAAAATTTTCAAAATATTTTGAAGTCAAAAAGTCTCTGGGTTGCTTCCGTAGTCAACCAAGGGTATTTTGGTCATTTGACAAAAATTGTTTTAATAAATTTTCAAAAAGTTTTTAAAATTATTATTGATTATTCTAAGCACATAAATTACTTAAAAATAAATTTTAGATACTTTTAACTATTTTTATCTATTTTTTCAATCATCTAGTCCTTCTATGGGCAAAATAATCATTTTACCCTTTTCCAGACTCTATTCCCCAAAAATTATTAAAAATCTAAACTAAGTACTACATAACTGTAAGAATCAAATTTTTGAGATTACCATCTAGTTCTCCAAAAATAAATAAAGAATAATTAGAAAAATAATTTAATATGCAAAAATAGAGGTGTTACATAGTTACTAATAGTTATAGATGAAATTTATATATGTTTAGAATGGATTTAAGTAGTTTAAAATTGTTTGAAGTGTATTTGAGAGGCACTTTAGCTTATAATTATGATTTAATGCATATATTAATAATTATTGATGATATTTCATATTTAGCATATTTAAATATAATTGAACTGCCTGCTTGGGTCTATCTAAAATTTATAAGTTAAAAAATTTATAAAACAAACAAAATATTAAAAAAAACACGCCTTTCTACATCGATTGAGGCCATAATCGATGTAGAAAGTCATTTTCTATATTGGTTGAAGCCTCAATCGATGTAAAAGGTCACCATTCTACATATAGGGAGACTTTCTACATTGGTTCTATTGGTAACTGATCTAGAAATGTGACTTTTTACATTAGTTATATCTTAAACTGATCTAGAAAGTCACAACTTTCTATATCGGTTCATTTTTGAACTAATGCAAAAAGTCTTTCTTACATTGATTTTTAGTTCAGTGTAAAAAGGCCCCATTTTCTACATTGGCGACATCAACATCAGTTCAATAACCAATGTAAAATCTCCGAAATAATTGATGTTGAAAGTGTTTAATGTACCAATGATAGCCTAAAACTATTACACAGCTCCACATCTTCAAGTTTGTCTCTACAACTCTCTCACACACACTCTCCTATTGGTTGAAATTTATTAAAAATTACAAAATTTTATGGGTTTCATATCTTATTTAATGATTCAATAAATTTTAACCAATAAGAGAAAATGTGTTCAAAAAAGTGTGTTAGAAAGTTTGTTGTTAACATTCCTCTACTTTATAATTACATGTCACATTTTAATTTAGATATAAAATGGAGACAAAATAAGATATAATGATTTTAATTTATTTATAAAAATAACATAAAACAATATAAAAAATTTAATACACAACTATATATAGACCTATTGTTTTTTGGACCCTCCTAATCCTAAGCCTTGGGCCGTCACCCTTCTAACCTAGGCTCAAGACTACCCTACATAGCTTTTATTGGTACTTAACCCCTTTCTATATCTCAACCACACAAATACACTATCTATAGCATTAACCTTAATTTTTAAGGCCACACTTCAAAGAGCTCGATTAAAATCATCTTATATGCTTGTGGGTAAATTATTACTTTGACTTAAATATGTTTTTAGTCCTTGTAAGATGAGTGAGTTTTGATTTTAGTCCTTATAAAAATTTTCTTTAGTTTTCATTCTCAAAAAACTAAAATCATTGTTTTTAGTCCCTACTATTATATGATACTTGTTAGCTGCATTCGTGTTTAACTGAAATGTCAAGTAACCATCTCAAGTAGCACCCACTAATATCTATAATACTATGTCAACATATGATACCTCAATTTTTTTCTAGATCACTAAAATAAATGTTATTTATCTACCTTAAAATAAACTTTAGGGATCAAAAATAGTTGTTTCAGATTTTAGAGGAAAAAAGTAAAGAAAAATATTTTACAAGGACCAAAATTAAAATTCACTCATTTTATAAGGACAAAAAAGGTTATTTCAAATTTTAGAGAGAGAAAAAATTTACAGGGACTAAAATCAAAATTTGCTCATTTTATTGGAACTAAAAATAGATTTAAGCCTTATTATTTTTATGATAATAATGAACAACAAAAGAAATGTCTTTCTATTATAAGCAAATTAATGACTTAAAATTAGATGAATCAATTTGGAAAAACCTACTTGTAAATAGGACAAAACTTGAAGGATTCAGTTGACGCAATTAAAATATGAGGACTAAAATCATATATGATTGGTCATATAATCATGGTTATATAGTGTTTTTTTTTTTTTAATAAAACGATTTATTCAGATTTACAAATTTTTAATTTATTAACTTATTTAAAAGAGTGTTCCTAATAAAATTGTTGCCGATAATTTAAAAAATGTCATATATGATCGGTCATATAATCATGGTTATATAGATTTTTTTTATGAGATATCTTTAATTGTGAGTGTAAGAAAATTAGTTCAATTCAATTATTTTTTTAATAAAAAATAATTGATGGAATTCCAAATGGAATAGGTATTACAAGTTTTTTTTATAAGTTACAAAGTAACGATGACCAATTATGTAACGTTAGACAACAGAAACTCTGCTAAAATTACTTCAACGGATTAGAGATATTTTAGTGCTTCAATAGAGTCAGGAAAGGCCCATTTTCCCCTTCAGATGGCTATTCGAGACTGTCACATTCACATCAACATAACAGCTGAAAAGGTGTTGTGAGCAAGCTTGGTAATATTACGTAAGTTACCGGTAAGCAATTGCAATATAGAGATAATATTAAAAGTGCTAGAAGTATATAACTCGTATGACACTAGTTTATTGTGTGAGAAGATTAAAGATGCCATGATGGTGGGCCATTTTGTTTTGCTGAGCTGTTGGTTTTGTTGCGTTCTATTCTGTTTAAAATGTAGCAAATGAAGAAGAGTGTACCAAAACAAAATGTTATTAGAAATCTTATATATGATTTACAGCTTTGTGTCTAGTATTAATAAAAAATAAAAGGAAAAAAGCTTTGTGTCTAGTAAAATACTATTTGGTTCTTTTGCGACCATTGTTCACCATTAGTTAATCTCTCATTTGATTGATAGATTTGGAGAACTATTACGGGATAGATAAGTTGCCAAAAAAAGATAAAAAGCTTAAGGAGCCATAATTGCTGCAAAGAAAATTTCACTTTGCACCACCCACATTAAGCAGGGGTTGGAAAAGAATAGAATTCTGAAAAAAAATTCTGGACATGAAACAAAAAAATTGCACAAATCTTGAGCCCAGAAAGCAGATCAATTTAGAGCTTTCTGTGTTGATTTTGGTCAGGAGATGGGGCAGTCCAGTACTGCTTAACTGCAAACAGTATCTTTTCTCTCTGGTGGGGCCCCTTTTCATGGTCTGCAATTCTGGCTTCCCATTGCATTGCATCTGCAAAACTCTTCACCTTCAACAACACATCCACATCATCACGCAAGATGAGACTACCTTGTGGCCGCAAAATTCGATCCATCTCAAGAAGAATGTCCTCCATTTTACATCTGTGACACATCATAAATTAGAAAGTTATTTACACAATAAATCACTATTGAAATAGTTATCTGTCAATTTTAAAATTATTGAACCACTATTGAAATAGTTATTTGTCAATTTTCAAACCATTGAATCACTATTGAAATACTAATTTGTCAATTTTAAAATTATTGAAGCACTGTTGAAATAGTTATTTGTCAATTTTAAAAACAAACTTTAAAACCAGGAGACGCCATCCCCGTAATTTTTTTAGCTAACCAAATTGACAATTACCTGTTCTGGTAGAGGCTGAAAACTAAATCACCATGTATGAAGTCATAAGTTCGCGGGTAAGTTGACATGGCTTCACACCTGAGAGGAGACAAAATTAGTTAGTAATAAACTTTAACTACCATGTGCTGAAAGTGTAAAGACAAAGATTTGGTTTATAAAACCTTGATAATACTAGATTGAAAACAAGCGTATCTGTGGAACAGTGTTCTGTCTATAGTAAAGGACAAAAGTAGGTAGCGCTGGAGTTGTGTTTAGCATATAAGCAGAGATAATCAGCAATTAAACTCTTTTTCATAAAGTTATAAAGTTGCTATTAGGGGGGCAATTAGTAACTATAGTTCAAGAAAAAGGGTCCTCTAAAATGAGCTTGACTGAAAAGTTCACCAGTAAAAGTGTACTTAAAATTAAATTAAAGGTTAAACAAACTCACTTATGTACCTATCCTAAATTCAGAAATTTAAAATTGTCAACGTGAGATATGCTGGTAATCTAATTTGGCAATCAGAAAGCTACTTTCTACCTAACAATATCTACTTTTCCCTAGAATGAGTCCCTCAACTAATTTACAATTTAGCAAATGAAAGAAAGACATACCAATTCTGATAGGTTCCAATCAATCCACGTTCATATATGGCACCAAGTGTGTTGACCTCAGCCTCAACAGGGACAGTGTTCATGACCCACACAGGATCATCAATCAGTGCAGCTGCAAAGCCTCCCAAGTATGCATTCATATCAAGCAGATTACGGTATCTCCCACTCTCCGCTAGCTGATAGTCCAGGGTCTTGTAGTATGCTACTCTCTTTTTCCATAACTCAGTATTTTCTTTAAACATGTCAACCGTAATTCCTTTCAAACTTCCACTACTAATCCTTGGTGGAACTGATGTTAATCTCTCAGGCCACTTTGACAATTCGCCGCCACTAACTTCTCTGATGTCATTCACCTCTGGCAGTGGTGTCAAGCAGGTATCCATTTTAGTGTACCTGACAATGAAAAAGAATGTTGAAGAAAGCAAACCAGAGAGAAAAAAGGTGCATTAAGACAAAAAAATATATATATATTTCACTGGAGGGCCCCAAAAAGAATCTTCTCTTTTGAGCTGATCAACAAGATTCGGGAACCTAAAGGGAATGGGGTGAGAAACAAGATGGAAAAAGCAACACAAGCTTAAGTGGCTAGATTATAGTTGCACTGACTACTGACTAGTCACTTTAACAACTTTATCATCCAAGTGGTTTTGGTATCACTACTAAACTCTCATAGGCAGCAAGCATAATTTGCTTTTTATCATTTGAAAAGAGAAACTGCAAAAGCTAGGCCCAAAAGCAAAATCAATAGCAAACGGAACTAACAGTGACAGTGATTGCAAGTCAATCTTTCCGCAAAACTGCCAACATAAAGTTACAATATCTAGAATTATCTTTGGGTAAAATGTGTTTTAGGTCATTCAATTTCCGGTCAAAAGGGTCTATTCTCGTACCAATTTACTGGAAAATAATTCTCGGACCAAAACTCCACCAATCAGATACTTTAAAAACAATGATTTAGGTCTCGTATTTTTTTTATAATGGGTGGTGAATTTTGTCTTTCACCCTAGTATCCTAAGTTTCATGAAGAGGGATAAAATTCACCAATTATAAAAAATACGAAGACCAAAATCAACATTCTTAAAATATAAGAATTAAGACTAATTTTGACTAAAAATAGATGGATGTAAAACACATTTTACCCATTATCTTCCTAACGTATTAATGTAGCGCATAAGATTGCTACTGCCGATATAGTTGTTATGTCATTAGTTGTAAAAGTTAAAAATGCCATATTACCATGCTGTGTCTGGATCCTGTGCCTCACAAAAGGGTCTATTCTTGAAGACCTTTCGCGTTATTTTGCAATGTATATGATTGGTGGGCTTCTGCCATATTGCAAAGTCACCCTTTTGCACTAATTTTTTCCAGCAAAGGCTTTTTGCCACTGTCTCAATTGCATCCTGTTCATCTTTGAGACTCTCACGAGTCCTATCCCAACCTTTCCAGTGGTTCTCCCAGTTTATTGGTGGCCCTGATAGAATCCAATACCCACCAGGACGTAGCACTCGATCAACTTCATTCAAATAAATCCCCTCTGCCAATCACCATTGCAAAACCAGAAACAGAATTAGTCCACACATTCACACAAAATGGCTTCCGATAAATGTGCACATGTAATATATATAATATATTCACACAAGTTGATGTACCATTCTGGGCCCAGGGTAATGAGGCAACGTGAGCAATGGGCCATGTCAAAGGCTCTTGAAGGGTAAGGAAGCCTAATTGAGGCAAGAACTCCAATCAATGCGGGAACTCCTCGTTCAAGAGCAAATTGAACCTGAGCTTCATGTGTATCTCTTGGTGCAAATGACACTGCTAAAATGTCACGTGACAGAAGATATGCTCCCCAACTTGCAACCTGAATTGCAAATGGTAACGTTAGGCCAAGTGAAAATTTGTCATACACAAAAATGTACTTCTTCTGGCAATTAAACAGGTCAATAGGAGTTGGTTTGTTGTTTGTCTCAAATTTCCAATAGATACACGCATTCCATGTTACCAAAAAATGATGTTAATATGTGATTACACATATTGCCACAGGACGAAACAAAATGAACATGTTTGACATCCCATAAGAAATAAGCTAAAAAGGGGTCCAATTAAAATGTCTTCTTCTATAATGAAGTCTGATGAAGTAACTTGTAAATCTGGTGAGGGAAGCATAATTGAGACGGTTGGTTAGGAATCAGCATCTAACTCCATTATCTCTCGTTGTGCTTTCCACTAATTCTTCAACGAACAACATAAATTCCAAGAATATTATCATTATGGTTAGCACTAAGTGAATTAAAAAAATACATTTCAACTCAAATGAATAGACAAGAAAACAAATTATATTTCACCAAGTACACTATACTTTTTTTTCTTTGGTCAAGACGGCACTTTACTTCGGTTTGAAGAATTAAATAGATTTGTTTTACAAACTAGTTCTCTGTGATTCCGATTTCCCCTTTTCTCCCTCCACAAGTGGACAAATTCATAATTCCAACTCTCAGGTTCCAAACATCCCCCAAGACTTTATCTATTCCTGTATTTTCAAACATCCATGATTATCTAATCACGGCCGGTTCCTCTGAGAATACATAAATCCAAAGAAAATTCCGTCTCACGCATAGGATAAGACAGCCAACTCAATCATAATCAATACTAGAAACGTGGCATTGACATAGAGCCCCTAATTGGCATATTCGCAAAAAATTAAAAAATATTAAACACCAAAAGAAAAAAGAGTCAAATGTGGAAAATATTACAAAAAAATAGATTTAAAAAATTTGGAGAACATGTTGAAACAAATTTTCCGGGATTTAATTATAACCGGTTTTTCTTTCACCCACTTGATCTCTCTAATAATGTATTCCCATAAAAACCGATTATCTCAGAGCATTAAAGGAAAGAATATTTCCGTATTTATGATTTACAATCCCAATTAACCCACATCCTATTTTTAAAACATTCCAATTCTACAAACTTTCAAATATTATCAAAACCAAGAAAAAAAGTTTGTTTTCTCTTAAAAAAAAAAATCCCAATTGGTCAACGGTGGACCAATCACATTCTTTGTCAGGATCCATTATTCTATAGTTGTTAACCCACCCACGAAAAGGAGGTGAACCACCCGGTTCACCTGAAACCAAAATAAACCAAAAATTATAGTGTGTGTTTAGTTTAGATTCAATTTTAAATTGATTTTAAAATTCACGTAAGCAACAAATAATAACTTCAAAATTTTCACCTCTTTTTTTTCACTTTTTAATCAATTATGACTCTTTTAACGCTTGTCCAAACATACGCATAGACAAATTCAATTGTGGAAAATTTGGGACAGAAATCGCAGAGGCACATAGCTTTTTAAAACCTCGGCTTCAATTGGAATATAAAAGAAAATTAAAAAAGAAAACGGGCTCTGTCAAAGAAATTAAAATGTTAAGCAACCGAGCTCAGCACCGGTTCAAGAAAAAATCGAACCGGTTCAAGAACGTGCATAGTACTTACCCCACAACCGGTGTCTAAGGCGGTTCGGATGGACCCATCTTTGAGGTTAATGAGGTTTCCGATGTCATCGATGTACGCGCTGGCGCCACGTGGAAACATGGTCCCACCCCCGGGGAACCTGAACCGGTCCCCCTCGAACCGGACCCAGTTCTGGTTCTTCTTCTCGACGGTCAACTCCTTGTGCGGCACGTTCGCGAACCACGCTGCGTCGCGGCTCGCCGGCCACCGCAGCGGGACGCGGTACCCGAACGGAGCCGGAATCCGGCACCGGAGCACCTCCTCCGGCGCGGGGCAGTGCCGCTCCCGGTAGATGAGCCTCTCGCGGGGGAACCTCAGCGAGCGCCGCACGTCCTCGCAGGGCGTGTACTCGGAGAGGTTGGCGCCGCAGGGCGGCGCGTGGAATCCACGCGCCGCCGCTGGGTCGGGGACGTAGTGGTGGGGGAAGAAGTCGACGGTTGAACTGGAATTGGGGTTGGGGCAATTGCGGTGGCCGGCTGCGGCGGTGAGGCGGTGGTTGGCGGCGGCGGCGGGGAGGGAGGATGGGGAGTGTTGCCAGAGGCCGAGGAGGTAGAAGAGGGTGCAGAGGAAGGTGGTGAAGGTGAGGAGGTAGAGTCGGGTGAGTTGGTTGTTTGGTTTCTTGGATACGCAATTCTGAACGAGGATTGCCCAGTTCGCCATTGCTCGATCAGAAAGAAACTGAAGGTGAGGTTTGTGTGGAGTTATCAAGGGTGGCTTATTATATGATGTTATGCGTTTTCGTGGGGAGGTATGATGTGAGCGACATGGAAGACGCGTTATTATTTATATAAGTACGTGCGAAGAGAGACAGATGGTGTATGCATAGTTGAGAAGCGTTGAAGAACGAAAAGAAAGAGAGAGAGAGAGAGAGGTATGTAGGATCGGGTTCTTGTTTCTTGCTTCAACTGGGGTGTGCGTATCTGTGTGTCTGAATTGAATGCACGATGCGTTGGACTGCTTGTGGTGTATTGTAATGAGAAGCACTTTGCGTTAGCACTCTGATTCTTTTTCTTCGCTATAAATGTTATTTTTAAAAAAATATCATTTTTATTTTCTTTTTAATCCCAGAGTATTTTACGACCGATAACCTATTTCTCAAAAAAAATGTTTTTTCATATTCGAAATTCAAATCCCGTGATCATTTTTATGTTACCAACTTTTACAGATTTTGTTTTGGGTAACTATATTATTAGTGCGAACTATCTGTCGGCTTTGTCAATAATTAATTTTTGTTAAAAATCCTGGCTAACTATCTTTAATGAAGTCTTTTTTCTTAATCACGTTTTTTTCATCTACAAAACTCGAACCTGGAATCTTGTTCAAGGAATCCAAGCCCAGTAACATTCAAACTAATGACATGTTGGTTTTACTAGTTTAATATTTGGATTCAATTACAATACATTATCATTTAATTTAATTACAGATTCTAATAATAAATTTGTTATTTTTTATAATAATTACTTTAAAAATTATATTTAAATAATTTTTAATTGATTAATAACAGTATGAAAATGTGTACCAATCGTAAGTGAAAATTAAATTTCATATATTTTTCTTTTTAAATATTCTAATTTAATCTTTTATTTAATTATAGCATCAAATCAAATTAATTTTAAAAGATGGCGTCAAAAATCAATTTGACAACATACCTTAAAAAATAATATATGTATATACATACATATATATATATATATACACATATATATACATATATAGATATTATTTATATTAATTAGTGTCTGCATATAATCGGGTGTGTAAGTAGAAACAAATGTTATAAAAGAAAAGGAATGATCGTATTAACTAGAAAGAGAAAAAGACAATGTTTAGGAATAATTTATCTCGAGAAGAAAATGGATCGGAAAATCCGGATTTGTAATGCATTATATTTTTCTCTGTTTTAAAATAATTGCTATTTATTAATTTATTTTCTATTTGAAATAATTATTGTCTAAAATTATATATACGATCGAAGTTTATAATTTTTGTTATTTTAAAACAGACGCGGTATTAATCAAGACTCATTCGACTAACTCACAATTTTATACCGAGAGGTGAATGGGAAGGGAAATTGAAATTTTTCTCCTATTTATCCTTTATGATACCTATTGATGGATATATAACGTAATGTACTATGTAAAGTGTGTTTTCTTTTCTTTTTTCTTTTTTTTTATTCTTAGTGTGATATGTAAAGTTTAATGATGAAACTGAAAATACAGGCCTCAAAACGGAAATATATTTTGTTTATTTTTTATAAGCTAGCTGTTCCCGTACTTACTCACAAAAAAAATCCTCGATTAGGTCGTTAAATTACAGTAAAAAAAAAAAAAAAAAAACCGTCGTCAACATGTTGACCCTAATGAAAACGTAAATGTTTAGGAAATTGGGTTAAATGTGTTTGAAAAATTAAAAATAACTAATAAGCAATTTAAGTATTATATATATATTTATATTAGAAAATGCAGGTAAGGATGGATGTGGTTATAAATAATGATATGATGTAACTATGAATTCTAAAACATATCTTATAAAACATTTTGTGTGTGTGTGTGTGTGTGTTGGATATTTGATTTTGTCTCTCAATTGACAAATATTTTGTGTATTCCATAAATATTTGAATATATATAATTAGTTTATGTAAGATTTTTAAAAATATTTAAAATTATACTAATGGTGCATGTAACTAATTAAAATAATTTAAATTTTGAAAATTAAGAATAATGTATATTATTCTTTATGAGATAATAAGTATTCTAAAAGATTAAGTCACCTCAAAACATATGCATTGTAATTTAATATATAAAACTGATTGGAAAGTTAACTAATTAACATGTATTGTATAAGTATTTTAAATATAGATGAAATCCTTTATTTATATAAATTAGAATAGTTATCTTGTACGGGAGTATTTTTGACTGTCATTTTTTAACGAGAGTATTTTTAGCTGTTATTCTTCAACGAGAGTATTTTTAGGAATTTTTTTAATCTCTCATATTTTAATCTATCATTTTCAATATCTTTAGTTCTAAATTGAAGTTCAATATTTTTTTAAAAGAAATTATCAATAATTGGAATGACATTGTATCACAATATAAATTATATATTATAAATTTAAAATATAATCTATATGTTTAAGATATTTATTTATTATGAATTTTAATTATAATATAATTTATATTATAAATTCAGAAGTATTTATTTATTATAAATTTATGTTATATATAATAAATATTTATTATGTGCAATGTATAGGTTAAAATACTAGTATAAAAATGTAAATGAAAAGAGAAGATTAGCTTAACTAATAGAAAATTATTTTACTCACGATAAAAAATTAAATTAAAACGTGGGCTTAATTGGTTTAACTAATAACTTAAAAAGTAAAAAACTATTGACATAAAAAATTAAAAAAATATATTCACAAGAAAAGGTTTAAATTGTTTTACTCACTAGTTTTGAAACTTTTTTAGTTTTGAAAATCTTAAAAATTAGTCTAGTTAATGTAAAATATTGTTTAATGATAATTTTACAAACATTTCATTATATTTGTTCATTGAAGAAATTTGAGTATTGATTAACGAAATTAAAAAATAAAACCTAGTTTGAATGAATAATTAATTAAAAATATTAATTTAATACAAAAATTAAAAAATATATGTCACCAAATTAAAATAGTACGTGAATATACGAAAAGGAATATTTATACAAAGAATATTTTACTCTTAGATCAACTTTTGTTGATATGTAAGAGTGGATGAATTTAAAATTTAGTTAAGATTTTAAGAAAGAGAATAAATTTCAATACACACACACAAAAAGATGAATTGAAAGTAATTAAGTTAAAAAATTGTTTGTAAAAAGAATAGTTTTCAACTGTTTCATAAAGAAAAAGTATAATAAGTAGATTTTATTTTTAAAGGAAGATTCCATTTTTTATATAGAAGTAGATAAAATTTTAAACATGTTTCAAAGTATTAAATTTTAATTAAATATTCTAATTTGCTTTTTTTTAAGAATTTGTGTAAAATCGTATAGTTTCTTTAACATTCTTAGTGTCTAGTGCATGTTAATTTTTTATTTTTTTTCAGTCTTAAATCATTAGTATTTGAAAGTTACATTAAAATTTGACCAATTTGAGTTAAGATAAATAATCTCATTTACGAGAGTAAAACTCTCTCAATGTTTAAATTACATTAAAATTTGATTAATCTGAGTCAAGATAAATAATCTTATTTAAAAAGGTAAAACTATTATATATATATATATATATAACTTAAATATAAAACTTTATTAAAGGAATCAATTTTTTTATCATGAAAAAAGGAATTAAACTCCTTAAGATTAAGCCATTACTAGTGATAAAAAATTATAATTGAATTTTCTTTCATGATAAAAAGTGTTTTTCTTTTTCAGTAATTTAAGATCTTACTTTATAACTGTCCCGAATTACACACAAGTGAACATATTATTACTATGATCTGTGAGCCTAATAAGGAGACGCACTCCTTTTTAGTAATAAAAAATAGGGGATACACTATACGATTATGACCTTTAAGCCAAATTCAATTCTTATATATCTATATCATTACACTCTCTGATTTTGGCCACCCTTGGTGCTTTTTTTTTGTTTTTGGAGGTGAATGCAGGTATTTTTCAGTTGAAAGACTGTTTTTTCGAGATACTGAGATTCATTTAAGGAGTTGATCTCTCCTAACAGATATTTTTTCATACATACGAACAAGAGATTAAATCTTTGACTACATGTTTAAGTGATAAGGTTATCTGTCAATCATATCAGACCATATTGGTTGGTCACCCTTAATGCTATTTATATTTCTACACTAAACTACATAGTTTTTCGGTGGAAGAGTGGAGGTTAAAGCTCACAACTAAATCATGGGGAAATACAATAAAGACGAGATCACCTTACACAAAAGTGAAATAAATGAAGGAAGAATAATTTTAAATTGGGTTTTATTTGTATGCATGGTAATTATTGAATGTGTTTTATTTTCTAAGATATCAAAATATATTTATATTTCTAATTTAATATATTCATTATAAAGTAGTAAGATATTATCAAAAAAATATATAAAAGTGGCTAGTAAAATGATTTGTAGAAAAGGAGGATAAAATTTACTAATATTGGCCTAATGGTGAAGGGTTTAAGTAGTTTATATAAAGTTTTAGATTCAAACTTTGTTGTCATTGTACACTAAAAAAAATGATTTGTAGAAGAATTTATAGAGGGTATAGCATTATTCACCTAGAAGGAATTATATATATCAAAAACTTTAAGTGTGGTCTGTTGAGTAAGACCATATTTGGCCTAGTTTCAAACACTAAAATATCTATATTTAAAATTGAGGAGTGCTACTAACACACGCTTTATTATTTATTAAAATTTATTAAAATTAAAAAATCATGAGAAATGCTCATTAAATAAGATGTAAAACTTACAAAATTTTGTGATTTATAATAAATTTCAACCAATTGAAGAGCGTGTATTCAAAAATATGTTAGAGAATGTGTTGTTAGCATTTCTCTTTAAAATTAAAGAGTTTCGGTATAATTAAAAATAAAAAAATTCAAACCCTACATACATAGCTACAAGAAAAATGTTAATTATTGACAGCCAAAATTCCATATTATAATCGAACAAAGCATATTGTAATTTGGAATTACTGTCAACAACCTCGAATCCGTCAGTAATTCTTTTGTTGGTAAAAGTTACCAATAGCCTTGAAAAGTCATTAGTAATATAGTGGACTAAGCTCACTGTAATCCGCACGTAATTAGGTGAGAAAACGTTTTTCTGTCCGTAATTTGACCTTTGATAATACCGAGTCAAAAGCTCTCGGAAATTTGCGGGTAAGAATAGGAAAGTTTTAATTTTTTGACTGGATGAATAGAGAATTTACTGATAGAAAAGTCGTTGATAATACAATAAGTATTTTATAGTAAGTAAAACTCATTGTATTACCGACGGCAAAGTCGTAAATAATTCGCGGATAAGAATAGGAAAATTATAAATTTTTGTGGGATGAATAGAGGATTTACAAACGAAAAAACTGTTGATGATACAGTTTTTTTGAAAAAGTAATACATAATACATAATTATAATATATATATATATATATATATTAAATACAATAAATTACATACATATAAATACTATACAATAATAAATATAATTTTTTTAACTTTTATTAATCAAATTAATAATTGTATTTAAATTTTAACGAAATTTATTTATACTGACATTTACCCACTGTAATTAATTTTTTAAAACAAATAATATATAAATATATATCTCTATAAAATTTGTGTAAATTAAATACAGTAAATTATACATTTAAAATACTATAAAATAATACATATTATTTTTTTATTTTTATTAATTAAATTAATAATTATATAACAATTTAAAAAATTATATAAATATATATATTTATTACACTTGTCCAAATTAAATACAATAAGTTATATACATACAAATTAATGCTATATAATAATATATATTATTTTTTATTAATAAAATTAATAAATATATAACAATTCAAATTAATTCATCTTTTTTAAAATAACATATAATTATATATAATTTTTTCTATACAGTAACAATAACAAGATTTGAATCTAAGATACATATAAATTACCAATTAAATACAATAAATTATGTACATAAAATACTATTTAATAATACATTTTATTTTTTATTTTTGTTAATTAAATAAATATAACAATTTAAAATAAATTTAATTACGGCGAGCTTAACAATAATGTATATATATATATATATATATATATATATATATATATATATATATATATATGTATATATGTATGTATATATGTATATATGTATGTATATATGTATATATGTATGTATATATGTATGTATGTATGTATATATGTATGTATATATGTATATATGTATGTATTATATGTATATATATGGATTTGTTAATGTACACACATTTATTTTTTAGTTAGAATATGTTAGTAAGTTATAACTATAATATATCTTAAAACACACTACGGTGTAGCTTGCCAATATATTCTAACTAAAAAATAAATGTGTATACGTTAGCATATATTTGTGAAGTTTGTTGCAATTGTTTTTTAGTTGAAATACATTAGCAAACTATAACTATAATATCTTAAAATACACCTATTGTGTAACTTGTTAATATATTTCAACTAAAAAACAAGTTTGTGTACATTAAAAATCTTATATATATATATATATATAGAGAGAGAGAGAGAGAGAGAGAGAGAGAGAGAGAGAACAACTTCTGTGAGAACATAAGAATAACTAATAACAACTGTTAGATCAAGATTAAAAAAAAATAAACCGTCGGGATTAAAACCCAATTATAAAGAACCCTATATCCTAAAGACATTTAAAACACAACCACCATCGTCGTTATCATCATCACCCTCATCGCGACCATCACCGCCTACCACTATTGTCATTACCACCATAAACAACGATGGTTGTGGAGGCAATAGCAGTGGTTGTGATTTTAAATGAGATCACCACTATCGTCATCGTTGCCACCTCCACTACCACTGTCGGTGACAGTGATGATAGTGACAGCGGCAATGGTAGCGGTGGGGGTTGCGACGAAAGTGATGGTGATAACAACGGTGATGGTTGTAGTTTTAAATGAGTTTAGTGTTTAGAATTGTTTATAATTGAGTTTTAATCCCAACAGTCTATTTTTGTTATCTTGATCTAACCATTGTTATTAGTTGTTCTTATGTGAAAGTGAGAGGCAATCATTTTAGTCATTAGATCAAAATAAATGGCTTAGATTAAATGACTCATTAAACACCGTACGTGCCTTATTTTCTTCACTTTGCAGCAAACCCCTGAATTCCTAACAGTGCACGACGCTATTTCTCCTCTACTACCCACCACCATCGGATTCCATATTGGAGAAAGAAGCTCGAAATTGATGATTTGAAGGTGCTGCAATTTTTGGACTAATTCTATGTGGGAATAAAGATCCCACACTAATCATATATTATTAAATATGAAAGTGAATGCTTGGTCGATAACAGAAATTCATTGTGGTTTGTAATTTTTTTCCTTTATTCTTTTACGGTTATTTTTCTTGACTTTACAGGTTTAACAGTCTCGGTGATGGTCGCGAAAAATCTAATGTTTAGTTCAAAATCCCTTGAAAAAATTGCCACGTGTTTCAAATGCAGGAACTTGAATTCTTTCCTGTCACTCCGATGACTATTGTTGTTGCGACAATACGTCTGGTGGAATCCGATGGTGGTGGGTCGGAGGAGAAATAGCGTCGTGCACTGTTTGGAATTCAGGGGTTTGCTGCAATATGAAGGAAATAAGGCACGTGAAGTGTTTAATGAGTCATTTAATCTGAGCCATTTATTTTGATCTAACGGCTAAATGAATCTCTCTCACTTTCACATAAGAAACTCTCTCTCTCTCTCTTAGTACGTGTTAAAACCTTCCTGTAGTGTTTCTCAAAACGATGTTTTAAAATTAGGTCTAGTTATATTCCAAGCTGCTTCATGTGCTGACATCTTTATAAACAAGCTGGCAACATGACTAGTTTCATCATCTTATTAGCTTGATTTCTCTTATCCTATTTTCAATGGACGCTGAGTATAGACGTACAACATGCAAATAGCGAGGTCCCCATCAGCACATAACTTCTCAATATTAAATAATTGATACTTATAAAATTATAGTATAATCCAAATACCATGGGAGGCATAGAGACATTTTTTTGCAATGTGTTAGCCTAAAGTGGTGGATAAAATAGCCAAATTTCAAACACTTCTTTAGAAGGCAAACTCAAACACGGCCCTGTGCATGTATCTAGTTGGCTACTAATCATCCTCGCTAGTTTTCTGTAAATAAATAGTCATTAAAATTCTAAGATGGTTTGTCCCCTAATACGCCCGTTGGTTTACAGTGTTACTTGAATGAAAAAGAAAATTAGAATTTAGAACATGGCTACTTTCTAGTTACTGCTATTTGGTGGTAGAAACTGGTATGCATATTATGTACACCATTTTATTATAAACGGTTTGCTTGTGAAAAAAAAAGAAGAAGGTGTTACATATTACTTCATATACGGAAACTCCAAGCTTAGAGTTATTAATTATTTTAAGAAGATTTTATCAATTAACAATGCTGCATATATATCACGAAAGTTTATTGTATGAACCCAGTACGAAATCGCATGTTTAGATATTATTGGTTGAAATATTAAATTAAAAAATAAAAAATAAGCATTTGACAAAGACAAAACGTTAGTGTTAGATATAGCTTTCATCTGCATACAAATTCATAATAATAAGCATTTTTCTTTATCAATTATCACCCTTAATTGTCTAACCTACCTCAAATACAAATGAGGTTAAACAATTCCATCAAAAATGATTAATACAATTTTTTATGTACACCAATCATTTTTAATAGAGTTGTTTAATCCGATTTCTACTTAGGGTAAGTTAGACAATACCCATATTTATCATTTAATTATAGCTAATTTTAATTTCTTTTTCCACACTTACCTTTTAATTCTTTTAGTTGCTTTTTATTTTTTATTTTTCGCACGGCCAGATACCTTCTAATTCGGTCGTCTATTCCTAATCTAAGGAACTGTATCTCTTAAATTACAAAGGTCTAAATAGCTAATTATTGGTTATATATAGCAAGGCATTTGCAATCGATATATCGTTCATTTTCTTTTTATTTTCTCTGTAAATTGTTAATAGTTTATTAAAATCTTATAATTTTCTGTACCAAACAAACTATGCATACGGAACTTTGATTTTTATAATATAATTATAGGCTAAATCTTTTTTTTTTTCACCCATAACATTTTTATTGAAATTTTGATTTAGTTATGTGTTTTTTTCCTGGCACTATCTACTTCTTAATGGTATGTTTGGTAAAGTGAAGAGGAAGTAATACAAGAGAAAAAAATTTGAAATTCGAATTAAAGAAATAGCAAAGAAAGAAAATTTTAAATTTTGTTTCTAAAGTTAATCCCTCTCTCCATATTCTTTCTACTTTCTCTTAAACTAAACAAAAGAATATATATGTTATTATTTGTGTTTTTTTTTTCTTTCCTCTCATCCAAACATATCAATATTCCGATTTTAATCCTCGAGTCTAATATTCTTAATATTATGGTAGACAAAAGCTGACTTGCATAACACATCTTATGAAACTTTAAAAAATCATAAAAGAAGACTTGGAGATCTTAGTGAGAATTCTTATTCAAGTGATGTGTTTGTACAACTTGCTACACTAAACAACATTGGTGTAATTTCTAACTTAAAAGCAAATAAGTGAAAACTAAAAAACTAATAACTAACCTCTCGGCTATTTGTTCAACTAAAAATTATAATTACAATAAGTTATGATAAGTTGTAACACACTCAAGCTCGAATATGGATATCAACATTCCAAGCTTGGATTGAAGATTGCTGAAGGGTCCAAATGCCAATGGTTTAGTAAAGATGTCAGCCAATTATGACTGAGAAGCAATTAGCTGTAAGGGAATGATACCATTTTGTAGTTTTTCCTGAATTATGTGACAATACATTTCAATATGCTTAGTTCTTTGATGGTAATTAACTTGGATTGGTGGCTATATATGGATGGCTACTTGATTATCATAGAAGAGCACAACATGGGGTAGCAATGTGTACTTAAAGATCGTTTAGCAGATAAATCAACCACTAAGATTCACAATTGGTTTGAGCCAAAGCCTTATATTTAGCTTTTGAGGATGACCTAGAAACGGTGGATTGTTTCTTCCTTTTCCATGAGATGAGGGATGACCCAAGGAAGAAACATAAAGTAGTTAGTGATCTTCTAGTATCCAAGCAAGCTCCCCAATCAAAGTTGAAGAAACCTTTCAACTTGTTAGATTCAATAGGGAAGAATTACAGGGTGTTTGGACACATGTCCATTACATCCATCCCTCGATAAAACCACGTCAAGTGATGCAAATGACGCAGAAGTAACATTTTGTTGCTTCTAAAAAACATGGAAAGAGAGTTTAAATGTGCGTTACTGATTTGCATCCAAACATAGCACAAAGTGATGCCCTTTTTAGATCTAGCAACCTCAAAAACATATTTCCATTGTCCTAAATCTTTTATACTAAATTGTGTATCCAATCTATGTTTAAGGGATTCAATTTTAACTAGACCATTTCCAACTATGACAAGATAATCCACATTAATGGGAATTGCAATGAAGCATGTTGTAGCTATTTTGTGAACAAGGAATAGTCTATTTTTGGCTGATTGTATCCATATTGTGTAACACCTATTTGTATCAAATATAATTCGTATTAATTTAATTATTAAGTTTAAGCAAATGAAAATGTTCGTAAAAATTTTCCTATTTTTATAATAGAAAAAATTTCGAACATAACAGAATTTGGAAATGATAGTAAAAGTTGAAAGAGAAAGACTATGTATACATATATATCATAAAATTGTACATAATGATTTGATAATACATGACAGTCATAAAATACAGAAGAACTACAAATACATTAAAAGATAGAAACTATCTAACCCAATATATACATCAAAAAAGTCCTATACAGAAAAGTATCAATCTACCTTATCCTCGTAAAAAAAATACTATAACTAAGTCTACATATCCTCGTCCATTGAATTATCCTCTGACTCGTTCTCAGTATCACTAGGCATTATTGTCATCTTTAATAATTGTGATCAATCATACAAAGAAGAAAAAAAATGGAGTGAGATGCTTTGTTTTGAAATCACTTTTACATGTATGATAGGAAGTCTATCATAAAACAAAGATAAACAAAGCGGACAATGGAAGGGAACCTAGGGTTCATTATAAGTTGTATCAGATTACCTTGTATAAGGTATGGATCCATACTCCCCAATAGTGAGTAATAATTCTCAACAGAACCTAGGAAGTAACTGAGAGCATATATGCCTCATCAACATCATCACATGATATAGTCCTCATTATTATTGAGGAAAATAACAATCAAAATATCTGTTTATAGAGGTATACTCTCAAATCAATCTTAGAATGCTGAGCACTTGTCGAGGTTATTGAGCTTAATCAAGTGAATATCCAAGCTCGAGAACGTTACCTTAGCTATTAGAATTTTCACCACTCGATGCCTACCCCAAGACCTCCGCAAATGGGTCCTTGTCGTTCATTCTTCAGCGTACCAAACTATAACTTTCCTATCAGGGTGTCATGCTACTGTATGTCACTAGCTTTACATTACTCACTAATCTATCAAATCTCCACTTTTCGAACAAGGTTTTCCTGGTTTCATTTAATTTGAGCACCAATAACATTTCTACCTTATATTGCAGAAATTACATGATAATAATTTAGCAATCATCAAAATTTTGGCAGTATAACTACTTACCAAAATTTAGCAGAATAACAATTTGGTAATCACAATTTAATTACCAAAATTTTAGTAGAATAGCGACTTAATAATCAAAATATTATTCCTAAAATTTTAGTAAAATAACAATTTAATAACTAAATTTGAGCAAAATAACTACTTAACAAAAAACATTTTAATTATAAAATTGGGCAGAATAACAACTTCGTAAATACATTTAACAGTTTGAATTTGAGCAGAATAACAACTTAGCAATTATAATTTAATAATCTAAATTTGAGAAGAGTAACAACTTAACAAAAATTAAAGTTGAATATCAAACACTATAACAATATAATGATAATAGTAAAACTTATGCCTAAACTGGTTTAAGGAAAAACCCTTCCTACTAACATGTAAAGTGACAATAATTTAGAACTAACCCCAGTCCCTCCATTACCTCTAAAGTGGTTGATGAAGAGGATGAAATTGTTGGTACAAAACTTCTAAGAGGAGAACTTTACTAATTGATGAAAGCTAATAAAATTTAAGCAAAATAAGAGAAAGAAAGGAAAATTTTTTAGAAAGAGAAACTCTCTAATGTTTTGGCCAACCAAGGATGGTGAGAAATCTAAATTTTTGAAGGCCTATTTATAGAAGAAGGAGGGGGGGTGGGTTAGATGTCCATCAAATTGCATCATCCATGATGTCATAAATATAATTTTTATTTATTTTTAAGTCCAATTTAGAACACATATTTAAAAATAGGTGATGAATCACCCCTCCTAGGCTTGGGGACGTGCATAGTGAGCTATCCTAGCTTTATGAGCGTAAATTTTATCTGCAGTTAAATTAACTGATACCAATAAAATCGCCTAAACTTAAAAAATTAACTTTTAATATCAAAAAAATGAAATTTAATGTGAAATCGATCATATACATTATTTTTCATCAAAAATAAATTTTTAATAATTAATTTAAATTTAAATTTATTTATTTCAAATTATATATATTTACTTTATATTTTTAAGCTAGAAAATTCATAAAAAGTTCATTTTAGTTCAATAAATGCCAAATTTTTTATGAAAAATTATAATATTAAATATTTTACCTATAAATAAATTAAAATTATCATTTTCACTATTTTTGGATGTCAAACCAATACTAACTAGGCTTAATAGACTCTTAGGAGTATTTTACTCCTTATGCTTCAAAATTCTAGAAAATTTCTAAAAAATTTTCAAAATTATATTTTAATATATATGACATGATTTTAAGTTTAAATTGATATTTTAACGTCAATTAAATTTTTTTTCTCATGTCAGCCCTTAATGTTAAGAAATAAGGGCAAACTTGTCATTTTTTAATTTCTTCAGGTTTTGTCTTGGAAAAATTATTGGAAATAACGATTAGATAGCTTTTGACATTCTGAATCTAGCCATAAAAAACATAATTTTGAGATTTCTTTCTAATTTTTTAGAATTAAATTGTCAAATATTAGAAAAATAGTTGAAAATTAAAATAGGGGTATTTTTGTCATTTCACAAAAACTATCTCAATAAATTTTTAAAAAAATTATAAAATTATTATTAATTATTCTAAGTATATTAATGACTTAAAAATAATTTTTGAATACTTTTAATTATTTTTATTTATTAATTATGTTATCTAGCTTTTTAGGAACAAAACTGTCATTTTACCAATTTTTGAACTCTATTTTCCAAAAATTATTAAAAATCTAAACTAAGTACTTCTTACTAATATGAATGTAACCATAGGGATCAAATTTTTAAGATTGTCATCCGATTCTCCAAAAATAAATACAGAATAATTAGAAAACTAGTTCAATAAGCAAAAATAGGAGTGTTATACGTTGCATTAAAAATTCAATTAATTTTATATTCTATTGTATACTTGCTTGCTTTAAGCCATAAAGTGACTTTGTAAGTTTGCAAACTAGATTAGAATGGGGAACCATAAGTTTAGGAAGTGGTTCCATGTATACTTCTTCATGTAGGTCACCATGAAATGTTGTGTTAACATATAATTGATAAAGGTGTCATTTGCTTATTGTTGCCACAGATAGAAAAGTTTGAATAATAATGAGCTTTACCATTACACTAAAAGTTTAAGTGTATTCGATTCCCTTATCTATATTTATCCCTTATTCCTTTCTATAGAACCATTGACTTTGTGTTTAACTTTGAACACCCATTTGTATCCAATAGGTGTTTTATCATGAGGAAGTTCAATTAGTTTTCATGTTTTATTTCGTTCAAGAGAAGTCATGAAGACGTGGCTGTAGTCCTTCACCTCCACCATGGCCATCACCAACTCAAATGCCAAACAATGAGTCTTCTTTCTCAAACTATTGCTTTCCATTATCTAAAGTAAGTTAAGAACCATGTCATTCATGTAAGGCTTTAGAAGCATAGTCTCATTAGAAACCAAGTTTGCATTATGACATTTTTGGCTTTAGGCCACATTTTCTTTTCCACAGTCAAAAAACTGTGGTTGGAAAATGAAATATGCCACAGTTTTTTTCTATAAATACTAAGCGTGGCCTTTAGTTATAAGATACAACATTTCCTATCCATGGATATGTCAGCCCACACTTAAATAAATGTGTCTTGTGAAATTCGTAGTCTATTTATATTAAACAACATTTTTGAAATCATTGATGTATATTAGCCCACGAGTTCCAAATCGTAGATACGTTAGACCACAATTAAAAATGCATGGTATATAAAATTCAACATAAAACTGTGGCTTATGCAATTGTAAATATAGTGCGCACGAGATATTAAAAAATTAAAAATTAAAAAACACTATGGCTTTTACAATTCTAAAATAAATGTGGCTTCTTAGTACCCCCCAAATGCCACAAAGTTGGCGCATGCTTATACTAATTTCATCCAAGTTTGAAAGTGTGAACCTAACTTTCTTGTTCCTGGAAGACATCCTTGCTCACAATGCGTCTTACCCTTTGGCACGGTGGAAAATGGCTCGTTGAAGGCATCCTTGCGCACGTCTCGTTTTGCTTATGTCTTGCTCATATCTCGCTCACCATTCTCGCTCACATCTTCCTTAGGTATGGATTCTCACCCATTTTGGTTCCCTTTCCCCTACCCCTTGTGTTCCCTCTTCCCCTTTGGTTCTCTTCTCCATTACGTGGTTGTATTCTTAGGAAAACTTAGTGGGTATCTACAAAGCTTTTTTTTAGAACCCTTTTGCTAGGAAGCATTGTGGGTTTTCCATACTTTGCTTTGTTTATTCTTGGCTTTACAATGTTGGGTCCTTGGTAATTCTAGGATTAAGTTTAGTTTTGGTCAATTTTAATAATTTGAAAAATGCAGCAAGTGCTTTGTTTTAATCAGTTCCAAGAATGTGAAAAATCCATCAAATGCAGATTGATTCTTTCTGAACTAAATTTCAATTGTTGTTTGAAATTGGTGTATAAATTAGCCCCTTGTTTTTTTTTAGTGTTGATGAAAGGGAGTTAACAATTGAAGGACAATTTTTGTCTTTTATGATGCAGATATAGTCATCTTGATCTTGATGAGCGTTCTTGTAATTTTTTTTATTTCATTTTCAACTTTTTTTACAATGATTAGGAGATAAAGATGAAATAATGATTGCAAGGATTATGATATGTAAATTAAAAACTTGAATGAAAGCACACGTATATCTCTTCATGATGCATAAATTGAGTTAGTAGCTCAAAAATCCACACTCAGATGTAACACAAGAGATAAAGAAATTGAAGGAGTTGTTTAGATAAGTTTCTAAAAATACCCATAAAGATTAAAAACGACCTGATAGTATGTGATGCATACAAACGACTTTTCCCTTTTTAGCTTAGATGCTTTGTAACACTTGGGAATAATTCTTTAATTTAGGTTATTAACTCCAGTACTGTAATATAATAATAACCATATTTTGGGGCATGCAGAACAACTGCTAATACAAACACTAACTTTGAGCCCCAAAGTTGCTTATCCCATTTTTCTCCCTATTGATAAACTAATCTCATACTTTCCTTTGTGAAATTGAGGTGGAAAAGAGAAGCAAAGTTGGAAAGCTATGGGACAGAGGAAGAATTATTTCCTTAAGCCCATAATCACTTCCGAAGCAAAGTTAATTAATACCCTATAAACGGGCATCTTTAAGTGTATGTTTACTTTTTATCCAATTACTCCATTGAATGTAACTTAAGGCATGCCTTCAAAGAATTATTCCTTTCTCATCATTCCATGATACATTTGCTATGGATTCATTAATCAAATATCTAGCATGTTCGTATTAACATAGCTATATCTTCTATTTTTTATTGCTGAATGAGAATTACAATCAATAAATCAATGAATGTTAACTAAAGTGGGGAGGAGGGGTTCATCATAAATTATTTATAATTATGAATATGAACCTGTAGTTTCATAGTTAATATTATTTGGCAATGAGCAGTCTTATGGCCAAAATAAGTAAGAAACTCAAGATTGAGTAATCAATGTCCTTCACTGTTAAAGTAGCTTATTGTGGTGGATAATCATGTTGGTCTAACTAATTATTAATGTACTCCAGTAAAAATAAGAATTCATATGCAGTAAATGAGCCTCCCCTAGCCTTGGGATATGGGAAGAAATTATTGTTTACATTTATTATTTTTGATTTGTCTCTATTATTTGTTCTATTTACCCTCCTCAAGCTCAAGCAGTTGAAGCTTTGAACATAAAATTTAACAATTTCATATTAGTTTAGCAGTTGGAATGACATATTGTTTGGTAACAAATATATGTTTTATTTGTCTTCCTATAAACATGTAGTGACTTAGTATATAGACTGGCACATTATTTGTCTGTTATTTGCAAAAGAAAATTATGTTTCTGCTATGCAGAAGAAAGGGGAAGAAGGTTAAGTGTTAGGTTGAAGTCTTGTATTTATGGCTATCAACGAGAGAGAAGTTCTTACCTTTATTCATTGTCTTACTTTAAAATAACCCCTTTAGTCTCTCTCTTAGTTCTAATTGGCATAATGCATGCAGTAGTGGCGCCATTGTTGTTTCCATTTCTTATCGTTTACTTCTCTCTAGGCTATGTTGTCTATATAAACCAGGTGAGTTTATCAATATCTTCAAACACTCATTTCTTGTGTTTTATAATACAAACACAGGCACACAAAAAGATGTGCTCTATTACAGATTCTTTATGATGTGATTCTATGTTAATCTAGCTAAAATTGTTCACATTGAAAGTTGGCAATAGAGGCTATATATGCAATGGTTGATACTTGCTACCTACTTGTCCAAGTTTTTTTTTTTTTTTTTGTGATAAAGAAATCTCATTATTTTAAGTTAGATTTAGTAGTCATATCTCCCTTTTGATGCTGAAGTCTGAAAAGGTATCCATTAGCATGGGCAAATCTCCAATTCACACACACATATGGTGGCATTACCCATTTTGTCTTCTAGGAATGTTGTCTTAAGCAGGATAAAACTTAACTTTGTAGATTCAAGATGTGTATGAAACTACTTACGAAAGATGTGGACAATATCGGCCTTACATTCATCACTACATTATCCTTGCAATCATTCTCATGCAGATTACCATGATTGGATTATTTGGACTGAAGCTAAAGCTAGCTGCTTCTATATCAACCATTCCATTAATTTTGTTCACATGGATGTTTAATGCGTCCTAACTTAAAACGTACCGGATCACAAGTCCTTTTTTTTCTTCTTTATTTCTTTTAGAAAATAGGGTAAGAACTTATGTTAAACTTTTCTAATTATTACAACCTAGTCATGATTGTGGAAGGATTAAAACGAAGAATGATTTTAGTTATATTATATAGGGGTTATTTATTTATTATTATTATTATGTTACTTGCTAACTTATATTGGTAATTATTACACCTTTATTAGTTTGGTACATGCTAACTTGGTTGCAAGTAGGGTTAATTAACACTTGGGTTTCTCCATGCACAATTCCTTGACTAATTTCTTTTATTAATTGTTATAATACCTGGTTTAATTTTTTGATAAAATTTGCTTTCTTAATTATCTTTTTTATATAATTTTTTTTCATAACATTTTTTATAATATCATTTTTTATTTCTTTATTATGACAACTATTTTATTTATATTTTTTCATTTTTTTCTATTCCTCACTTTATTGTACAAATATATAATACAAATACATTTTTTCTTGTTTCTTTCATCAAAGAAAACAAATTGACAAAAAATTAAAGGTAGAGCTTTGTTCCTTGCAATTTACAACAATTTTAGATAGGATTGGTAAGACAATTTGGTAATTTAGAAGCTATTTAAGTAGCTTATTTAATAAAAATAAAATATTTCAATCATTATAGGGTTTTGAATTTGAAGGTATAATTTCTTTTAACTTTTGTTCTTTAGTCTCTTATATTATCTGCCAATTAATTTTCCTTTTATTTTACTTGTTATGTATCTAATTCTTTGTTTAAGTTCCTCCTTCATGTTTACTACTCTTAAAGGAAACCAAAATAAACTAGTAAGTTGAAATAATAAAGAAATGTTGCTCTATAGCCACTAGAACACAACCACATCAACTATATATATACATGACGAAACTTCTAGTAAAATTAGTTTAATTGTTATTGATCAGATGATTGATATACGATTATGGCACTTGATCTTACTGTGCGATTAGGTTGGGGGTGAGTGTTTTTATTAAATTTTATTGTTTAATTTAGAAATTTAGAAATTTCATATTTGCAAGTTGAAGAGCAAGAAGATCATGCTCAAGATATTGAAGATTGAAGTTCATATGTGTGAAAACTAGCGTGGTAATTTCTTAGACATGATACTTTTGAGAGATTACTTTATCTCTTACAAATTTGTTGAATTTCAAGTGTTGCTTACTTTTGAGAGACTATTTTTGACACTTTAAGGTTTTAGAAATAACAAAAAATGTTGCAAGTGTTTATGCATATTTTGTAGCTAGTGTGTTTAATATATGAAGTATTTCCACCTTGATGAGATTTATATGTACATTTTAATTATCTAGATTAAGTATTGTGTGTATATGTGTTATAATTTATTGGTTCATTTATTTCTTATTTCATTCATCCTCTATAAACAAATCGTATTGATAGCTTAATTATTTTATAAGTTAAATGTTTTTCTATATTGTTTAATTATTAACATACATAAATAATTAAGTATTGTCACTAATAAATGATAAATAATTACATAATTATGGCTTAAACACTAATCTACTATGTATATCATTTTAGGAATAAATAAACGTTGCATATAGTAAAACGACAACTAAACCATGTTTAAACGTTTAGATGACGGACATACAATCATTGTTCCTATTACTTGTCTACATTGAAAAATGTGTTGTCTTAAATATATGTCCACAATTTTATAACTATGGCTTAAACGTATAACACAAAAACCATGGCCTAAACGTTTAGACAACAATTATCTACATTGAAAAATGTGTTGTCTAAAATACATGTCCACACTTTTACGACTGTTGCATAAACATATAACATGTATGAGAACACATAGAAAACCATGGCCTAAACGTTTAGATAATAGTTATAGAGCCATAGTTTAAACACTGCAGTTGTTGCTTATTGTATTTGTCCACAGTGAAAATTTTGTGGTCTTAAATGTATGACAACATATAAAAAAGTGTGGTCTTTTTCATTATTTGGGGCTACAGTTATTTTTGCACTATGGCCAAAAGTAAAAAATTGTCATTTATTAACAAATACCATGGCCATTTAGAGCGCATTGGAAAAATTGTGGTTAATCCATGGCTTAAACTTTAGGCCACGGTTTTTACACATCTAACAACGCTTTTTTGTTGCGGCCTAAAGCCAAAAATGTTGTAATTAACTATGCACACACACACTTTAGAAATACAAAGTGTATAAACTGTAAAAAGGAATAGAATGTGTATGGGCGTGATATTGTGCCATTGTAAGCAAAATGTGTGGGATTTGTTAAGCGTGGAGTGTTTGAAATGTGAATGCCTATGAAAGTTTATTTTCCTATCCTAACATTATCCTACCATTTTTCTTATGTCTTAAGCCTTTTCTTTCCTATCTTGGCTGTAATGGAGACATATTGCCACTAGGAAGAAAGTTAGACAAGCATGTTTACTAATCTAGTTTAGAAAAAAGTCTTATATGGAAGATTGTATATAACGATGTCTTTGTTCTCAGACATCTTATTTAGTTTCTCTATGGACTTTTCTCGTCCACTTTGTTTTCTCTTCCATACATTCTATCATATATGCTCATTTAGTATTATGTCATACATCATATATGCTCATTCTATAAGAACCTAAAATGGCTAACCTTGTCTTTCTTCTCCAAATCCAACATCTTGCAATCTAGTGGACCACAAAACTCATGTCTTCTCCTTTGGTTGAAATGAGGCATAGCAGGAGATGAAAAGGAACAACATGAGGAATTAGGTAACCATGGCTGATGGTAAAAGGAAGCTAGGTCAGTGTTTGCATGCTTATGAGACTCAGTTTTTGCTTTTAAGTGAAGAGAATGCAAGTGAGTGAGTTTGTTTTTAATTTCATTAATTTTAGGCATTAAAGCGACATCGCATTACAATTTTAGGGAATATAGTGACATTGCGTGACAATTTTAGGGACTTGAATGATGGTTTACTACCATAAATACTAAAATGTAATTCACTTTTTAGTCCCTACTGATTGAACCGTCCACATGTCATGTACATATGCCACATGACACTTAACATGCTATGTAGGCACTTTTGTTAAAGAAAATAGACCTCTTAACAATTGGACTAACTTAAGGGATGGACTATAGTTTCAATAACTTTTTGAATTTCATTAATTTTAGGAACTAATTAAAGTGACAACGCGTCAAATTTTAGAGACTAATAAGATGATTTATTGGATTTCTTTTCTCCAATGTTGTGTATTACAAAAATACAATTTTATTGAGCTGGATTCTCTTTGGCTATTGCACTATGCAGCAAAGAAAGAGAAAAATCCAAAATTCAAGTGAGATTCATTTATGATGAGTCTCACTTGAACCTTCTTTCTTTGTCTTACTGTAAGTGCAGCTAATGGTTAAAAAATAGCTTTAATTATTTCATGTTCTGAAAAAAATCATTTGTAAAGTTATAAGGTTTCAAAAAAATATGTGAAAAAGTTCAACCAAAAATAACATACATCATCTCAAATTATACTTTTAAAAAGACAAATATGTTTTAATTCTAAAATCTAACTTCAAAAAAGCATAAGTATAATATTACGGGCACAAATCCTCTCCCACTATTGGTGCTAATTAGAGGTCTAGCTGAAAAAGTCTCAACTATTCGATCACATGAATGATCCCAATCTTACCACGTGTCCTATGTTATTTTTTATTTTTTACATAGTCTCTTTTCTCTCTCTCTTCATAGTTTGCACTTTCCACTCTTAAATAAAAAATAGAACACTCTTCGCTCCCTGTGTTTTGAACTTCCGAGATCACTCAAAGCACGCAATGCAATCTTTTGATCTACTCCACCATGTGTGACTCCTTCTTCCACAACATCTAGCATTTTCATCATCTTGAAACAATGAAACTCACTGAAACAAATGGGGCAATCTGTTACCTCAACCAACCCATCACTTTTCTTGTACTTGCAAATTGTTATTAACATAATTAAAGCCTTATCTAAGCCAATGGTTTAGGTCATGCCAGTGCTCGTGGAGTGAAGGGTTATGATCCTCTTCTAATTCAACATTTGCTTTGTGGCCTCTGCTTTGTGATGAAGATTCTCTGTCGCCACAATACATAAGAAGAAAAGCACTGGCCAAGAACCCCAATTACTGCAATAACTAGAGGGGAGAAATTGGACTTGAATCATCATCGGGAAATTCAAAGGTAGGAGGAGGAGGGTAAATTACAAGTAAAACTTGGAAAATATTTGAACTATAATCGAGTTTAATGCTATGAGGATTACAAGTTACAAGATTATAAGATATGTCTAGTGTTTAAGGTGCAAGGTCTTCAAATGTGTCACTTTTCTTAATTTCAACGATTGAGAATTCATGATCAACATTCTTTATTTTCAAAAGGTGGGTAGAGGAATTGTGTTTTGACACTTGACAATATATCGTATTGCTTTGATATTCTAGATTTTTTATGATTTGTGGTTACAAATTTCTTGCAAGAGTTGGGTCTCTTAAATATTTATATGCATATAATTTCTTGCCCATCTGAAAACTACTAAAATCAGTATTTTAATGGGTTGTGGCTGTGTTTTGACCCTCAAAGAAGGCTTATCTCTACTAGAAGTAACACATCAGGAACCTTCTCATGTTGTCCAATATTTGTATATAGACACATAATGAGGGCACTGTATGTCTTATCACTTTTGTGTTGATCCTTCAAGCTATTAAAATAGCATTATGTAGAAGGGAATCCATGAACCTTGCCAATCAAATTAAATGCACAACATGTTCAGTTGGAGAAAATATGTACACACCAATCTTGTACATCAACTTAGATACCTACAACCATTAAGCAACATAACTTCAACAAAAATAAGATGAGAGAATTCCAATATACAAGACCACCACCGTAAATATTTAAAAAAGAAAAATATTCAACGCTCATCATAAATATTCAGACATGTAATTAAAACAAAAATTAAGCCTCAGATTCATTAATACAACAAGAACAAAGAAGCCAAAAGGATTGAACAAAATGAAGTACTTGAAAGTTGCAACTTGAGCTAGGAAGGAGCAGTTGTTCTTTAGAGGAACCAATGCGAGCTTATACAACATCCTATTTTTGACACCAATTATCAGTGTCACTACGATGACAACCCCCCCTCGCCAAACGATTCACACTTTTCCAACCACTCATTGCCGCGAATTCCCCAACCATGCACGAGCAGGGGCCCACCTTCTCGCCCTCCTCCCCAACGCTCGATTGACCTCACACATGTTTATACTTTAAGTGATCTTGAAAGTTCAAAATGCAATTTGTTTGAGAGTGAGAAGTGCAAACTACGAAAAGAGAAAAAGAGAGAGAGAAAAGAGATTGCGTGAAAAAAATAAAAAATAACATGGGATTCATTATAAGATCAAGATCATTCATTTAATTAAATAGTCAAGACTTTTTTAATTAGGCCTCCAGTTGGTGCCAATAATGGAAGAGGATCCGTGCCCATTTTGTTACGTGTTCAAAAGGGTTTTCTTTAGGGGGTTGATTTACTGTGTTAGCAAGACAAAAGTAGACAGCAAGCGGGAAAAGAAAAAACTATGGGCTTTGCAAGTCATTTTAAACCGAAAGCCCATTCAATGGTTTTGACATTTAATAGCTAGTCAAGAATCACAGCTCCCGATGGAATTTGAATGATTTTGTCAACGGATATACAGCATACTTTTACAATGCACGAAAATTTAAGCAGATTTCTTTTCCCATTTAACAAATACCCCGTCCATTCTAACATCAATTTTGTCATAATGAAATTAAAGTATATTTTTTAGAATTTAATAGTAATGCACTAACATTAGTGTAAAAAATTTACACTGTCAACTAATTACAAATTATCATTAATATGATTTTTAAAGTACTTATTATAAAAGTTAACAAACTTACAATAAATGATAGCTTGCGATTAGATGATAGTATAAAATTATTTTATACTGTCAGTGCATGACCATTAAACTCTATTTTTTATTAAAAAACTGTGTATTGAACACATTTTTATTATACTTTCAGTAAAAAAAATTATTTAATAATTACTTTTAAGAAAATGATTAATTATTTTAACATACGTCTCATTATTCAAATAAAATGCCTGAGCGTGTGAACAACATTTTTTTAATCAATTATCACATAATTAAAAATGGTTTTTAAATACGAAGTGAGTAGATTTTTATAGTATGTTCGGTTAGGGGGGAAAGAAAATATAGATAATGATGTATTTTTTTTCTATTTGGTTAAAAAGAAAGTGGAATTGAAGAAAAAGTGGAAAGAATTGACTTCTAAAAATAAAAATTTAAAATTAACTTCCTATATTTTCTTTTTGTTTGATTAGAGACAAATAGAAAGAAAGAGAGAGAGAGAGAGAGAGAGAAATGTTGATTTCTAGAAATAAAAATTTAAAATTTTCTTTCCTTTTATTTTCACTTTGGGTATGTTTAGTATAGGGGAAAAAGTGAAAGGAAAGAAAGAAAAAGAAGAAAAAAAATAGAAAGTGAGATAATTGTTTAAATTATTTAATAAAAAAATAATAAAAAGTTAAAAATTCTTTCTTCTTATTTGGTTGTGTAGAAAGAATATATATATATATATATATATATATATATAATGATAAAAATATTCATAATAAAAGAGAGAAGTGTATATAAGTCACCTTTCCTTTTCTCTTTCTCTTAAATTAGACGAATTATAATTTTGCATGAGTCTCACATTTTTTTTCTATTCTTTCACTTTTTAATATGTTCCAAATGATGGAAGGAAGAATGTCCTTTCTTTTGTTGTTTGTATTCATTCCTCCCTAAATCTTGCATTTCAAACAAATTAAATCATTCAATTCAAATTTCAAAATTTTCTCTTTTCTTTTACTTTCTTTCACTTTCCTTTTACTGTTCCAAAATACTATGTTTAGTAAGGTAAGAAATAAATTGGTGGGACAAAAATAAAAAAAAGAAGAAGAATTTTTTCTTTAGTTTAAATGAGAATTTAAATAAAAGAAAAAAATGAAATGAGACCTACTAATTACTTATTCTCATCAAAGGTGCGAGGAAATACAAAAGGGGTTTCTTTTTTTCTTATTTCATTAGTACCCTTACTTTGTGCCTTGCCCAACGATTCCAACCTTGTTACTATGGAATTCAGCATTATGACTTTATTAATTACTTGTTCCATGCAGTTGCTTATTTTAAAAAAAAAATATTATTCACTTTTTTTATTTAATATTATTTCATATCAAACACATTAAAATTCTTACAGGCTTAAACAATTAATTCCTTAAATTTTAGACCAAAAATTAGATTTAATAATAAGTTTATCTTTTATTTTTTGGGTAATAAATATTTAGTAAATAATATATGTACTGACAATATAAAAAGCTTTTACATTGTCATTTAATCACAAATTGTCATATATGGTAAATTTGTTAACTTTTATAATAACTATTTAAAAGTCATGCTTACCATGATTTTTTATTGATTGATTGACAGTGTAAGATTTATTACATTGATAGTATATAGAAATTAAACTCATAAATATTGATTTTATATCATCAAATAATACTAGTATTATATTTTAATAATTTTAAAACAATATTTAATGTTTTATTATACAACTCATATCCTTAAGCTCAATGTTGGATGTTGGAAGTATATGGAAAACATTGTATCAGATGCTAGAAACACTAAAATTTCTTCGGTAGGTCCACGTCCAAGGCACTGCAATGCTTAGAGATGTCAGACCTGACGTTAAAACATCCATTCCATGCTGGTAGAGTAGCATCCACTACGTTGTATGGCATGTAACTGACTAATGCCTATCCATTTTAAATCACAGCTCAATGTCCTAGACACTTGGCTAGTGTGGGACATTGGCGATATTTTGCTGACAACACAAAATGGTTTTGTTAGCATGTTTAAGCCTATTTCACTTCATATAAAAGCTAATACAAGGCTTATTTGCTCGAGAGAGGATGTTGTAAGACACTCTTCACCTTCACTCACCCTAATTCTTTAGGTTTTTCTCTCATCTCACCATAGGAGCTTTATCCCTTGGAAAAGAAGTGCGAAGATCTAGTGTATTCACTATCTCCCGTAGCCATTTCGATCTTGTATTGCCTTTTATCTTTCTCATTTTTCTCTATTTTATTTAGTGTTTAATGAATCTTATGAGATTCCTTTGTATGGATCTTTCAATTTAATGCAACTCATTGTGTTTTCGAGTAATCAATTCTATGCTTAATGCTTTTTCATGGCAGCTCACTGTTGAAAACGATGCAAACACACATTGTGCAGAATCATAAGTGAGTGGTTTGAATCAATGCTTGATTACTATATCTTAAGTTAAGTCTAGGAATAGCCCTTCGTAAAATATGTGTTCTTAAGTGTTTCAATCTTAATGCTAGATTTAAGTTTCAATAGATCATGCGAAAGCATGGTATTGAGCTTAATTCATAGAGATCTTAATTTGCCAAGGAATTGGGTCAATCTAATTTCAAGAGATTCAAACTTTGAAACCATGTCGTTTTGTGTTAAGTTGAAGAAAAATTCTTAGGATGACCATAAGAGGAGTTGAATTGCTAATTGTACTCTTTGCCAATATAAAATCAATTAAAAACCAAAATTATAGCAGTAGATTTAATTTTCACATTTTAATTTTTTTTGGCGATTTGTGGTGTGATAATGCAAATATTGTCTACTTCATTGATAATTGAATAGTTGAATTGGAGCATTTTAGTCTAATCCCTGAGAAAAATGATACCCTATTCACTAGGAATTTTACTACTTGTTCGACCAGTGCACTTATTATAATAGAGGTTTTGAAATTGAAATTGATAAATATATACTTTACACATACTGCATTTGGAACCTCAACAAACAATTAGAGGGATTTATTGCACCTAGAAAAGAAAACCATGTGTGTTTGTTGAAGAAGTCATTATATGGCTTGAAGCAATCACCAAGGCAATGGTATAAATGATTTGACTCGTTTATGATTAATATTAGGTATATACAAAGTGAATATCATAGTTGTTTTAATCATAGAAAACTATATGATCACTCGTATATTTACTTGCTTCTTTATGTTGATGATAAGCTAATTGCATGTAAGTATCCAATTGAGATCAACAAGGTGAAGGTGCAGTTAAGTGGTGAATTTGAGATGAAGGATTTAGGTTTAACAAAAAGAATTATTGGTATGAAGGTCATACGAGATATGAAAGTTGTAAGGTTGCGTTTATCTCAAAAGCGCTATATTGAGAAGGTTCTAGAGAAATTTGGAATGTAAAATGCAAAAATAGTTAGTACACCTTTTGCAGTTCATTTTAAGTTATCGACAAAAATGTTACCACAAACAGAAGAGGAGGAGGAGTTCATGCATGTCTCGTGTACCTTACTTAAATGAAGTTGGAAGTTTGATGTGTGCTATGGTTTACACTAGACCAGATATTACACATGTAGTGAGTGTTGTTAGTTGTTATATGACTAATTCAGGAAAGGCTTATTGGCAAGCTATGAAGTGGATTCTCAGATACTTGAAGGGTTTAACTGACGTAAGATTGGTATTTGGTAAAATGACAAATGAAGTTAATAGTCATGTCATTGGATTATGTGGCTTATATTGGTGATCGTGATCGTAGGAGGTCCTTGACTAGTTATATTTTCATGCTTGGAGGTAGCGTTGTAAGTTGGTGTGCGGTTTTATAGTCCACTATTGCCTTGTCAACTACAGAGGCGAAGTATATGGCAACTATAGAAGTAATGAAAGAAGTTTTATGGCTTAAAGGTCTTGTTGGTGATCTTAGCGTAAGTCAAAAAGACATTATAGTGTTTTTTGATAGTCAGAGTGCAATTCACTTAACCAAGAATCAAATGTATTACAAGAGGACAAAGCATATTGATGTCAAGATGCATTTCATCCGTGATGTCATAACACGAGGTAATGTGTTAGTAGTGAAGATTGCTACTTCTAATAATCAAGCAAACATCATGACAAAAACTCTTCCCTTGTTGAAATTTATTGTTTGGACTTAGTTCGCGTTGCAAGTGCTATTTGACACTAGAAGGTGGAAACGCAATAGCTTGAGGAATTCAAGCCAAGGTAGAGATTTGTTACGTATGCCTTGAATTATCATTGCTATTTTTAGCAAATGGATAAAAGTCATTTATTATGGATGGCTTTCAAACAAGTATCCTCTCTTACCAATAATTCTTTAGCATGTATTGAATATGCGCATTTCAATGGAGAATTCATTCAAGCAAAGCAATGAGAAATACAAAGGAATTCAAATCCTTTAGAAAGCAGAGTTTTGAGAGATATGTTCTTTGTTGTTTTATTCTTTTCTCATACATAAAATTAAGATTCTTGTTTGATTTTGCATAGTATAAATTTTTTACGTCAATTCACAACATAAAATATAATTTCTCATCGATCCTTAATGTATACAAAAAAAAAAAAAAAAAACTCTCCGTTTAGACAAGTATTTAAATTTGCTTTCCTCCCAAATTAGTACTAATGGACTAATCGTGTTAGACGGACTACGGATTTATCTATATGAGTAAGTGTTAATTAATTAATAATGATATTCATTTACTTATATAATATTTTAACATTTCCTTTACCTCATTTTTTTCTCTTTTTTCTTTTTTGTCACATTACATCATTTATCATATCATTCACTTTGTCTCTCATTCTTTTCTTTTTATTTCGCTCTTTCTTCCACCTCCTGTACAACAATGAAATATACACTGTTGGATAACATGAAACTAGCCGTATGTGGAAGCACTGGATGATGGAATTTTTTTTATTGTACTTCTCCTTTTTCCTTTTTTGGGGCCGGGGCAAACTACATTTTGCTTCTAAAGTTGCCAACGTTTACTCTGTTTTGCGCTCGATCTCTGCAGTAAGCTTTATAAGATTTTTAGAAGGCATTAATCTCAAGGTATATCGTTATTTTTGGATAAATTCAGAAATTTATTTGTTTACAATTCAATTATTGGATGAATTCAGAAATTTCTTTGTTCAAAATTTAATATGTATAAAAATATTTTTAAAATTTAAATGAGATGAAAAAAAAAAGAGTGGAAATTGGAATTCATAGTTTTACTACAAAATAACTTTTCCTATTTTCATGAAAAAGAAACATACCTATAGAAATGAAAATCAAGCAAAACGTGACGTGATTTTCTTGATAATTAACAATACACAAGAAAGTTTAACAGTACTGAAGAAAATTTGTAATAAATATGAGAACATCACATTTTTAAATTTGTTTTTTGCAAGATTATTTTACTTCTCTACATAGTACTTGTATAATTACATTTATTTTTTTTTGGATTCACAAAGCAATATCACATGCAAACGCCATAAGATGCATGTGCTTTATTACCGGTCTAGTGGTCATATGCACTTTATGCCTCTCGTATATCACATGCGTTGATGTACATATGTATAGGGTTTCTATTTTGCAAGTCAATATAACCCTGAGTTAGGACTTTAGCTTTTGGGAGGTTGGACTGTTAGAATTTGTTTTTTGGTTTAATTTAGGCTTATATTGATTGGTGGATTAAATTTTATATATAAAAAGATTGAATTGATAAATTGATATTTTTCTTGAAAGTTGATATATATAATTCGTAGTTGGCTCCTCTAAAGTGAAAAGATGCACTTTAGGAAATAAAGTGCTCTCACAATTGTTTTTTAGATTATGTTACATATAATATATATATATATATATATATATTATGAATCTATACACATCAATGATACATCATACCTCCATTACATTTTTGTTAATTATTGGATGAATTTTTGGGCTGACAAGTTAGTTTAAATAATTGAGAAACTATGAAGATTAATTAAATGTAAGCAATCAAAAGTAGAGAAACTAAACTTACACATAGATTAACGTACAGGGACTAGAAGTGCAATTAAACTAATAAAATAATCATATTAATGTATGTGCAATTTATAGAATGTTAAAAAAAAAATTCCATTGTTTAAATAATGAACATAATGATAAGCAAATTAAATAAATAATGAGTTGATTTTATGAAAAAGATAAAGATATTGGATGAAATAAAATAGAATAAAATTCATTCAATTAATTCTATTGTACAATTTTAAACCAATTAATGTTTTTAATTTTATTCTATTAATTTTTCTATCAATTTATACACTACCATGTGGGTAGATCAATTGGAGGGGACTGTTCATACTCAACTAGGGTCTTGAATTTTGAATCCTTGTGATGTTAACTATGTTAAAAACGGGAAAGGAAAGCTTTGTTATTCATAAATGATCTTATACTCAATTAGACATAGATTAATTGGATGCCTAATATGGTATCCAAATATAGAAAAAATCAATTTATACACAACTTAAAGGGATTTTTTATTGTGTATATGTGAACACGCAATAAGAAATTAAAATCAATTTTTCTATTGAAATTAATCTTTATTATATTAAAAGTATAAAAGTCATTCAATACTTTTTTTAAAAAATAATTTAAAATATTTAATAGAGTACAGTAATATTTTCGCACTGTGTACACGTAGACACATTATAAACGTGTTTAAATATTTCAAAGAAAATGATTACCCAATGCGTCTGTGCGATATAAATCTACATGAGAAACGTTATAGTACATTCTTTTAAATATACTTTTTTATTAATTAAAATTTATTAAAAATTATAAAATTATGTAAATTTCATTTAACGAATCTAATTCATAATTTTATAATTTTTAAAAATTCTATTAACCATGAACAATGGATTAAATAATTACATTACTGGCACTTTTCAAATCCATTTAGCTGGATGGGAACAGTGCCATAGGTGTAGCAGCTGTGCGGAACGTTTAGGAATATCATTTTCTATAGACCTTAGCTTCAAGAAACCATGCTTTAATTAATGTCACTGTTTCCATGTGACCACTCCAATAGTAGAGAAAAAAGGGAACGGAAATCACTATTGCCTCTGCTTGCTCTCTCTCTCTCCAGTTCAACTTTCATGTAATTTGATGCTTATGTCAAAAGACAGGAAAATAATAAGGTTGCTCGTCAACATGCTGCTCTGAATTTTACAAACCCAATTGTATGGACACAGGAGTCTCTGCTCATCAAATGATTTTAAATCCAAAGCCTAGATAGTTATTTGTAAGGATTTATGAATATGATGGTAGTTTGGGAATTGTAGTGCACATTTTGTCTCCTATTCTTGCACATGCACACAAATATATCAACATGCATATTTATTTTACTAGTTATTTAAAAAGAAATCACATTCTATTTAACTAAAATATAAATAATGAATTTGAGCTTAAATATATAAATAATAAATGTCCAATATAAATATTAAAGTTGCTATAGGTATAGATACAAGTAGATATTTTTATCTTAGACGTGAGTATAATAAACATATATTGTTCAACACAGGTCCAGAGATATAGAATATTCAGTTAGAATCTTCTCAGGTCCACATAGGTAAAATTCTGGTGATGTATTTGTAAGGATGCCAATGATCAAGCCAATATTTGCAAGAGAAGTAATGTATAGAGGTTAGAGAGAATACCTGTGACCTCAATGACCTATTTATATCATTCTCCTATAGACTATTGTGGTATTTCTTATGCGATGAGGTGTGAGAAATACCTCTTTGGAAAATATGTGAAAATCATTGTGCCTCTAAATAACTCAAGGGTTGTATTTGGTGCTTTGCGACTGTATTACGGTCTATGCTCCCACAGAATGTTCTCATGATGGAAGGAAATTGCTTCCTGCTAGCCTGCTCAAGATGTTTTTAGATCACAGTTGCTGTAGCATTGCTAAATATAATGTTCAGGGAAAGGGTGATACATCAATCGTCAAGAAGGTTGTCCATTTTAGACGATTAAAGCTTCTATTAAGGAAGTTCCTGCTTTTTCTCCCTCTAAGGAAAATCCTTGAGGATTTTCAAAATTTTGTACCTTTTGTATCAAAGTACTCTTTAAGAGACTTGCTTTGCGGTTTTGGCTATTGGCTTTTGTGTTCAAATTAAAATTCTTGCTATATTAGGTTGTATTGTAGATTATTTTGTTTGTTATCAATACTTCGAGGTTATTGACATGTTATTGGTCTAGGGGTGTCAACTGTACTTGCTCTTACAAGTATTTATCGACAAATTCTTCTTGAGAATTGCTTTGTTTCACTATTTATGTTTCGTTTGTCTTGTTGGGGGGCCTATTAGACCAAAGTGACCACTTTTTACCCAGAAGTTTGGATCTAGTCCTCCTTTTGGGTTGACGCACTCTACAATTTACTCTTTTAAGTATGGTAGCTAGTTAGATCTAATGAGTGTCCACCTTTTCTCTTTATATGGTGTAGTCAATTGTTGAATGAATGATTTTGTGATGGTTGCCTTTGGAAAAGAAACGATTGAAAATTCTTGATGTGTGATAGATTCTACAATAAAAAAATGTCACAAATAGAAAATTTATAAACTATTATATGTTTTAAGCTTAATAATATCGTAAGTATGGGGAATTGGTTTTCTTGTTAGCGTTTCTAGGCAATAAACTCCTTTTTCTATCCTGCCTGATCATTCTATATGGTCCTTTTCAATTAGTGGCTAGTTTGCCATCTTTTACACTTTAACATTTGCCCATCTTGGGATAAGGTCACTGACTACTAACTATCTAGGAATCAATTGTTGATTGTATAGTATATTTGTCCTTTGCTTAATTACAACATCTTTGATGGCTACGATTTCCCTTCTTTCCCAGACTAGGTCTCATTCCACCCCCACCTCTTGTACATTTCTTTACAGATTGAAGGGGAATGTTGTTTGTAGGCTTGGTTCATTGACTTCTACTAGAACAATGACTTTTACTCCATATGTGAGTCTACAAGGACTTTCCTTAGTGGAAGAGTAAGGTGTAGTTCGATAACCCTACAACATGTATGGTAATTAACGAACCAATTGCCTTTGGATGACTATAGCCTTCTTTTTAGGCCGCATAAGATCACCCTGTTGACAACTTTAGCTTGCTCATTTGTTTAGGGGTGTTCTACCAATGAGAAATGTTGCATTACTTTGAGTTCTTCCAAAGTTTGTCAGAAGTGTTTATCCACAAATTGATTGCCGTTATCTATTATGACTACCTATAGAATATTGAAGTAGGTAATAATGTGTTGATAAATGAATCTAACAAGATTCTTCACAATAATTTTTGTCAGCTACTTTGCTTCCACATTCTTTGTGAAGTAATTTGCCGCTACTACCAAATACTTTACCCTTTTAGGGAATTGAGAGAATGATTTAGGGATGTCAATGCCCTAATATGCAAAAGGCCACAAAGAAACTAGGCTATGTAGCTTTTTTGTTAGCATATTAAGTGTGTTTGCGTGTCATTGACATTTGTCACAACATTTAGTGTATGTCATGGCATTAGTTTCTAGCATTGGTTAATAGTATCTAGCTCTTAGTGTCTTTTTTATTAAAGCCTTGTCACAAGGATGTTGGGCACATATTCAGATCGTGTTAAGCATTTGAAGAAGGGCATGAAGATCCCTATTTTGCATAATTGGCCGCTTATTATAATGTAGAGAGTTGTGGCCCCTTAAAGTTAGTGAGCTTCTTTTTGATTTTTGGACAACTTTCCTATTGTTGAGTATGCTAATATAGGCGACATCTAGTTTTCTTCCTGAATGATTTCCATAACACAATTGGGGAAATGATTGTTTCTTACAAGGTAGATCCGTGGTTGCCTTCTAGCTTCATGCTAGCTAGCTTTGCCAAAATATCTACCTGGTCATTTTGTTCCTCTTGGACATGGTGCACCTCCATCTTTTTGTATTGTTCTCTCAATGAATTTACCTTAGCCATGTATTTCTATAGTAATGACTCCTTCATTTAATAAAGTCCTTTGACTTGGGATGTGACAAATTATGAGTCATTGAACATTTGTACCTTCATAGCATTAGGGACTATGACCATTTAGAGTTCTATTATCAAAGCTTCAAAATTGACTTGATTATTAGAAGTTTGAAAAAAGAATGTTATTGATTGCTCTATAGTTATGCCTTCCTCATTCTTAAGTAGTATTCCTATTTCGCTTCCTTTTTTATTAAAAGAACCATTAACATAGATAATCCATTTACTTATCAAGCTAGGGATTGATGGCAATGCCATTTTTGCTATAAAGTTGACTAATGCTTGAGCCTTAATTATCGATCATGGTTCGTACTCCATCTAGTATTTCTAGATATTTATCACCTTGGATATCATTTTGCACACTAAGGGCAATGCAAGATCCTTTTGATTGGCTGTTCTATTTTGATGACGATCATGTGGCTTTAGAAATAGGAACACAATCGTCAAGAGACAATAACCACAACATACCCTACTTTTTCTAGTTATTGTTAACCTAGTTGGAGCCTTGAAGGGCTTTGCTTATGAAATATATATTTTATCGTACCTCTTTATCCTCTCTAATGAGGATAGCATTGACAATGACTCCAGCAATAGAGAGGTAAAGGTATAACGTTTCACCTAGCACAAGTCTAGTTAAAATTAATGAGGTTGATTGGGCAACTTTCCCCTTATTGAGTGCTTAATCACACTTGAAATACCAATTCAAAGTGTTTCCCTTTTGTAATAATTTGAAAAATGGTTGTGCCCTAAGTGGAAATTTGATGTGAACGTGGAAGTGTTGCTATTTTTTTGGTTAGTTGTTGAACATCTTTGATTGTTTGAGATCTCTTAGTTTCAATGATGGCCTTGCATTTGTTTGGTGTTGTTATGAATGTCTAGGGGGTTAAATCTTCCATCAGAATACTGATCTTTATAAATGCCTCATAGAATAACATGCCTGTCAAGCTACCTTGGTTGATGAGATTTCAACGTACTTTAAAGTTTGCCATGTAAGCAGTTATGATGAATGGATCGTCATGCTTGGAAATGGTAGTTCCAAAGTTGTTGGTTGAGAAGGAAATTGGGTTCCTCTTTGATGAGGTCTCCAGTTAGGGTCTTTTGCTTTTGCAAAGATCATCATCTCATGATGTGCCTTTTTTCTAATCGCATTACTTTTTCCTCTTGCTGCGAACTCCTCTACGATGTTGTATAAAGCATTATGTTTTGGCTATGAAGGGTTTCTATATTTATTAGTTGTTGTTGACAACTTGGCCTAGGGACATTGATGTTCCCTAAACCTTGGAGTCTACCTCATAGTACTATGGGAGTGGGGATTCAGAGATGGGTGGATTGCTTCCATTTTATCCCTACAAACATATTTGATTAACTTGCCTTTGTGGATGAGGTTGTATACATTCATTTGTATCATGACTTAGACATTTATGGAATTTATTTGGGCCTATTGGTTCTACCTTTAACCTTGATCAGCCTAAGTAGTGTGATCCCTTGTACACTTCATTCATGATGTGGCGTCGTGATGTATTTAGCGACGTGTAGCTCTAGAATCTACTTGGTAAGGGATATGGTTCAACTTGAGTGTGGCAACCTTTGTCAGTTTTAATCATCTCGCGCTTCTGTGCTCTAGCCTAACATGCCCTAATCTTGTCTTCCAAATTAATGTATTTAGTTAACCTTGTCAAGAACTCCTTTATGTCCCCCAACCTTCTTTTAGTGAATGAAGTGTGGAAGGAAGTTCTTGGAAATAGACCATTCTTGATGAGATGAAGCTCTACTCCCGGCATTAATCCTTAAACTTGTAGGGATTCCTAGTTAAACCTATTGATATATTCCATGAGAGGTTCGTTTTGCCTTTGATTGATAGCCATCAAAGTGGCTTTTGTCTTCAACTAGGTTTTCCCATTGAAAAGTGATTTGTAAATGTTAGCATTAATTCTTTTCAAGAGTTTATCGACTTTGATGGTAGAGTTTGATATCACTTTAATGCAATTTTCTTAAGAGGTGCGTCCTTTGTATATTAGCATGGATTCATATGTATCTAAATGTTCCAATAGGTATCAATGTTAAGTAAATTCGAACCTGCAAATACCTATCCAACTCCAACCCAACTTTGATGGGAAAACCCCACTTTGATTGGGGTCGAGTTTAGGTTCGAGTTTTCTTTGACTTGTAAAGGTGGGGTTGGGTTTAGGTTTGGGGATGTAACTCCTTATCCCCAAACACACCTTGTAGCATTTTTCTCTTTTACAATTTTTTTGTTACAACACACACACACACACACATATATATGTATATATGTACATATGTACATATGTACATATACATATGTACATATATGTACATATACATATATATATTATATACATATATGTACATACACACACACACACACACATATATATACACTACAGTTAAGATTTTATTTTTATAATAATTAAAAATATAAATTAATTATTTTAATAGTTAAAAAAATTTAAATTATAATAATTATTAAATAATAAACTTAAAATTATACTCTTAACTGAAAATATAATTTAATTGTTAATTTTTCATTTTTAAGTTCTTTAATATTTGTTAATTTTTATACCTTATTTGAAATAATCTATATTAATAACTTAATATATAATTTATTGCAAAATATAAAAAAAATTAAAATTATAGAAAAAGGTGTGGTTGGTTCCTTGTAGGTTTCTCCGAACTCAATAAAACCTAACAAAGATGAGGTTAGGTTTAAAAATCTTAAACTTGCTCCTTTGAAGCCGACCTCACCTTTTGAAAGGACGAGGATGAGGAAACCTAAACCCACCCTCACCTTGTTGCCATGCCTACTAACGGGTCTCCTGATTGGGCACACAACTCCATGACTGGGATTTGTATCAATTATGTTTTAGGTATTGGGACTGCCAAAATTTTTTTAGATAATAGTTGGTTGAAAGTAAGTACCTCTTTGTCAACATGCATTATGTTGGTAGGGGCGAGCGATTGGTCTTGCCAATGCATTAATGGAGAATTTTAGGTGTATATCGGCAATTAGGGGCCAATTGAACCAAAGAGGGTCTTGATGGCTCTTTAGTTGATTTGTTTTTAGACTTTGTGAGTTTGTCATTAAGCTCTTCTTGTTGCAACTTAAGACGTTGTATCCTCTGATTCCGTGCTTGCTTTTGTGGGGTCTTCCACTTCATAATAATTTGCAAGGATCACATTAATGACTAGTGCAAAATATGAACGATTTACAATAAATTATTTCCACAAACAACACCAAATGTTCAACATTAGTTTAAAGAGATATAATATCTGATTGGAATTTTTTCATGTTTGGATAAGCTAAACTTGAGGCCTATTTATATCATTCTCCTATAGATTATTTGTGGCATTTCTTATGTGAAGAGGCTTGGGAAATGCCTATTGGGCAAATCTCATGAAAATTTTTATGCCCCTAATGAACTTTGGGGTTGTATTTAGTGCTCTATCGTTGTATTAAGGTTTATGCTCCCATAAAATGGTCTTAAGTCAATTTCGTATGGGTTAACTATCGAGTTTTGTAATGTTAGGCTAACAATTTGGCTCAATTTGTGATAATGGGTTCGATACCTCTAAAAAAAGGACCATCATCACATATATTATTTAGAACCTTATTCTTGTCCTATATCTATTGTCATTATTGAAATTATATTTAGAATCAGAAAGTCCAAACCATATATTTTACACATTTTTTCTTAGAATATCTTTGTGTCCTTTGAATAAAATCCTTATTTTTTTGAGTAAAAAAATAATTACTTATTTTTTTTTATTTTCATGTGCATGTAAAGCATATAATTCTATAGAATAATTCTAATTTCTTAAAATAAATTTAAATAAAACATTTATTTTACTTTTAATAGATTAAATACATATATTTTATTTAATAATCTGTTAAGTAAAATTTTATTTTAGTCCTTGAATTTGCGAGGTGTTATCATACTAGTTCTTGGAATTAGAACAATGTCAAATAAATTCTTGAATTTGAAATTACTATCATTTAGTCCTTCAAATGTACAATTTATTATCATTATAGTCTTTAAATTTTATAACTTACTATCATTATAATTCTTAACGAAACTAACAAGTATTAATGTAACTAACAAATTTTAATTTTAGGAATTTATTTGACATTTTTTAATTTTAAAGACTATTATAACAATACCAATACCTCACAAATTCAAAGACTAAAATGAGGGTTTACTCTAATTCATTATTAAAAAGTAAAGTATTTAGCTTTGTGTGTGTTAAGTCTTTTTAAGAAAAAATAAATACTTCTTAAAAGTTGTCTGAAAAAGTTAATAACTTTTTTTAAATAAATTAATGTGAGCATGCCCGTAATCCTAAAATAGGCCACTGAAGCAATGATTATGCCCTCGTTTCTTTATGGCGTTCATCTATCAATAGATGTCCATCAGTTCAATAAGCAGCCCAAGCCCATCAGTTCATCTTATTCATTTGGACTTCTTTTTAGATCTTTCAATGTTTTTACCAGCCAACCACCAGACTTCACACACATTGTTGACCCAAAAAAAAATAATTGCTTGAAATGGCCTTTCCAAGTTTTCATAGTCCTCACTTATCGGTTTCCTTATCATCAAATTTAAGTTCATTTTAACACACACACACACACATAATAAAGATGACTGAATTCAGATCCTTGATAATACTAGATAAAAACTTAAAAAAAATAAAATAAAAAAATGGAAGAAAAATATAAATTTTAAAATGTAAGACGTATTTATCTAAAAGTTAAAAATAATTAATCCAGTTCGAGTCATTACATTGGTTTGAATTAATCTTATAATTATTATAAAGAGGACATTTTCTTATGATTTTTATTTTTTATTGGACTACTATGATTTTTAATTACTTCCAAGTTATCTATTACTTTATTCTTTAACTACTTTTTAAACTATTCATTATTACTATGTTTGGTTTGAGGGAAAGGTGAAGAAATTATTGAAGTTTATATAAATTTCTCTTGTTTGTTACAAGAAAAATATGTGAGAAATTTACTACTATAAAAGTAGGTCTCATTAGATCCCATTACTTATTTCTATTTTATTTCTCACTTATTTTTATTCATCTCTCTATCTCTTTCTTATTTTTCATCTATTTCTTTTTTATCAAACAACTTAAAATTTCAAATTATTTCTTATTTATTTCTTATCTTCTAACTTATTTTTTACTTATTTTTTTCCTATTTATTTCTCTCATAATTACCAAACAAAGACTACATCTTCTGTCTCTTTTCTTTTCTTTTATTTTATTTTTTAAAAATGAGTCCCGTAGTAAAAGATAAATTTGATAACTGTACTAATTACAATTAATTTGATTTAAATTTAAAATAAAAAAACAATTAATCAAACTAAACCTAACCAGTTTAACTGATTTAGTTTGGATTATTCCGCTCAATTCTATTAACACCCCGAGAAATAACATCAACGGACATAGTCCTTCACCACGAAAATGCTAGTTCTAGCCAAAATGAAAGAAATTTCACTAAAAAACCTCAACAACAACAAAGGAACTCCGACACGTAACAGAGAAATCGGCTATAAAAAACCGTGTTTCCTCTCGAGTTTTGAAGCGATTCAATGGGAACCACCAGTAGCAACCAGTACCACTTGCCGATTCAACAGGACTTCCGCAGAGAAAAATCCCAGTTTTCTCTCAAGCGATTCTGGGTTCATGTGGGAAATGAAATCCAACTTTTCTGGATTCAAATTTGAGTTTGGGTGATAAAGCGGGGTTGTGCGTTCAAATGGGCACCAATTTGTGTGGGTGTGATTGGAATTTTAACGCTCCTTTTGCATGCGGTTTTCATTCCATGTGGTGCATCCTAGTTGGTTCATCATAGAGAAAGTGTAGAGAATGCTTGTTTATGATGGAATCAAAGGTATCCCAAAATGCTTGATATTTGTTTCCCAAATGTTTTTTTTTAATATTTTACTCTAACTTCCACTAACGGGGATGGATGATTGGAGATATTGGAATCCCCTTTTTGGACCCAAAAGTCAAGGTGAGATTTTTGCAACTAAAACCACGTTACTATTCCTAATGATACATCTGGGTTAGTCTTTGTTGATAGTACTCTTTGATTTCAGTACATTGTGTTCACTAGGGTGTTTTCGTCTTTATGCCTCAAAATATGTAAGTTCGTGATTTAGTTTTAATTTTTATGTGATTTTGTAGATATTACTCCTTAGGAAAAGGACAACTAATTGCATGTTTGAAGGAGTGTTGAGCGTTGAAGCATTGGGAACGGGATTTCATACACACAAAAAATCTTGCTTGGCTGTCATGAAGTTAAAATCGAGTTTTGATTAAAAGTGAAAAAAATGTAGCTAGCTTTTGCAATCTGGTGAGAATTTTAAACTAAGTTTTACTACAAACTTACTTTTCAGACAAAAAATTTCAAATATAAATCATTTCCCTTAAAACATAGTTTCATCCGAAATCAATTTTGCAAAATCATGGGCATCCAAAATAAAGTTTGAATCGCTCACCCCAACACACTATGAGCGAGTTTGTCTCTGAAGTGCGTAACTAAAGGTTAAAGTAGCTTGCAGTCTTAGCCCCCTAAGTGTGGCACTTTCATTTGAACTCTTTACAGAACAGCTCCCTTTGGAGGGATCTCATCCCACATCTCATTCAGACTGGGTTCAGTGTCTCGCTTTGTTATTTATACTGTTTGAATTATTGGTACTCCTTACGTCTTATTTAGTAAGGTTTCCTGATACCAAATCTGATGAAGTTGGAAGCAGCTCAATCAAACTTTGGTAGACTTAGTTCAGCCAGTGAAATTTTTTAAAATCAATCTTATTAAGAGGGGTCTCATGTTAAGTAATATATCTGAAAATTTGATCTTTAACTGAGCTGAACAGCATTGTGTAATCCATGTAGTAGACTTCACTTAGTAGGATAAGGCTTTTGTTGTTGTTGTTGTAATCTTTTCTTGTAATACTCATTTGCATCCAAATTTCGATGTCTTTAGTCATGGCTTAATGAATATTTCCCCTCCAGCTCTTTTAAAAGTCTAGTTTATTTTGGGCTTTTGGCCACCTTGACCTACATAATCCAACATCTACTAGGACACATCTGATTAAAGACTCATCAATTCTGGTTATGCTGCTTGTGTTGATTTTGGCACCCTGTTTGAAAGGTAATTTGAACCAAACCTTTTTGTGACTATGCTGTGAAGCTCTGCAGTTACTATAGTGGAATTCAAACATTTGAATTTAAATTAATAGATAGATGGAATCTTTTAGGTGGCTTGTTTGCACTAGACTCACTCTATTTTCTATTCTCTTCCAAATATTGTGATACCCTTATCTTTATCTGCTGCTATTCAACATAATTTACAGGAGTTATTTTTTTGCTCATCTTTTGTGAACTTTGTTTAAAACCTTTTATACTTTTAGAGCTTCTGAGTTTTGTTAAGCATAACAATTCGGTTTCTCTAGCCTGTTTATGATAGCCAATCACCGTTCCTGCAATGAATTGAATGTTGACCTAACTTTTACAGTCCAAAATAACTGTCTTCATTTTTGTAGCATTAGTATCTTAAGGAGGAAGATCAATAAAGTGATATAAAGGTCAGAATATAATTGAATTCATTTGACTTTTATACAAAATCTGATCTTATTAGAAGATTATTACAAGTTGGTACTATGGTGTTAGTAGGGCTATCTAGAAACAATATTTTGATGAGGATGCTTTCCATTTACGCCTTATTTGAAAATAGAAACAAGGATAGTTTAAAAAGGTGTCTCATAACATTATCATTGGAAAATAACTAAAATCTCTGGTTAAACTTTTACCTACCTAGGCATTTATATTATTCTTTTTCAATAACAGAATCATTATCTTCAAAGATGTAGGCTTGTTGAAGTATTGTTTCTGGGGCAGTATGCTTTTCTTTAAAATTGACTTTCAATATGAAAAGGAAAAACATTGAAGCAAAAGCTGGTGAATTTGACCACTAGGGTAAAATTATTCATGAATTTCTGCTTAAATAATTTCTTACAAAACAGGTATCCTTCTTAAACGAACCCAACTCCAACAAAAATGAACTTTGGAAATGACATTAGAGATAACTCACTCACCTTTAGGAGGAGAGACTAAGTTCCTGATTGGAGCTGTAAACCTTAGTCATAATATCAAGGAACAAATATAAATCCCTTTAGTGTGTGTAAACGAGTCAAACATATTGTCTTTGAGAACATTTTGGGCCTGTTTAATATGCTAAAAACGTGGCAGTACAAATATAATTGTTCCATGTTTTATTAAAGAAAAAGATTATGAGATGGCACAAATCAAGAGAAGATAGACAAGACAAAAACTCAATTTTTTGTTACTCAATAAATCATGGGACTTCTTTTTGTTTCAAGTCAGAAATACTCCTACTTCTTAGAATGTGAGTTTGTGCCCAACTCAACCTTACAAAATCAACTTGTAAGGTGAGGGTTGCCCCCTCCCCCTACTTATATACACTAGTTTGCCCATATCACTAATTAATGTGGGATCTCCAACACACCCCTTTCATGCCGAGGATTGGACATATCGAGCGTGAAGTTTGCAAGACTAAACATTTGCGGATGGTCTAATAACGTCCAATAGCAGGTGGCTCGATAGCCCAACAATAATCGATAGAATAGGCTTTAATACCATCTTAGAATGTGGGTTTAGGCTTAACTTAACCTTACAAAATTGGCTTGTAAAGTGAGGGTTGCCCCTTACTTATATACACTTGTTTGGTCATATCACTAGTCGATGTGAAATCTCCAACACTACTTAATTCTTATTTAATAATTATATATTTTTTCTCTTATCTCTCCTCCATTGCCGCCAACACCCTTGACCACCGACACCATAATCACAACTGCCATTGCCATCACCACCGACTCCACCATCGTCACCACCATGGTCACTAACCACCACCAACCACCACCACCGCCACCATTGCCATTGTCGCTACTGCCACCACCACCACCAACGTCGTTACTGCCACCATCACCATCACTGCTGCTACCATAGATGCTATTACCACCATCACTGCTTGTCAACACCACCAACAGACACCATCGTCACCACTAACATGCCATTGACAGCGTATTAAAATAACTAATATGAATTATATTAAGATAATTAATATTAAGAAGGTTAATACAGTAAAATTTACATTATTTTGTTTGTACTGTCCATTATTTACCAAACTATGCATAGAATAAAAAGTTGTCATGTAACTTAAGCATATGTCTTGTGTTGTTTTTCTAGTATATCAAACGCACCCTTTGTCTTCAGGAAAGCATTTAACCAATATACTTTGGATTAGGAGTGTAAACGAGTCAAGTCGAGTCAAACACTTAAAGTTTAAGCTTCTCTTGTAAAAAAAAAATTAGTTGCTCAACTTGACTCATTTATTTAAATGAACCTAATTGAAAGTTTGAGCTTTGCGTGTGTCAAAAATATAATGCTTGCACTTGACTTGTTTAGCTCATTTATAAGTTAATTATTTTTGTTTTTATGAAAAATCTTCTTAAATTAATATTTAACTTTATCAATTAAGTATTTAATAAACATTTTAATATTCTATGATAATCTACAAATAGAAATATGTGTCCAACATGTGGCATGTGGAATTTAAATATTCTAGATTTTCATTTTCATAATTCAGTAAATAAATAATTCATAACTTATTGACTAGTATAAAAAAGAAAGTTCAAAATTAATTTTAATACTCTTAAGAAAGTTTTATATATTTTCATAATGAATATATAAATAATAAAGGATAATAAAATTTCTATCATTAATTTAAATAAACGAGCTATTAATGACCTTGTTAACATTGAACTTGTAAAGCTTAGACTTAACTCATTTAAATAATTGAGTCAAATTTTAAGCTTGAGTTTATTTATTTAATTAAATAAATAAGCTTGAACGAACATTTAACAAGTCGAGCTTAAATAGTTCATGAAAAGTTCAGCTCATTTACGCCCCTACTTTGGATACAATTTTTATCCGAAAAGGAATCACTTTCTCTCTATCTATGTATATATGTATATATGTATGCACATACATATGTGTGTCTATATGCATGCATGCTTAGCCATTTTGGTCTACTAAAAGAAAATGTGCTTGAACGTTGTCATTTTTTATTTAGGCTATGTTTAGATTAAAGTTGCAAATTTTTTTTTTGCAAATTCTAATGCAAAATATCACGTTCTAGTGCATAAAATGAGAAGGAAAGATTTGTTATTTATTGTACAAGACGGTTTGCAAGGTTAAACTAGCGTCCCACCCATTTATCTCGTATAGCTAGTTTTCTATTCTCATCTTATTTAGAAGACAAAGAAGTTTCCTTTCCATTATTAAAAAAAAAAAAAAGGATTTACCTTTCTTTGTCAATAAATTAAGGTTACAAAATTTGTTCTATTCATAAAGCAATGTCCACCTTTGGAGAGAAAGATTATTCTTTTCCTTTTTCTAATTTGCATCCACTTTTTCTAGCCAAGAAACGAATTTTTTTGCTTCTTTATTTCCCTGGATGGTCTTCACACAAAACTCATTGTTAGGTTTAAACTTTGTATAGCTCATAATTTTATAATAGTTTAAAATCAATTTGTACTCCAATGAAATGTCTTAAAATTAATGATTTGTTTACAAACTTATTTTCATTTTAAATTTTTGAAATTTGTCACACAGACACACAGACACACAGACACACACACACACACACACACACACACACACACACACATATGTATGTATGTATGTATGTATGTATGTTGAATATCTTGTTGGAATTTGTTTTTGTAAGAAACTTATTAAGCCATATGAATGTATCACAGTTTACAACATTTTCAATTCAGTCAAATTCATAGAAATCAATTGCCATAGCTATGAAAATTATAATGCATAATCAAATATTATGTAGCTACTTCTCTCCCTTACAAAACTTGATTCAACAACCCTGCTTTAAGAAAACTAAAAATTGCCATCTCTCTAACTATTGGACAATCAATAGACCAGAATTTGGTTTTACTTGTTAATAAATTTGAAATTTAAACCTAGGAGGCATTTAGAAGAGTTTATGCGGAGCTCATTTGAGTTTATGAAAGTGATCAATGACCTTAACCTTCACATAAACTTTTTTAATCTATTTCAATAAGTTTTAGGATCAAGCTCGTCAAAAAGAAGTTTCTTACTGAATAAGTGTTTAATTAAACTATTATCCAAATACTACCTTCCTAAATTCCAAAAGCAATTAAGCATCACATGATCTTAAAGGTTCCATTAACTTATTACTTGTTTTATTCATATATTCTCAATAAATCAAAGAATTTCCCTTTTATGTTCAGTGTGATACCCAATCACATTGACATTTTTTTTCTAACGTTAATTTAATTTATTTTAATTTAACTTATTTTATTTAAAATTATAAAACAAAATTTTACATGATTGCTGAAAATAAAAACAACTCATTATCAATAAATATAAATGACATCATACATTAATCATACATCGAAAATAAACATATATTAGTGTTATCAGTATGGTTATAGTCATCCAGATTAAAAGTACTAAGGTTGTTAGCAAAAAATATAGATACATATCCAAAAGATCCTAACTACCTTCTATCGAAATAAAAAGACCGAAGTTAGAATAGTAGTACTACTTACGATCTATAAACCCAACCCACCTATCATCACTACAAATTTAACTGCGAAAGGTAGCTATGATTGTCTCTATGAAAAATATCCTTCGTGTCCTTCTTAGTCTTAGTGTCTTCATTGTCAGCATCTTCCATCTATGCCAACTATCAGTAGCGATGTTGTACCACAAACATACAAATAAAAAGATGAAAAGAGTGAGGTGATATAATTCTTAAATCATTTTTACATAAGGTTCGTAGGATTACCTACAATAGTCACATATACAATTAACTAGACATAGAATAATGAATATAGGGGTTCCTAAGATTTTGACCTAAGTTTCATGCAACTCTCAAAACTCAATACATATATGGATCTATATCTCAATAGATGAACGTCATCGTCATTGACTAATTTTTGTTCATGGGAAATGATTAGGAGTACATATCCCCTAGTTGGTACAATCATCATCATGATCATCATATTCTTGGGAAAACGACCCACTGGCTAAATCTTGAGGACATATTGTCTACCAATCTTGGTGATGCCAAGTAAGGTTTCAAGGTTATCAAGTTAATTACATGATTATCCTAGTCTGAAGGGTGCTACCCTAACCATTGAGACATTCAAAACTCGATACCATACCCTCTAAACCTTAATAATGGTCTTTGTCTTTTATCTTATAGTGTACCAAATTGTCATTTTCATCTCCATAAAAACTAATGCACTCAGTGCATGTGCTTCTCTCCACCATCATGTTACTCAGACTCAAGACTTATGTACAACTCACAAAATGAATACCTCATAATATGGTTCCCATTATATGTTATGGTTAACAAATAACACTTTTTATTATCTCAATACTTCTAGTTGAGACAAGTCTTAGCCCCAATGCCTATATAAAGGTATTTTATCAAAATTTCTCAATATAATCATATAGCGTACAACATAAGTGATCCTATCTTTTATCATCCATTATTTATCTAATTAATTATTTTACAATTAATTTTATCTCTTTTAAATTATTATTTATCTAATTAGCTTACAAATCCTTATTTGTGTTAATCAATATCCGAAACATAGATAAAATAAATTTTATCTTTATATTATTGAAATAGTATGTACGTATATATATTATAATTGCCAAAATTATAAAAACAGTATTTATGTAACTTTTATAGGATGTACATATTTATTTTTTATTTTTACCATAATAATATATTTCCTATATTATTTATATATAAATATTTATAATAAAATTGGCAATAAATTAAATAAATCACATAATAAACGGATTGGGACAAATATAAACTGATTAAATCCATTTAGATTGCAAATCACCGATTAAAATATATTTTATTCTAATATTAACTGAATAATCTACTAATCTAACCATTTGAAATTAATAAAATGTTATTAAAGTGGATTCTATCTGATTAAAATTAAAACTAACAGATTAAAATTAAAACTAAACCATTTAAAAATTATAAGTCGTAATAAAATTCAATTTTTAACGATTAAATTAACAAATAACCAATTAAATCAATAACTAAACTGTTTAAACTAATTTTAACCGATTAATTTAACAAATAAACTATTTAAAATCAGTAAAACATGATTAGAGAGAGTTTTGACTGATTAAAATTATAAGCATACCATACAACACTTATAACAACATAAAATAATCCAAACAATAACAATATAACATAAAAATCAATAAATCATACACAACATTTACAACTAATGGATTTGGGGGACTAATCCAATCCACGAACCCCATGCAAGTGATCATAAAATTAAAATCCCACTCCCCCCTTACCTTAGTGTAGTAGCTTGAAGGAGAAGAAGACTGGTTTGATGTTGTCTCCTTGCTTGGTCTAGGAAGTAGAAGGTTTTTCTAATTTTCTAACTATGCTAATATATTTTGTGTGAGATAATGGAAGTGAGAAATTGAAAAATAAAAATAAAAAATGGGAGAGATATGCTGGAAGTGGTTCCGGACAGCAAAAGGGAAAAGAAAGAGTGATATATATTTGTAGTTATGTGATTAAAGTATTATTTACATAAGTAAAGGTAAAAGAAATTAATTTTTAATTTTATTTTATTATAAAATCTAAATAATTATTTTTTTGGAATCAACTTTATTGTGGTCTGATGTTGGCTTGTACTGTTTGAGAATCTCAGGGATTTACAAGAGATTTCTAATTTTTTTTATTACTATTAATTAATGAAATTTCAATTAAATTTTAATGAAAAACATTTTAAATTGTCCTAATCCTACTCATATATGGCCACGGTACTGAAGTGACTCTTATCTACAAATTTATCAGGATATTTTCATAAATTTTTGTTTTAAATTAATTAATTAATTAATTAATTTAATTATGTGGATTAATTTAAATGATTTTGTTTGTACTTATCCCATGTTGGACTAAATTGTGGTTGCAAGTTTTGGACAATGTGGCCGAGCCACATTCCATGTAGTTTCCTTAAAAGGAATAAATTTTGATTAATGTAATTATCCGATCATCAATTACATACATATTTAAAATAAATAGAAACTAATTGATATTCTCTTGTCTTTGACTTTTGATGGCTGGGAATTTCAAAGAAAGAGAGCACAATTCTAGCTTTAATTATTACCACAATTAATATTTTAACAATAAAATTTAATTACATAATAATTTTTTATTTTTTCTAGTCAAAAAGGTGTATAATTATCATTTTAATTTTTTATTTAAATTCTTTGGATTTGGGCTGAGGAATTTTTGTCCAGGCCCATTTATTTTTAGAAAAAAAAAATCACAATTATTTATTATTTATATAATTATTTATTATTTATTAATTAAATTTAATTCAAAAATCTTATAATTATCCAGTTTGATTTTTGAAACACTAAAATGGACTTTGAGCTGTTTTATCATGTCCAAGCCCACATTTACATCGGAAAATAAATTTTTTTATTAATATGTATTAATTATATAATTATTTTATATTATATTTTTATTTAAAATATGATATAACATTTTTATTTCAAAATAATGAGTATTTTTGAATTTAACAAATTTTAATTTCAAAATAAACTTTTCTATTTAAAATTATCATATAAATAATTTTTACCTAATTTAATTAAATTAAAATGTCTCTAGTTGAACTTGTATAGTCAATTAGGGACATTTGGTAATTCATATAGGAATTCAATAAATTCTTAAAAAATTCTTAAAATTATATTTTATTATCTTAATGAATGATTAATATTCTAAACTTAAAATTTTATTTTTCACACTCTTTTAGTTATTTTTATTATTTTTATCCTAATATTGTCTTTTTAGGATGTTTTGGGTATTTTTACATTTGTTTGGCTCCGTTTCGAATTAATTACTAAAAACTACAATTGAGTAACACTTACTATTCTAAGTTGAACTGTATTTCTCAGAATTTTAAAATTTACACTCAGTTATCTAAAAATAAATACAGAATAATTAATCAAACATTTAATAAAATAAAAACGAGAGTGTTATATTCGGAATCTTCAATGAAGAAAAAGAATCTCTTTTCCTCATGATAACAATTCTCACAAAGTATATATGTGGGTTAGGATCACTATTTGGCGACACAAAATCCAATAAAAACAAAGACAATTTCTCTTTTCAGTGAATTCAAACCTTTGCCTCTGAAATTGATCAGCCATTTTTATTTAATTTACATATACCACTTTGTTTTAGCTTTATTTTTCTAAATTTGTCTATTGGCTAGAACATATTTAAAAACGATAAAAACAAATTGGTCATTTCTGTTTATTAGGTTCCAGTTTGTTCTTCACACTTGTGTTTCTAAATTTGTTATTTGCTGGAGCACTTTCTTTTAAAGCAAAACAATTCAAAAATAAAAAAGGTTATTTTCTGCATTTTATGTTCTAGAGTTTTTACCGTTTGTGTTTCTAAATTTGTTATTTGCTAGAACAAATAAGAAAAAAAATCAAAACGAAAATAAAAAACCTGTTTTTTTTTTCCTGTTTATTCTGTTCTGGTTTGTTCTCTATTGTTTGTGTTTTCTAAATTTGTTGTTTTCTGCACAAATTTTTCAAAGAAAACTTCAGAAAGAGAAAAAAAAATCTTTTCTGTTTATTACGTTCCAGTTTGGTCTTTTTATTCTTTTGTATTTCTATATTTGATATTTCCTGGCATAAATTTAAAATTAAAAAAAAAAAAAAACTTTACAGAAAGAACAAGAGGAGGAAAACAAACTCTTTTCTTGAGTGCATGATCCTTACCTTTGAATCACCATTTTCAAGTGAAACTGAATAGCTACAACAAGCAGGAAGGACTCCATTGGTATGTAATACAAACAAGCTGTTCTATAAGAATGTATTTTAATTTGTTATTGCTTCTTAATTTACTTTTTTTTTTTTAATTTGTTTAAGATTCTTTTTGCTGGTTGGTCTATGACATTCCAACATTATAAATTTGTTTCAGTGATATTTGACTAGGAATCTGATATAGGGATTAACATTACAAGTTATATAATATTAAAAACATTAAATTCCTTTATCTTTGACATATTTAAACTGAAAACTCAATAGCGCGCAGATCCTCTAGTTGTAATCTGTTGCTTTAGGATATATTAGACATTTTTATATTAGTTATATTTTATATTTGTTGGAGATCCCACATTGACTAATTATGACCAAAATAGATTATGTAAGTGGGGACAACCTCACCTCTTGAGCTAGTTTATGGGGTTAGGTTAGGCCCAAACCCACAAATTTTAATATGGTATCAGAGCCTATCCTAGTAATTGTTGTTGGGCCTATTGGGCTACTCAGTATTGGATTGTTATCAGGACCACCTGTAAATGTCTAGTACTCGGCATGAAGGGAGTGTTGGAGATCCCATATCAACTAGTGATATAGACAAAATATAGTATATAAATAGGGGACAACTCTTATAAACTAGTTTTTGGGGTAAAGTTAGGTCTAAACCCAAAAATTTTAATGATATCATTTAAACAACGAGTCTTGTTTCCTTTCCTCCTTTAGTAAGGAGCTCCTAGGCAAGCCAAGTGGTGAGGCAAACATCTTATGAATATTGTCATTTTTTTTTTCTCAAGATGTAGTTTAAAATAATGTATAAGAATTAGTTGCTATACTGTGGTGTTTTTGGTTGGAGTGCGATTCTTACATCTTTTGTTTTTGGCATTCAAAGATGGCAAAAAGGCAAATTAGAAGAAGGGTGAGAACTACACGTACAGGGTTTCAAGCAGACAAGATACTTATCCCACACATAACATACGCAACATAAGATAGTCCTCATATAGAAATCCATACTAACCATTAAAGATATTAGTCTACTTCCTTACATCATATTTTACATGAATAAGTTCATTAGTTTAGGGGATATATGCATGTTCATTAATTTAATCCCTAATGTGTAGCATCTCTAGTTCGACATCCTCAATTTTTGTTGTAATAAATGAACCACCTCACACTTTACCATACTTCAAATGATACATTCGACATACCCATCCTTAACACCAGCCTAGAAGATTTTCCAACACTTTTAGCCAAACATCTTCAAGATTCTTATTAAAAGTTTGATCTAGTAGAGCAACACTTAACACACTTCAAATTCTGATATAAACACACCAACACCACATACTACACATTACACACACCATCACTACCAAAATCAGATAAGTAAAATAACACATGATTTACATTTCATGCATCAAAACCATACAAGTCACTTTGCATTATAGCTACCATTGAGCAACCACACTTATATCACACAATGGTTAGTCATTTAATGTGCATGCAATGCATGTTACCCTAATAAGTCAGTTTCTACTCATTCGTTAATGCATATGTATGCGGTACCTATCTCATCATATTAGCATTAGCACACTCTGTGCAAGACATTTTACACTTCATACGAAGCATTTTCACCCAAAGGTATTTATCTCCAATGTACATATAGTGCATTTATATATGAGTCCCTAAATGATTCATCGGGTGTTAATTAGAGAGTTTGATTGGAGTACCACGTAGCACATACATTAAGTAAACTTATGGGGAGCTTTTGATGATTCACCAAAATTTAACCAGAGTTCAACCAAACTAATGGTTTACCAAGGTTTAATCAGAATTCAATTAAGCTAATGGTTTACCTGGCTTTAACTAAGCTACTGATATATTGGGGTTTAATTAGAATTCAACCGAGCTAATGGTTTACTAGGGATTAATTGGAGTTCAACCGAGCTAATGGTTTACTACGGTTTAACCGGAGTTCAACCAAGCTAACACCCCACAAGGTGTAATTATATCCCAAAGGGACAAATACACCCCACATGAGGTATTTTATCATAAAAGTGTTATTTACCCAAAAGGAGTCAATTAACCCTTGCTACATAAAGAGTCATGTTATGATGCATGAACAAATTATGATCTCTTTCTCTTGTTATAGAATGGTGGGATAGATTCCAAGCATTTATTTTTTAACAATTTACCCCACGTTATGACTTTGTTACCTACTTCCACACTCAAAGCACCCTACCTCATCATACTTAAAGAATTTTTAAGAACCAAATAATATACTTGATTCAAAACTAAGGAAGTACAAATTCTAAGGATAAAGTTGAACCTTAATATTAATAATGCAACTTGTTTCATTGCTACATATTAAAATAAAACTCTTATGTTTAATAGCTAGAGGTTTGCCATTATGAAGGGTATTGATTTAATAAAATTATGAGAAATTCAATCATCTAGTTAAATTTAAATCTATCAATTCAGTTGTAAAGTATCAACCAATATACATTAGAAAATGATGGAAGCTACGGCTGGTTCATAAAACAAGTTAAATGGAAAATTTCCCTTAAACAATAAATTTGTTCTAACCTGTGACATTCTTTGAAAAATTACTAAAAATACATAACATTGTTCCAAATAGCCAGTTTAGGTAGTAATAACTCTCAACTTGTATAGAATAAAATTTCCATTTTTCCAAAATTTTTATAAAATCCTAACATGCCTAAATTTTACCGAAAACAAATCACTTCAAATTCATTGGAAATCTAATTAGTCCTAGTATAATAATTCTAGTAAATAGAAAATTTTGAATATGAGGTAATACTTTATAGAGGTGTTCGTAGATTGGATTGGATCTTTTGAAAAGAAAAATCATCCAATCAAAACACTTCGGTTTATAGATGTCATGGTATAACTTAAACCACTTGCAAATTGAATCTAAAAATTTTCAATTTAGAAAACTGACATTACTCACTAATGTATCCACTTCCTACTTCTTAAACAAAGGTTTTCCTAGTCTCAATTAATTTGAACACTAATACAATCAATAATTCTACCTTATATTGAAGAAATTGCACAATACCTAAAATTTTAACAAAATAACGACATAGTAATTATAGTTTAATTACTAGAATTTTGACAAAATAACAACCAAATAAATACATTTAATTTCTTTATTTCTAAAATTAAACAGAGTAACAACTTAGCAATTATAATTTAATAATTTAAATTTGAGCAAAGTAACAACATAGCAATTAAAATTTAATAATTTAAATTTAAACAAAGTAACAACTTAGTAAAAATTAAAGTTTAATACCAAACAATATAACAATAATAATAATAAAACTCAAACCTAAATAGATTTAGGGAAAAACTCTTCCTACCAACATGCAAAGTGACAATAATTTAAAACCAACCCCACTCCCCCCATTACCTCTAAGGTGGTTGATGAAGAGGACGGAATTGTTATGGTAAAACTTCTAGGAAAAGAACTTTACTAGTTGTTAGAAAACTAGTAAAATTTTAGCATAAAAGCAAAGTAAAAGAAAATCTTTTCTAGAGAGAGAAGCACTCTAAGAATTTTGTAGCATGAGAGAATGGAGGATGTGTGAAAAATGACCAAGAATGAGAGGTATTTATAGAGGAAGGATAAGCTTAGGTATCCACTTTGATGACATAAGCCATTAGGTCATAAATCTCATTTTTTATTTATTTTTAATTGATTTAGGGACACATATCAAAATTAGAGTGATGAATCAGTTATTCCTAGGTTGGGGACGTGCTCCCTTAGCTGTCCAGCTTCTAGATGTTAATTTTATCTACAAATAAATTAACTAGTACCAATAAAATCGCCTAAACTTGAAAAAAATTGACTTTTAATATCAACAAAATTCAATTAAATGTAAAACTAGATAAATACATTATTTTTCATCAAAAATAGATTTATATTAATTAATTTTAATTTTTATTAATTTATTTCAAAAATTATCTATTTATTTTGTATTTTTAAGCTAAAAAATTCATAATAAATCCATTTTAATTCAATAAATATCAAATTTTTTATGAAAATTATAAAATTAAATATTTCACCTATAAATAAACTGAAATTATCATTTTTACCATCTTTGGATGTTAAACCAATACTGGTTGTCTTATCAAACACCTAGGGACATTTTAGTCATTTTACACAGGAATACTAGAAATTTTCCAAAATTATATTTTAATATCTATGACATAATTCTAAGCTCAAATTGATATTTTAATATCAATTAAATATTTTTATCATGTCAGCCCTTAATGTTGAGAAATAGAGATAAAATCGCCATTTTTTAATTTCTCTAGACTTTGGCTCAGAAAAATTATTAAAAATTACGATTAAATAAATCTTAAAATTCTAAGCATAATGGTAGAAATCAGAATTTTGAAATTGTTTTTCAACTTTTCATAATTACATTATCAAATATTAAAAAAATAGTTGAAAAATTGAAATAGGATTATTATATTTTTCACTATTTTTCTTTCAAATAATTTTTTTTAATGAAATATACTTAATAAAAAAAATTTAAAATATTTTTGAGGTCAAAAAGTCTTTGGTTGGTTTTCACAGTCAACCAAGAGTATTTTTTGTCATTTTACAAAAATTATCTCAATAAATTCTTGAAAATTTTCTAAAATTATTATTAATTATTTTAAGTACATTGATGACTTAATCTCAATTTTTAAACACTTTTAACTATTTTTGTTTATTAATACGGACTGAACCATAGGGATTAAATTTTTGATATTCCCATCCTGTTTTCCAAAAATAAATGCAGAATAATTTAATATACAAAAATAGGGGTGTTACACTGTCAACTCTAGTGGGGACATTCTATTGGGTGCTATGGATATGGGTCTAGATCCTAGCACTAAATCTATGATAAATTATGTTTCCCTTTCAGGAGGCAAACCAGAAATATCTTCAGAAAAGACGTCAGGGAAATCACAAACAATAGGTAGGGTGTTAACACTTTAATCTCCCTCGATTTTTACAAAAGATATAATCATGTAAACTTGAGCTTCCTTGTCCTTAGGAGCATCGAAGTGATTGGCAGTCACTATCTCAAATCCCTTAGAGTTATTTGGCTTTGATCTGAATACTATGGCTTTTTCATGGCAGTTAAGAAGGACATGATTGGAAGATAACTAGTCCATTCCCAACATTAAGTCTAGTATGGTTAAAGGCAAGTAGATCAAATTCACAAGAAAGGTTTTACCCTCCACAATAATAAGGTAATTCAGACAAGCGTGGGAAATGATAACAGGAATATTTGTATGGGTAGAGACAACCAAATCATAGGGTAGTTTTGAAATAGGCAATTTCAAGTGCTTCACCCAATCATTGGAAATAAAAGAATGAGTTGCACCTGAGTCATATAGCACATTTAAGAGGTTACCATTTATGACGCACTTACCCTAAATGTGGTCATCAGATGTCGATGCTTCGCTTCCACTCATGGTGAAATCTCTCCCAATGGTTTGAGGTCTTCCTGTTGGGGCCTTCCCATTGTTCCCATTACCATTCTCCCTCTTAGGTTTGGCGCATTAGCTTTTGTAATGGCTTGCCTCTCCACAGTTGAAGCAAGTGACAGTTAGCCTTTTGCAGTCCCTTTGATAGTGTAGTCCTCCATAGCGATAGCAGCAAATGGGAGCATTAGAACTCCTTACAGCAATAGTGGTTGTCCTTTGACAAGATGAACCACCAACTGGTCTCAAAGGGGCATGGTAGGGCTTCTTCCTCTCGAGAAAATTTCTTTTATTGTTTCTTTATGGTCCTCCGCTCTTCCATTAAGCCTGTCTTGCTTTCATGTAATCTTCATAAATTATGCATCGATTCACCAGGGTAGAGAATTAGGTTATTTCGAGATAACCCACTGCTTGTTTGATGCCAGGCCTCAATCCATTCTCAAACTTGGAGCATCGAGATCTCTCATCTACACCTTCTTGGAAATAGGGGCAATATTTTGACAGTTCGTCGAATTTGGCAGCATACTCCTCGATCGTCATAGAGCCTTGCTTGAGGTTGAGGAACTCAACCTCCTTTCTTCGCCTTAAGTCCACTAGAAAATATTTTCCTAGAAACTTCTGACGAAACACTTCCCAAGTAATTATTCTTCCTTCTGCTTCCTCTTATTGTCAGGCATATCTCCACCAGTGTTTAGCTTCTTCAGATAACATAAATGTAGCATACACCACCTTATATGCATCAGTACACGCCATGGTAATGAAAATCTTTTCAATTTTTCAATCTAGTTCTAAGCACCATCTAGGTCAAAGCCACCCTTGAATGCTGAGGGATTATTTTTGCGAAATGCTGTAAGGCCTTGGTATTCTATAGGTTCGGCTTCTTGTCCCTAATTCATATTCTCAAGGATAGTAGCCATCCTCTCAAGTATTTGCTGAGTAGCATCCTGTCTTGGTCTTCCAGCCATTGTTTAAAGGAAAAAAAAAGATCCCTTAGCAATTCGCCTTTAAATGAGACTATAGGTTAGATGAGTAAAAGTAATCCATAACATAGTACCGGATAAACTCCCAAGAAAGAGAGGTGGGTCACAATAGATACTTTTAAATACCAAGTCTTTCCTAATCAAAAAGTATCTAGACATGCACTATCTACTTCTACTAATCTCAGCATCCAACATTAAGTCTATTCTTAGCAAGTTCAAGTGTGCAGATACCTTCAACACTAAGTCTATTCTTAGCAAAGTTCAAGTGCGCAGATACTTCCTTGTAGTCCTTTTGTTGTTAGTTACTTTGAACGTGATGCCTTCCTTCACATATTTCTAGACTTAACTTATAGTTCTGTTTCTTAATAGAGGATATAAGAGAAGAGATTTTATCTTGCATTTCTATTTACTAACAGAGAATGAAAGAACACACAGCACAAAGATGGTCAAGACCATACCCCATGCTTTGACAGGAAAGAATTGCTCAGATACCACTAAATATGACACTCGTTCACATTGAACATGACTCGTATTTATTTAATTTTAAGTTGATAAAATTAGGAGAAAATTTTTTCCATTCATCTTACGTGCAATCATTGTACAAAACTCTTTAAAGTAGATAAATTGTAAGTAAAATAGAATTTGGAAATAGAAGTAAAAGATAAATAAAATAAACTATATCACATAGTCATAATCAAAATCAAACATAGAAGTTTCTAAAGTATATATGAAGTTGAATACATATGAAATTGAAATACAACTGGAATCATAAAATATAGTGAAATAAAAAAATATGTCAAAAGACAGTAGCCATCAGGAAATGTAAAACATAAAAGATAACACAAGAAGGGGGGGTTGAATTGTGTTATATCAAATTTTCGTAAAACCTTTTCAAAGACGAATCGTCTAAAGGATTAATCAAAATATTTTTAAAACGTTATTAAAAGAAAGATGAATGCTTGTAAGAAAAACAAAGAAGCACATAAGAATGACACTGATTCGTCTCACCCCACAGACTACATCCAGTTCTTGGCAACAACCAAGTCCCACTACCTTAAAAGAAGTTACAAGTATTCTTTTAACTGAGCCTCTTTAGGCTCAATCCAAGCAGTCTTTAACTTGCCTCCCCAAGCAAAAACCCAAGTATTTTTTGAATCAAAGCCTCTTCAGGCTTCTATCGATTTCTTAAAGAAAAAGGTTGAATGTGAATTATCTCACTGAGTTTAACGTCCTAACAAACAAATATATAATAAAGTACAAATAAAATTTTACAAACGATGTATATGAATATTACAAGATGAAAGCCTTTTCAATACATAGAGATTTTCACTTAGCCAACTAACTAACTCTTGAGACTGAGGTCTCTTCTTCTATTTATAGGCTTCTCTAGAAAAGTATCCATTGTGAGTGCTTGCAAAAGACAACCTTCATCTATCAAAAAGAGTCGTTGAAGCATTAAATGCAGCATTTAATGCCTTTCACCAACTTGTCACTTTGATAAGATGAGGCAGTCTGCTTATCTTTACCATTCTCGTACTCAATCTTGTAGCATTGGTTGTATCTGTTTTTCCGTTCTAACATCCGTACGCACATTCCTTCTTTTATGAGTAAAGTGAACTTTTCTTAAGAGTAGGTACGTAAACTTCATTTATTTCGAGGTTGTTTTATGCTTTTAAAACTAACCAGTGTGCAAATAATTATAACATCGTTTGAAAGCTATTGGTTACTGAATCTTTTAAAAGAAAGATAAGAATGGTATAAGCTTAAATGATTAGACGATAGTAAATATGCAAATTACGAGTGACAGATGATTGCTTAAAAAACTCTTTTTAACTATTTGTTATTATCAAAACATTTGAGAATTATAAATTCGTCCTTTGTCTTAACAGGAAATATCCTAATTAGAGTAGTGTCTATAAATCCATTCCCAAAAAAATATAACCCTCGTATCAACGTAATCATCATGCATGTTAACCAGGATAGGAAACATCACCATCTTCAAGTACCAACCACGAACAATCATGCATAAAGAAAATAAATAGGGAGTGAGGTGATTTTGTTCTTAAAATCACTTTCACATAAATGGTAGAGCATCCTACCATCACTCACGATAAAACACAATTGACAATAAATAAAAAAAGAACCTAGGGTTTGTTTAAGTTATAATAACTATCTTTGACTCTATGGATCCATACTTCCTACCAAATCGGGAAGTGATTGGGAAAACATATACCTTTCTCAAAATTTTTCACATGCTATAGTCATCATCTTCATTGAGGGACAGAGTATTAGCTCAAGACATTCACAGTCCATCCAAAGGTATACTTTTCATACCAACCATGGAATGCTGAGTAGCTGTCAGGGTTGTCAAGCTTAGTCAGGTGAATATCCCGACTCAAGAGCGCTACCTTGGTCGTTGGGACCTTCACCACTCGACACCTTATCCCCAAGACCTTCGCAAGTGGATCCCTACTTTTCATTCCTCAGTGCACCAACTGTAACATCTCATGTAGGGTATCATGCTACTGCATGTTCCTTACATCACGTTACTCTATATTCTAATTACTATCATTGCTTGACACTCATAATTTGGACAGAGGTTTTCCTAGTCTCAGTATACTTGAGCACCAGCACAGTCTTTCCATAACATCTCTGTCTCTTAGTTCAAAGGTTGAGTTTTTCTATCATAATGTAATAGTTTGGGGTCACAAAATTAGATATACATGTAAGCAATAAAAGGAACTTAATGTTTCATCCATCTAATTTAATTTAATCTAATTACTTTTAAATACCAAATTTAATAATTAAATTTACTTAGGGAATCTTAATTTAGAAACCAATTATTTATCAATTAGGACTTGAGTATTAAAATATTTTAAGTATGTGCTTAGGTACTTACTAAAGTTTTTAACTTGTTTTAATCAAGGTTAAGTATACAATTGATTTTTCTTATTAATGACCGAATTACTTAGAGGTCCTTAATACCATGATTATTCATTTTATCAAAGCTAAAGTTTGGTTAATTAGTCATAAAGAAATTATATAGACTAAGTTACTTGTGGATTGCATCAAAACTAAGTCTTTATAATCAAATTATGAGAAATCCTTTACAATTGTAAAAAAAATAGAAAAAGTTATATTTATTAAGAAAATTTATGTTTAACCTTCATTAAAAAGGTTTGCATTTAAGTTCTAAGTGTTAAGAAAGTAGTATTTTACGAACTAGAAAAAAAAATCATATATTTTTGCTCAAAATAGACTCTAGAGGCAGCAAATTCATGCCTCAAATTTCAATTTCAATTTGGATAGGTAAATAATTTTTGTTTTGACATGATCTATAGTTTTTTAGAAAGATATTTTTTCCTAGTTTCTAAATCATCAGGGATCGTTTCAATCAAAAATTTACAAAAATAGATACAAAAATAACAATACAGAGGGGTCAGCAGACCCTACTAAAGGACCAATGACTCTTTTTTGCTATATTTGTAACCCACTTCATTTTTTCAGCAACCAAGTCAATTACTTTCAGACAGCAAACTGCAAAATATTTCCAAAAAGTCAAAGATCTTTGAAAACCAAGGTCTATCCAATTTATGGTGATTTTTCAAAGTTTGCAGTTGTCTGCAAGTGTTCCTTGTCAGAAAAGTGTATGACTTTCATATTCTAAAAATCATTAAAAATAGTAAATGGAAATGAACATAGACAAAATATATATGCTTGGAAAGCTTATTAATTATAGTTTTAGTTCATTTAAGGGATTTTGGGAAATACACAATAGATCTTTCTAAAATCTCTTTTTTGTACTAACTACCAGTTGACATTGTCAGAAAGTAGCTTTAACTTTGAAAAAGTGTAACTTTGTCAATTCTTAACTTTTTTAAGTGTTTCTTGAGTCTATTTTGGAGAAAATTTTGTCTACTTTCCAAAAAAAAAAAGAACTCAAAATATTATAACTCGAAATATGACAAAAATAGTGAGCAGTGTTCAGACAGAAAATGAAAAGAGTTTGCTAGACATCAAGTTCTTCTTTCTAAAAAGATTTTATTTCATCAAGATATTAACTTGAAATTTAGGAGTTCTAAACAAAGTAATCATATATTAAGTCTTCATTAAAAGGTCTTAGCCATAAGGTTCAAGAAGGGTCCATATTTCAAATGTTTTTCTTTTTCAGCTTCTTATTACATTCAGGAATGTTTGCAAGCTTTTCACTCTTGTTTATAGATTTAGTGGTTTATATTATAGATTTACATGATGGTTTATAAGGAAAGTCTGAAGTAGTCTTTGGACAAACACTCCAAGGTAACTTTTATAATACTTGTACACTAATTTGTAAAATTATTATACCCGATACTGGTACCCAAATTCTTGCACCATAACAAACCATCCACATCCAGCATTATCTTCTATCTAAGCAAACATCTGCGTGCTTTCTTTTTGCAAACCCTATATCTAAGAAGTCAACAATCAATACTCCAGTTTGGCTCTCAAAACCTGATTAATACTACTATTATACTCTTCAATTCCAAAGCAAGAAAACAACAAAGATGATGGTCACAAGTCTTTTTTGTTTGTGGTACAAATACTAATGCTTGTTCGCATTTATTTTTTCTTTTCCTTATGTATTGTAACTAAGAACTTTTCTTTTACCTTAAGAAGGTGATTGTAAAATGAACCCATTCTCACTAAATAGTCAGAACTATTACTCATCATCATACAAACATTACTACTAAGTCTAGGAGAAACATGAGAAAAAGATATTTAAAATTAAATACACTTCCTAGATTCATACTACTGTAGCAAATATGTCAAGTAGAAAATATCCATCATGTGTAGGTATAATGATATAGTAATAATTTTGTCCAGTTATATATGAAAAGATCTTGAAAAGTACCCAAACTAAAAAAAGACTTCACTTTTCCCACCTATCCTTAGGGATAAATAAAGAAATTTAACAATCCTTCCTAAATGCAATTCTACACTACCAAATAGTGGGTGTTCATAGCTTGAGTTAACCAATCCTTTCATCTCACTTGACATCAACTTCAAAGCAGCAATGATAAATACATGGAATTCTATACCTCAATTATATTACTTAGCAAGAAGAAAACTTGATTGCCAAACATACCAATGAAAGCAATATTGAAGTCAATATGTAATAAAAGTATGAAATATGACTTTAATTTTGATATAACTTAGTAGGAAGAAAACTTGATTGTTAAACCCACTGATGAAAGCAATGTTGAAGCCAATATGAAGCCAATATGTTTTAGATAATACCAAATTATATAACTTTAATTTTGGTACTATGGGTTTGAGGATCAGGGGAGAACATATTTTGGAACATTAAGATTCCAAAGCTCAAACTCACAAACAAAACATTCAACTTAGTTGTAATTAATCAATAACCATCAAAACTCCTAAAGAAACCATCCAAACCATTATCAGATAGATAACTAAAAACATAAACAATATTAACAATGGCTATATAACTTGGTATTATTTAAAACCTCAAACACAAACAATTTCACAACAAAATTAAAGTCAAGAGACAACATAAGCATAAGCAGACACACAATGTGACAAGGTAATGATGTTTCTTCGTGTGTTGGCTAATATTTAGCTTCAGGACAGAGTGACATACGCAGAAGCAAAGAAGTAGTATAAAGAAGGGTCCTACAAGCTTTTTATCTAACGCATCTATAAACCCACATACCCACAAATCGAAAGAACAAAACAACCACAAAAGACCAAATTTTCACATACACAAAACCCCTTTCTCATATCAGAAATTTAATAAAGCAATAAAAATCACAATTTTTTGGGACAAACAAATACCCAGATGAAATTTCACACACAAAATCCTAAACCTTACAAATATTGAAAGGAGACACAACCTGTAGATGATGAGTGAAAAGTAGCGCACAACCAGGCAACCATCACAAATGTAGTGCCCACTCTAAGTTAAGGTGAACTTCGAGTCCTCCTTGGTGAAGACCGACAAAAGGAGAGAGAACAACTCAGAAATTTGGTAGCCGCAATTCCTCTATGTTGTTCCACCACCAACCATGAAGGAGGAGTTGGAGGAGGAATTGGGGTTGCATTTTTTTGCTTTCAATTGAAGAAGGGTGAAAGGGACGAACATTTTTCCCTCCCAAACTTTATTTTTTTTTATTTTAAAACATACTTTTCTTACTCATTAATTGATTTAATTATTAAATAACAAAATAAAATAAAAAATGACACATTTGCGAGTGTCTAATAGTGAGCATTTATTGTGTGGGTGTCCTAATATAACAACTCATTTTTGAAACCAGCACCAGTATTGTAAGACGCATTGTGCAGACTAAGGGCAATAAGCAAGCTAGCTCCACGTTATGCAAAGAAAAGGAAAAAGTACCCAAAAAAAAGGGAAAAGCACCTTTCCTAGCAATAAGAAAGCACAAGGCACACCTCTCAACTTATGTTTTTTCTTTTTCTTTCTATTTCTTTTTTTTTTTTTTTTTTGTATTTTCATGTGTTGTTATCATTATTATTTTTTTAAGAAAAACAATAAACAAAAAAACTAAAAGAAAATCTTTTTTTATCATTTTTATTCATTTTTCAAAAGAGATAAATTAAACTAAAAAGAAATAAGAATTGAATCCAAACTTTTGTCTTTATTTTTGTCTTTTTTATTATTTATAATATTATTTTTTTTTTAATTTTTGGTATTTTTCTGACGAAATTGGATGTTCATAGATTGCTTTCCATTTTTTCCCATTAGTTACCTAGCATTTTGTATTATTCTTTTTCAACAAGAGAATCATCGACTTTTTTATTTCAGAGGGGACATTTTTTTAAAATTATCAGAATGGGTATTTTTTTAAAAAATTACTAAATTAGGGCAAGTTGTGGTTCAAAAATATGACTTTTGAATCTGAAATCATACTTATAAAATAAGACTTTATTTTTTATTTTTTATGACATTTTAAAGAAATTGTGTTTGGAAAACGAATTGATGTGAACCTACTCCAGCAAGTGACGGTCAATGAAATCGGCAATTGGACAAAATTTTGATGCACAAAAATCCAAAACGCACACCCCAATTGAATTAGCCTCCAATTAGACACAAAATGTGGGACCCGTAATGCACTATAGTCACTTCAAAGCTGATCTGGAATTGACGCAGACAATAACAATTTGATACATAGTCCGCACAAAATTGATGCACACAAATTTGAGGCCACCAATTAGATGCCAAAACAAATTTGGATTTGATCCAAATACTAAAAATTATAAAGATTGAACTCTTGTTCTTAAATCACGATTTCAATATGAAATTAAAAAAATAAAACAAATAAATTTTTGTCTCAAAAATACGATGTCAAGAAAAAATAAAAAAAATAAAAAAGTGAGGTCTTATTTTCCAAGTATGATTTCAACAAGAAAAATAAAAAGAAAGATATATATATATATATATATATATATATATAAGTAAAGTCATATTTGAAAAGTAAAACTTCCTTTTTAAGTTTAAAAAAAAATTAAAACATTGAAGTCTTATTTTGCAAATAAAACTTCTTTAAAAAGTTGTAAAAAAAATAAAAAGTAAAGTCTTGTTTTGAAAGTACGACTTCGGATTTAGAAGTCGTGTTGCAGAACTATGATTTGCCCTAATTTAGTAAAATTTTTAAAAAGTATTCATTCCAGTAATTTAAAAAAAAAAATACCCCTTTGGGGTAAAAAAACAGAAAATCATCTATTTATTATATTACTAGCATTTAACTTGTGCTATACACGAGGACAGAATTTGATTATATACTCACAAATATTTTTTATATGAAAAATTTATGTTTAAAAGTTTAAACATATTTAATGGGAATTTATTTAAATTAATTATAAAATATTTACGTGTGACATATTCATTCTACAATATAATGGTGAATATAATTTTTTTTTATATAATTTAAATATTGAGTATAACAAAACTCTAAATTTAAATATGGTAAATATTATAGAATTTTAAATGACTTTCCTTTAACTATTAGATGTTAAAATGATTATATATATTATATTGAATTTAATATTACACATAAACTTAAATATTATTGTGATTTTAAAATATGAAATAAGAACTAAATCCAATTTTTTGTCATAGTTGAAAAGGATCGATTTTTTAGTAAGGTATGAAATGTATTATCAAATATTCAATATGATTCCACGAGATCTAGTTTCATTCAAGTAACAGAATCTAGCCAATTGAAAGGATCTTCTAATCAATCCAAGGATCATTTCGATTCCATTGGGAATGAGGATTCGAAATATCACACATTGATCAATCAAAGAGAGATTCAACAACTAAAAGAAAGATCAATTCTTTGTTGGAATCCTTCCTTTCTTCAAACGGAACGAGTAGAGATAGAATCAGAGCGATTACCTAAAATCCTTTCTAGATATTCCTCAATATGTCGACTATTCATGGAACTTGAGAAGCAGATGAATAATCATCTGCTTCTAGAAGAAATCGAAGAATTTCTTGGGAATCTTGCAAGAGCCACTTGTTCTTTTTTCTTTGACAGATGGTCAGAACTTCATCTGGGTTCGAATCCTACTGAGAAGGCTACTAGAGATCAGAAATTGTTGAAGAAAGAACAAAAGAAACATCTTGTTCTTTCTAGGTGATCAAAAAATAAAGAAATAGTGAATTTATTCAATATAATTATGTACTTACAAAATAACTTCTCAATTCATCCTACTAGTTCATCATATGCGGGATGTGATATGGTTCTAAAGGATGAACTAAATAGTTCCAATAAGATTTCATTTTTGAACAAAAATTCGATAGACTTATTGGAGGGAGGGTCCCATTAGTGCATCCAGTAGGAATTGAACCTACAAATTCGCCAATTATAAGTTGGGCGCTTTAACCATTCAGCCATGGATGCTTAGCGGGAATCCTCGTACATGGTGAATAACCAAATTCCAATTGAAGTGAAATCTTTTGGATAAATCAATGCAATTTAGGAATATTCGATGAAAAGACATCAATTCAAATCTTGGATTTTCAAATTGAGAGAGATATTGAGAGAAATCAAGAATTCTTGCTATTTCTTAGATTCATGGACCCAATTCAATTCTGCAGGATTTTTCATTCATATTTTTTTTCCATCAAGAGAGTTTTATAAAACTCTTGGACTCTCGAATTTGGAATATCCTACTTTTACGCAATTCACAGGGTTCAACAAGCAATCGATATTTTAATTTCATGACCAAGTATGTAGTACTCTTTGAAGTAACGGTCCTTATATATCGTATTAACAATCGAAAAAATGGTCAAAAGAAAAAATCTCTATTTGACAGGGCTTCTTTCTATATTTAATTTTTTTTATCATTTTTTATTCATTTTTCAAAAGAGATGAATTAAACTAAAAAGAAATAAGAATTGAATCTAATTTTTTGTCTTTTTTATTATTTATAATATTAAATATTAATTTTTTTTAAAATTTTGGTATTTTTCTGACAAAATTGGATGTTCACAGATTGCTTTCCATTTTTTCCCATTACTTTCCTAGCATTTTGTATTATTCTTTTTCAACAAGAGAATCATCAACTTTTTTATTTCAGAGAGGCAATTTTTTAAAATTATCAGAATGGGTATTTTTAAAAAAAATTACTAAATTAGTACAAGTTGTGGTTTAAAAATATGACTTTTAAATCTGAAATTATACTTATAAAATAAGAATTTATTTTTTTTATGACATTTTAAAGAAACTGTGTTTGCAAAACGAGTAGATGTGAACCTACTCCAGCAAGTGACGGTCAATGAAATCGGCAATTGGATAAAATTTTGATGCACAAAAATCCAAAATGCACACTCCAATTGAATTAGCCTCCAATTAGACACAAAATGTGGGACTCGTAATGCACTATAGTCACTTCAAAGCTGATCTGAATTGACGTAGACAATAACCATTAGCTACATAGTCCGCACAAAATTGATGCACACAGATTCGAGGCCACCAATTAGATGTGTGTGTGTGTGTGTGTGTGTGTGTGAAAGTCATACTTGAAAAGTACAACTTCCTTTTCAGGTTTAAAAAAAAAAATTAAAACATTGAAATCTTATTTTGCAAATAAAACTTCTTTAAAAAGTTGTAAAAAAATAAAAAGTAAAGTCTTGTTTCGAAAGTACGACTTCAGATTCAGAAGTTGTGTTATCGAATTATGACTTGCCCTAATTTAGTAAATTTTTTAAAAAGTACTCATTCCGGTAATTTAAAAAAAAATCCCTTTAGGGTAAGAGTCGAAAACCATCTATTTATTATATTACTAGCATTTAACTTGTGCTATACACGGGGACAAATATTTGATTATATACTCACAAATATTTTTTGTATGAAAAATTTATGTTTAAAAGTTTAAACATATTTAATGGGAATTTATTTAAATTAATTATTAAATATTTACGTGTGACATATTCATTCTACAATATAATGATGAATATAAAACTTTTTTATATAATTTAAATATTGAGTATAACGAAACTCTAAATTTAAATATGTAAATATTATAGAATTTTAAATGACTTTCCCTTAACTATTAGATGTTAAAATGATTAAATATATTATATTGAATTTAATATTACACATAAACTTAAATATTATTGTAATTTTAAAATATGAATTGATGAAATAATTTAATTATTTTTCAATAATATTCCAAATAAAAATAAATTGTTATTTTATAATATTTTGATGTCTTGGCATTAAATACTTTGGAGTTTGACTATATAAACAATAATTTGATTAATTTAAAATAAAAAATTAATTTAATATATGCAATTTTTTGAAATGAAATATTACCTATAATAAATTATTATTTTAATTTCTAATAAACAACTTATACTATATTAGCACTTATGTAAGATAAATTGTTATAAGTATTTAATATTAACTTCTACTTTTGGAAGAAAATATACTAACTATTAAGTTCTTTAATGTAAGTATTTCTTTTCTCCTTAACATTACTTTGCAATATTGGTTAATCATAGAAAAATATATTAGTTGTAATAAATACTTAAAAGAGTGATATTTTTGTCCATATATTTCATTCAAATTTTCATTAAAGATTTCTAATGGTATTATTTGATATTATATATTGTAAGTATATTAAAATTAACATAATATAAAATTAAATTAAATATCAAAAAAAATATTTTAATTTACAGTAACATTATATATTTTAAAGAAAAGAATAATATAATATATAGCGATACACAAGTTTAATAATCTTTTTTTTAGTTTTTTAAAAATTTATATAAAATAAATATTTTCCATTTATTTCAATTATTGAAAAAATTATATATTTTGTATTACATAGTGAAAATTATTATGCACCAAAGTTGTATATTAATTATGTATGATATAAATATTCATACAATTTTGAATGATTTTACTATTTTAATATTATATAAATATTAAAATCATATAATATATATCATTATTAATATATATAATAACAAAAAATAGCTTTAAATTTAATGGAAATTTATTTAAATTGATTAGAAAATACTTACGTGTGGCATATTCACTCTACAACATAATGGTGAATATTAACCCTTTTTTCATATAAGAGGAATATTAGTGTTGCTCTCTCTAAACTATCTTTCTAGCACTTTCTCTACTATTAACTAAAATTTATTGGAAATTACAAATTTCAATGAGTCTCACTTCTAAATCAAGAGAGAGATTCATTAAATAAAAGGTAGGATCCACCAAAATTTGTTATTTTCAATAAATTTCAACTAATAGTAGAAAATTGTTAGAAAGAGTGACGTTAGCATTCCTTTTTCATATAATTTAAATAATTAGCATAACACAACTGAAAATTTAATGATTGTAAATAATAAACAATTTTAAATGATTTTCTATTGCTATTAAATGTTAAAATGATTAAATATATTATATTAAATTTAATATCACACTTAAATTCAAATGTTATTGTAGATTTAAAATATAAATTGATAAAATAATTCAATTATTTTACAATTATCCATGGGCATATATTTGTATATGTAGAGTGTTATAAAAGGAAAATTTGTATTAGAAGAGTGGCATAAATGAAAATAAACTATAGATTAAATAGTAAAAACTTCTCAAAATTGATAAATGAATAGTAAAATTTTTTTTTGACAAAAAAACAATACTTGTCCAAACTTTCTATTTGATGGTTGTTAAATTTATATAATATAGATAAACATTAATTATATTTTATAAGTATTAATTGAAATTATAAACATTTGATAATCTTTGAATTATTTAATAATTTCTCCATGAGTATGAAAGTCGAGAAAATAGGTGATGTAAGAGTGGGGTTCTGCGTGTGATTCTTTTTGTATTCAGGTGAGGTGCTCCGTATGAATGAGAGAGAGGAACGGGGATGATGTGAGAAAAGTTATCCCATATTTTGTTTGTATGTGGGGAGAACTGTCGTTTCTTTTCAGAGAGGCTCAGTTGTGCAGAGTGCTACATTGCACCTGTTTTGGTCCTTTTGGAGAGGTACTGTGCTGGTAATAAATAGAAAAAGGGGAGGAGACATCCAAAAGAGCACTTGCCACTTGGTTCAAACCCAAAATGGCATCCACATTCCACCATACCCACCAATGTTTTTAAAATCAGACCGGTCATTGAACCGGTCAAGGCACTGATTCAAGATTTAATGGTTCAACCGGAGTTGAGTTATGGTCGAACCGATATTAATAAAATAATAATAAATATAATTAAATAATATATAAAAAAATTAAAAAATATATAATATCATAACTTTATAATATTAAAAACTAAAAATAAAATATAATTTTATAAGTTCTTAACATATACAATACTTAAAATAGTTCAACTTAAATATGTCATAATACTTAAGTCTAAGTTTTAATAATACACATCAATATTTATTAATAAAAACAAGTTTATATTTAGAATTAAAAAAAATGACAAATATTTTAGGTTGATTTTCATTTTTTAAAAGAAAAAACATTAAAATAATATTTTATTAGACATTTTTATCGAACTGCTACGAACCGGTTTTTTATCAGTTTTTGACCGGTTTTGACCGGTTTTACCGGTTCACAGACCGATTTTTTGCCTGGCCGGTTCTCTGGTTTAATTGAACCAGACACAGGACCGGTTCACCGATTTTCCGGTTGAACCGGCCGGTCCGGTCCGGTCCGGTTCTGATAACATAGATAGCCACTACACGATGCTTTTTGTTTTTGCTTTTCTTTCTTTCTTTTTTATTTTGCATCAAAATCCTTCTTTTCTGTGTATTTTTTTTCTTTTTTAATCTTTCCTTTTCTTTTTGTGTTGTTTATATTTTTCTTTTTCTTTTGATCAATTTTAATGATTTTAAAAAGACAAATTAAAAGAAATAAGAGAATTCAAACCATTTGTTTTTTTTATTTGGTCTTTTGTTTCCTTTTAGTTTTTTCCCACCTTAGACTGGACTACTATTTTTCCTTTTAAATTTTTCTGTACCAAAAAAAAAAATCTTTCATTTTTTGTACTTTCTTTTTCTTTTTTCCAGATTTTGTAAAAAAAGTAAAAACTGAATCAAAAATTGCGTTTTCACAATAAATACATCTATAATTATTAAATGTGTTCAAAGTAAATTTATTTTAATCATAAGGTAATTAACTACAATAACAACAACAAAAATAATAATAATAAAGATAATAATAATTAGTTAAATAATGGATTAAAATTAATTATATGACATAAATTAAATATTTTGTTAAGCTTAACTAAATAAACTCCAATAGCAGTGATATTTTATCAAAAATTAATACACAAAATAATAATAATAATAATAATATATTTACAATCACACAGAGTCGGTATTAATAATAATAATTTTATCACTTCTAACATAATAGTCTAAAGATGACTTGTTTATTTAAGAAGATAATAAGTTTGTTAATATAAATTTAAAAAATAAACTTATATATGTGCTTATGGTCATCTAGAAGGAAAATATACTTATGAAACTCTCATGTAAACCGTCGTATCAAAGCTTTAGAGAAAGGTTGATGATAGTAATAATAATAATAGAGAAAAAAAGTCATGTATTGACAGTGTAAAGTAGTTTTACATTGTCATCCAATCATAAACTATCATTTATCGTAAGTTTGTTAACTTTTATAATAAATACTTTAAAAGTATTATTAATGATAATTTTTGATTGATTGATAATGTAAAACTTTTTATACTGACGATACATGACCATTAAACTCATAATAATAATAGTAGATCCCTTGATTTGATTAAAATACTAAAATTTCCATGTAATTAATAAAATACTAATATCACTTAATATTAACAAAATACGAATGATAAGTCTAGTATATAGCAAGGTCATAATATAATTATTTAACCAATATAATTTTGAGGTAATTAATTAATTAAAATAATAATATAATTCCTAGTAACAAGATAATGTCAAGTAGTAACTATAATTCTAACAAATAACAAGAATATAGAAATCTCCATCATACACACACATGGTCAAAGCAAAGAAAAAAACAGATATTACATCACCCAGCCAACCTTAATCTCTTGTCCCACCCATGCTTTTGAATATTCTTCATTACCCTTTTTTTCTCTTGCTACTGGCTTGTACCAATATCCTTCCCCATTCTTACAGCTTGTGCGTAGGAGATTTTCGTTCCCATTTTCCCTTCCCGCTTTACCAGTCTCACCTGTGGCGTACCTATTATGTGTGTACTTCACCCGTTACAGTAACCAGGCCCACCAGTGACCTTTACATTCATCTCCTTCTGTGACTTTTCATATCTGGAGATGCTGACAAACATTTTCATATCTCCAGTGTATATTTGGTACCTTTTATTTATATTAGGTACCTTTTATAAAAATGAGAATATTAGGTACCTTTTAATTATGAGAGTAAAAAATGTCCTTTTACTAGTCTTCATTTTCACTGACTCTAATATTCCTTCAAACATATAATCGGGCCAGTGCTCCTTTTTCCCGGTGTTCCAAAAACCGAACTGGACAGGTTGGTTGGACTGAAAAATTAGTGAATTGGTCACTTGACTGATTTATATAAATCATAGAATTAGCCTAAAGAAAAATTGGTTAAAGAATCGGAAAATCGGTAAAACCAGTCAAAACCGACCAAAAACTAGTTCACAACAGGTTAATAAAAAAATGCTTACTACGATACTATTTTGATTTTTTTTAAAAAAAATCAAAACCAACCTAAAGTATTTATTATTTTCTTTTTATTTTAAATATAAACTTGTTTTTATTAATAAATATTGATGTATATAGTTAAAACTTATACTTAAATATCATGACATATTTGATTTGCACTTTTGTAGATATTGTAAATGTAAAGAATTTATAAAATTATGTTATATTTTTAATTTTTAGTATTATAAAGTTAGGATATTGTGGTTTTTTTAATATTTTTTTATGTATTATTTAATTATTATTATTATTATTATTTTATTAATAGTAGGTTGACCACGATTCAACTACAATTAAACCATTGAACCTTAAATTAATGCTTTGACCGGTTCAATGATCGGTTCGGTTTTAAAAACATTACTTTTTCCTATAACAACTTTTATAACATACGCTATCCTTTATGGCTAAACGATGATCCAAAACACTGGGTGCGGTGACTCTAGATATAAATATTATAACAAAGCAAGCAGATAACACACACATATATATATGTAAAAAAAAAAACAAATTAAAATGGCTATATAATAATTGGCACAAACTTTGTATCTTTATTTCTCCATTTAGTAAATGTAAAAGTTCATAAGAAAAAAAAATCTGATGATGGAAGTATAAAGGAGAAACCATTGCTTGAGTCCAAAAAATAGATGATGAAGAAGAAAAAGATAAAAAAAGATAAGGATGAATATATATATATATATATATATATATATATATATATATATGTAATCAAATTAAAATGGATATAATAACTTATACAAACTCTGTACTTTTGTTTCTCCACTCCCTTGGTAAATGTAAAAGTGCATAAGAAGGTAAATGTAAAAGTTCATAAGAAAAAAAAAATCTGATGATGGAAATATATAAGAGAAGCCATTGGTTGAGCCCAAATAAATAGATGAAAAAGAAGAAAAAAATAACAAAATATAAGAACAATAGATAAAATTTTAAGCAATATTCAAAAAGATAGTGATATTCATAGATTAGTTAAAATTTTAAAGTTGAATTCGTGAGTCAGATTTGATTTTCAATTTGTGTAGCAGTGCAAAATTAAATTATAAAATAAATTAATGAGATTTTCATTTCGCACTGTTACAAATTTAGATTTTTTATATTAGACTTTTTATGTATTTTTTTGAATATTCAAACTTTAGTTTGTATAGAAAGAAAAAAAAGTAATTTTAAGAACTAAAGTTTAAATATTTTTAAAAATACAAAAATGAAAACTATTAATTTTAAAATCAAAAATCAAAATCAAAATTTAATGAGTTATCCCTTTCATGAGTAGTTGATTCATGATAATGATTTTTTTAAAGGATGTGATAGTTTTTGCTATCTTTTATCTTTGAAATTCAAATATGAGATGACACCCAGAAAATGAGAAAGTTTTCTTTTCTTGAGTAGTTATAATTTCAAATAATTTATCAACAGCAATGAGAATGGAGGTTAAATTACAATGAAACTTGCTAACAATGAAATAAAATAGTGAGAGAGAACGTTACATCACAATTTTAAGGGACAAAAAGTTGAGCAAAATATAGAGACCAAAAAAAAGAATCGGCTCTTTTTTTTTTAGTGAACTACAGGCAAGAAAAGAAAAATTAGAATCCTCTAATAAAAGAAGTACAAGCTAAATTAGTTCTCAAAGCATTAGAAATAAACTTCAGAGGCACATCAAAAACATGATGCTGTGTCAGAAGATGCATGCCATGGTTCACTAAGAGATCTGCAACCTTGTTTTGCCTCACGATATACATGAATCCACGTAACATCCCCCCTATACCGATGAATTCCATGGATCCTCCTAACCAGAATTGACTTCATATATTATAAATACTCAATTTTTTCCGAGTAATTAAATAAAATAAAAAAAATAAAAAAATAAATTTAAAAAGAAAAATGATAAAAAATAGTAAAACATTAAAAAGAAAAAAAATTAATTTGATTTAATCTAATTTTCTTTTTCTTTTTGAGCTTTTATGCAAAAAAAAAAATAAAAGAAAGAAAATAATTCAAAATCCAAACTAATTAATAAAGCAAAATAAAAATAACAAAAAAATATAAAAAAAAAGGTGACATATTCCTCCCACGTGGTTTGTTAGCTTTATGAGCCCTCACCACAAAAACAAAAGAAGAATAATATGGGTTGATTAACCAATTTGGTGCAGTTTTAAAAACAAATTACTAAAATGTGACCCTTTTGAAATATATTACCAGTATAGGTCTGTTTTGACTGTTGACCGGTCAAAGTCGCAACTTTGACAAGCAAAACTCAGTCCACGTCAGCTTTTTTCTTCTTTTTTTTGTAAAATTACACGTAGGCGGCCCACGTGGAAAATAAAACGCTATTATGAACTGCGAAACTCACAGGATTGCGCCACGTGGCACGATTGACGGGGACCTTCGTACCGCTTAACGAGGAAAGTACACGTGGCATCTCCCTATGTGTTCTGCATTTGCAAATAGCGGGATTCACCCGCATGCGACAAGTGGCCTGTCGCCTCCTCCCATGCCAATCGGACGGCGACACGTGGCGGCTAGGGGAGAACCCGCTGCTATGAATAGCGAGACTGCAGTAAAAAATTATTTTTGAATGCCTTTAAAAACCTCCGCAGCCCCACTTTGAAAGCAACTAAAAATAGTTTTGAATCCCCACATGAAAGCAACATAACTGAAGAGCGAAAGTGGATCTCAATTTCGTGTCTGAGGTGTTTTTGGCATATTAAAATTTAGGTAAAAAAAAATTTTGTATATATTTTGTAAAAATTAGTTACTTATTTAAATGATAATTGTACTGTTTGTCTGTTAAATAATAGAAAATTCCTTATTTTTAAGTTTTTTTTGTTTTGATACAATTTATAATATGTGCTTATATTTCAAATATTTATTTGACATTGTGTGTTAATTTATATGGTTTGTAATATATTGTAATTAATTTATTAATTATATGTTTTATTGTATTCTAAAGCAGCAATTTTATTCAATAAATGATTTAAAATTTTCAATTATGAATTTTATTGTATATTTTACTTAATTTTGACAATTATTTATGTTTAATTTAAGTTTATTTAATTTAATTTGTGTTTTGCATTTAATTTAATAGGTGACTATGTTAGTTTATGTTTTTGTTTATTTATTTTTTAATTTTTGTAATATAATTGTTTGTATGTGGTTAAGAAATATATATGTAATTATTATTATACGTTAAGAAATTATATGTGGTTAAATTTGTTGTAACATATTTTTATTTAAATGATAAAAAAAATAAAAAACTAGTTATGGATTTATTTATTTTGTTATTCAATTTGTAATATGCATTTATATTTCATTGATTATATGTATTATAGTATTTTTAGGTGGTGAATGTGTTTTTTGATAAATTATTTTATTTCTTTGATATATTATTGTTTTAGCATATATAATATTATTTAAAATTTTAGTTAATTACATTGAAAGTACGTAGTGTTTTTTAAAATTTACTCTCTTAATAAATATAATATGTTTGGGATTTTATTATTTAGGACGATAATAATAGAAAATATTTATTTATTTAGTTACGTATAACAAATTTATTAACTGATTATATTTTTTCTTGTTGATTGATTTACGTAGTGTTTTTTACAGATCTCCACAAAATGGCCTCTTCTTCATCTTCCAGTAGAAGCAACATTCATTCCGAACCAATTGATGATGACGTCTTATGGATGCAAAGTAAGCATGTTTCGCAATATGTGTGGAATGGTGAACTGGACTGCAGATTACTTGTTAGACGGGCCCTTCCTACACATAATGGAGTAGAAGGTGTTCCGGAAGCAATTATTGAATTTCTTAGTCAATCTGGCTTCTATTGGGTTGCCAGAATGGGTTTTTTAAGGGTCAACGCCGGTTTGGTGAATGCTTTGGTGGAAAGGTGGAGACCTGAAACTCATACATTCCACATGAGATTTGGAGAGTGCACGATCACTCTTCAAGACGTCGCAATTTTGTTAGGGCTTCCTATTGATGGGCTGCCTCTTATTGGGTCTACACAGCTTGATTGGGGAGCTCTGTGTGAAGAGTTGTTGAGTATTCGACCAGCGAACCTAGATGGTAGTTTTGTTAAACTAAGCTGGTTGGCTGAGCATTTTGATGACATTGGTCAACATGTTATCAATGAGGAACAGTTGCGGAGATATGCTCGGGGCATGGATCCTTAGATTCATTAGTGGTGCACTGTTAGTTGACAAATCAAGTAGTAAAGTCTCGTTACGATATCTTCAATTTTTACAAGACTTTAACGAGGCAAGGACTTATGCATGGGGGGTTGCTGTACTTAGCTGCTTATATCGCGAGCCATGTATAGCCACGAATTATAGGACGCAATCCATTAGTGGCATGTGCTTATTACTGCAACTTTGGGCGTGGGAAAGATTTCAACGTATAGCTCCAAAAAGAACACCCGACTTCATTGTTGGTCAACCCCTAGGGATGAGGTAACATTAATGTTATTAATATACACTTGTTATGATTTTCATATTTGGCTTAAATTGTTTATGACTCCATATTTTTATAGGTGGCTTCGACGTGGACATAGCCACATAGGAAACGATGATTTAATATCACACCGATGAGCGTTTGACATTATGAGGAGGCATGATATAAGTATCTATCTTGTATAGCCTGTAATTGTAATTCTAATTTGCTATACATGGTTTTAACTTAATTGTTCTTTGTAGATTGTTTGGGAGCCATACACTGAGGCTATTATGAATGCAATGCCTCTAGTATGCTGAGATGGACAAATTGTCTGGAAATCAGTTGTGCCACTAATATGTTTTAATGTATGTGAATTGTAACACCCCAATATTTTCCTTTAATTATTATTATTATTTGTTTGCCTTGTTTTTAATAAAATGGTATTTTGAGAAAAAGAAATATTGGGCTTTTAAACTGGGGTTTTATAATTAGAATGTTTTTAAAAGTTTTAAAACCCTTTTATTGGGCTTAGTTTTATAAGTCCAAAGTTAGGTTTAAGTATTCCTTAGGTTTCTTGAAAACCTAATCCTTTTCCTCATTCTTTCGCTTGTGCCTCCTTGGAGATACCGTGCCGTCAGAGCCTTTGCAGTCAAGAAGTGAGGAACCTTAGAAAGACGCTGCTGCACCGTTCACATCCTCTTGCTGGAGATCGCCTCTTTTCAAGGTAAGGGGGGAGTGAGTTATCTCGCTCATGGGTATGGCTTTGGTCGTGGGTAGAGGGGTTGGCCCTAGACCCCAATTGTTTGTGAATTATATGGTTGTGTACGTGCAAAGGGGAATGCGATTTTCCTCAAATTATTAATATGCTTTATGAAAATTCTATGTTTAATTTATATGGATTATCACGGATTGTCTTTTTAAAATCTGTATCTTGGATCCGCCCAGCGAGGTTGGATAGCCGCTGGGCGACCTTTCGTTCAAAACTACACTTCGCGTTGGCGCTAGGCGGGATGAACAATCCGCTGGGCGGGTTGGGTCTTGACGTGGACCCACTAGGCGAGGTGCACAACCCGCTGGGCGGGTTGGTTGCAGTGCAGACCTGTCGGGTGGGATATATAGCCGCCGAGCGGCTTTGCTGCTGGCACAACGAGCGGATACGATCTTGGCTATTTCGTTCTTTGTGCCTATAAATTCCTTTTTTTGCAGTTTTTAACTCATTGTTGTTTCTTTTTATGCCTTGTTAAGTTTATATTGTGTGACTGTTATTTACTTTGAGAAAATTGAGTGATATGAAATTGTGTTAATGTTTCATGATTAAAGCTTGTGAAAAGTTGTAAGTATTGTATGTGACCATGCATCATAACATTTGAGTTATATGATGAGGAAAGTATGTAGGAATCTGGCTGGTGGAGGCCATGATGGGTTGTCTAACTCTAGCCTTGGGGGTTATCTGATTGGGAAAACTCCAATCGTCCATGCTGATCCCATGAAGCCGGGGCGTACTGGCAAAACTGGGTAACCCTGACTAGTCGCCGGGAGATATCATACTAGTTAAGGGTGCGAGAGCCGAAGGCATCGGTACTGATGACGCTTCTTATGGCCGTGCATTTACTCCTAGTCTACTTTTCGACAAGTTTAAGAGGGTACCACATGTGCATAAGAAGTAGAAGCTAGGTATTGCATTACATATGTTTGTGTGCGTTCTGGTTTTTGCAAATTACTGTTAATTGATTATGTATGTGATGTGTATTCTACCTGTCTCCATTGTCATACTTTGAGCATGATGTGAGATGTATCTCACTCCCTTGTTTTTTGGTGTTTTCTGTATGTGTCTGTGATATACAGGTGACGTCCAGCAGGACCTTGGAAAGGAGTCTTAGAGTAGGGACATTGGCCTCATTGCAGTTATTTTACAGCTTCTTTTAGGTTTTGTCAGCTCTAATAGTAATGTGACATCGGGGTCTTAGTTATTTATTATTTTAGTTTTTAAACTTTAGACTAATAGTTTTACTTTTAAATTGGTTTATTTTATTTTATTTTATTTGGACTTGTATGGCCAACTATGGGCCACCATCATTTGGTTAATCAATAAAGCATCTTATGGAGTTTTAGTAAATGTGAGTTGTGCATGTGATGTCCTTTACCGTGTGAAGAAAAAGATTATAAACTATCGTTTTATTTCACAAATGAAAAGTATGTTATATTTTCATAATATTTATTTAATAATTAGCTTTAGGGTAAAGGATGTCACACTTAGTGGTATCAGAGCAGGTCGATCTTTCTGACCTATGTGTTATGTGTCTTCTATGTTTCCTATGTGTACTCTGAGAAGTTGTTTGATGTTGTTTGAGTTACACTAACTGTTTTTGATTGCTTCTTATGCCATAAATCCTAATTGCCTTGTCATGGAATATTGAGACTGGTCACCTCAATACTTCGTGTAATGTAGGTGGGAAATACGGCGAGTAAAAATTGAGTCTAAGAGCAGGTCGATTCATTTAGCTATGTGTGTTATGTATCCATTGTGTTTCCATGTGTACTCTATGGTTTATTTGTTGAATTTGTGTGTTGTGCTTGATTACTTTTGGCTTGTACAGGAAGTAATGGCTGCTGGTAGGAACGACCGTGCTATTGCTGATGCTCTTCATGCCTTAGCTCAGGCTGTAGGGAGGAATCAGAATAGAGAGGATGGAGCTGCTGAGTTTCATGGGTTGGATAGGTTCCAAAGGAATAATCCACCGACGTTCAAGGGGGGATACAACCCTGATGCTGTACAAAATTGGTTGCGGGAAATCGAAAAAGATATTTCGGGCCATGGCGTGCACAAATGCTCAGAAGGTGACTTTTGGCACCGTCATGCTAGCTGAGGAGGCCGAGTATTGGTGGGAGAATACCCGTCAACGCTTGGAAGCTGGAGATAGAGTCATCACTTGGGAAGTCTTCAAAGAGGTATTCTTGGAGAAGTACTTTCCCGAGGATGTCCATAACCGCAAGGAAATGGAGTTCTTAGAGCTTAAGCAGGGCAACATGACCGTGGCTGAGTATGCAACCAAATTCGAGGAGCTATCGAGGTACTTTCCTCATTACCATAACAAAGCTGGGGAGCGTTCTAAGTGCATAAAGTTCGTGAATGGCCTACGACCCGAGATTAAGCAAGCTATCAACTAACAGGAGATTCGCCAATTTCCTATATTGGTGAATAGATGCATAATCTACGACGAAGACAATAGGGCAAGAGCGGCACATTACAAAAGTGTGGGTCCCCCTCGTGAGAAGAAATTCAGTAACCAGAATTGTTGGAAGCCATACTCGATTCCATCTGGTAACCGTTTCAGTAATCAGAAGCTTATAGCGAGTCAGCCTGCTAGTGGCGCTAGTGGGGGATCAGTCCTTTTTACCCCACAAAGATGCAAGAAGTGTGGATGACCTTATCATTCGATATTCAAGTGGAAGGACAAGGAGGTGACATGTTTCAATTGTGGATAGAAAGGACACATTGGAAGGGATTGTCCAAATCCTAAGAAGGAGCTGCGTAGTAGGAGTCAGAGTTCGCAAGCCAGTCGACCGAAGGCCATGGGAAGAGTCTTTGCTCTTAGTGGTGTTGAAGCCTCGGAGTTTGATGACTTAATTCAAGGTACATGTCTCATAAGCGGAACTCCTTTAGTTGTACTCTTTGATTTTGGTGCAACTCATTCTTTTATATCCTATACTTGTGCTGAAAAATTGAAATTACCTATGTCCTTTTTGAAATTTGACTTAACTGTTGATACCCCTACTAGTGGTTCTATCATTACCTCTAATGTTTGTTTAAATTGTCCTGTGTTGATTTCTAATAGAGAGTTTCTGGTTGACTTGATTTGTTTGCCTCTTAATCAACTAGATGTTATTCTTGGTATGGACTGGTTATCTTCCAATCATGTCCTCTTAAACTACTTTGAGAAATCTATTGTGTTTGGTAAGCCAGTTGAAAGTAAGGATGCAGGATTCTTTACCGCCAACCAGGTAAAGGCGTCTTTGAAGGAGAACGCCCAAGTGTACATGATGTTAGCCACCCTGAAACTTGAGAGCAAGGTTGTGATTAGAGATGTGCCTGTAGTGAGAGATTTCCTTGAGGTATTCCCAGAAGATGTTTCTAGTCTACCCCTTAAGCGTGAGGTTGAGTTTTCCATAGATTTAGTGCCTGGAACTGGGCCTATATCTATAGCACCTTATAGGATATCTCCTTTAGAGTTAGCTGAGCTTAAGAAACAGTTAGAAGACTTGTTAGAGAAATAGTTTGTAAGACCCAGTGTGTCACCCTAGGGAGCGCCAGTTTTGTTAGTGAAGAAGAAGGATGGGAGTATGAGGTTGTGTGTAGACTATCGTCAGCTGAATAAGGTGACAATTAGGAATAGGTATCCTTTTCCTAAGATAGATGACCTTATGGACCAGTTGGTAGGAGCCTGCGTGTTTAGTAAGGTAGATTTAAGATCAGGTTACCATCAAATCCGTGTGAAGTCTGAGGACATCCCGAAGACTGCCTTTAGGACACGGTATGGTCACTATGAGTACTTGGTTATGCCCTTTGGCGTGACCAATGCACCTGGTGTGTTCATGGACTACATGAACAGGATTTTCCACCTTTATCTAGATAGATTTGTAGTGGTCTTCATAGATGATATCCTAGTGTATTCTACGTCTAGAGAGGAACATGTTGAGCATTTGACAGTTGTGTTGCAGACCCTTAAGGACAAGCAGTTGTATGCTAAGTTGTCTAAGTGTGAGTTCTGGTTAGATGAGGTTAGCTTCTTAGGACATGTCATATCTAGAGGAGGGATAGCTATAGACCCATCTAAGATAGAAGCTGTGTTAAGGTGGGAAGCCCTTAAGTCAGTTTCTGAGATTAGAAGTTTCTTGGGCTTAACAGGATACTATAGGAGGTTTATAGAGGGATTTTCTAAGAAAGCCATGCCTTTGACTCAGTTGACATGTAAGGGTCAAGCCCTTGTGTGGGATACCCAGTGTGAGGATAATTTCCAAGAGCTTAAGAGGAAGTTGACATCCGCACCTGTTTTAGTTTTGCCCAACCCGAGCGAGCCTTTTGTAGTGTATTGTGATGCATCTAAGATGGGCTTAAGTGGTGTGCTTATGCAGAGGGGGCAAGTGGTAGCTTATGCATCTAGGCAGCTTAAGACCCATGAGAGAAATTACCCTACCCATGATTTAGAGTTGGCAGCGGTAGTATTTGTGCTTAAGTTGTGGAGGCATTACCTGTATGGTTCTAGGTTTGAAGTCTTTAGTGATCATAAGAGCCTTAAGTACCTGTTTGACAAAAAAGAATTGAACATGAGACAAAGGAGGTGGTTAGAGTTTCTTAAGGACTATGATTTTGAGCTTAATTACCACCCAGGTAAAGCCAATGTAGTGGCTGACGCCTTGAGTAGAAAGTCCTTACACATGTCCGCGTTGATGGTTAGAGAGTTGGACCTCATAGAGCAATTTAGAGACATGAGCCTAGTATGTGAGGTTACCCTTATGAGTGTAAGGCTGGGTACGCTGAGAGTGGCTAGTGGATTGATAGATGAGATTAGGGAAGGTCAGAAATTCGATCCATTTTTGCTAGCCTAGTTAGAGTCCATAGCCCAAGGTAAGGAGAGTAACTTTAAAGTAGGAACGGATGGAGTCATTAGACTTCAGGATAGGATCTGTGTACCTAGAGTGTCAAAGCTTAGAAAGATGATCTTAAAAGAAGGCCATAGCAGTGATTTGAGTATCCATCCAGGAGCCACAAAGATGTATCAAGACCTTGAAAAGATGTTTTGGTGGCCGGGTATGAAGAGAGAGGTATCTAAGTTTGTGTATGCTTGTCTAGTGTGTCAGAAAGCTAAGGTTGAGCACCAAAAGCCATTAGGTATGTTGCAACCCTTGGACATTCCTAAACAGAAGTGGGATAGTATATCATTGGACTTTGTGGTGGGTTTGCCTAGAACCCCCAAAGGGTTGGATGCGATTTGGGTAATAGTGGACAGGTTAACCAAATCTGCTCACTTTATTCCAATTAACATTAGATACCCTTTAGAGAAGTTAACTACCTTATACATTAGTGAGATTGTGAGGTTGCATGGTGTGCCTTCAAGCATAGTTTCTGATAGAGACCCTAGGTTCACCTCTAGATTTTGGGAGAGTTTGCATAGGGCCCTAGGGACTAAGCTTAGATTGAGTTCAGCTTACCATCCACAGATGGACAGTTAGATTGAGCGAACCATCCAATCCCTAGAAGACCTTTTGAGGGCTTGTGTGTTAGAGCAGAGTGGTAGTTAGGATAGTTTCTTACCTCTTATAGAGTTCACCTATAACAACAGTTACCATTCTAGTATTGGGATGACACCTTATGAAGCCTTGTATAGGAGGAGATATAGGACACCTTTATGTTGGTTAGAGCCAGGTGAGAACCTCATTTTAGAACCTGAGGTAGTGCAACAGACTACTGAAAAAGTTAGGATGATCCAAGATAAGATGAGGATAGCTCAGAGTAGGCAGAAGAGTTACCATGATAAGAGAAGGAAAGCTCTTGAATTTCAGGAGGGTGATCATGTGTTCTTGAAAGTCACTCCGTGGACTGGGGTTGGTCGGGCATTGAAGTCTCGTAAACTTACTCTGCGTTTCATTGGTCCCTTCCAGATCCTAAAGAGAGTCGGTGAAGTCGCCTATCAAATTGCTTTACCTCCGTCTCTTTCAAACCTTCATAGTGTCTTTCATGTTTCCCAACTCAGAAAATATGTTCATGATCCGTCACATATAATTGGGTTGGATAATATCCAAGTGAAGGAGAACCTGACTTTTGAGGCATTGCCATTGCGAATTGAGGACCGAAGGGTGAAACAGCTAAGAGAAAAGGAAATTCCCTTGGTCAAGGTTGTGTGGGGAAGAGCCACAAAAGATAGTGCAACTTGGGAGTTAGAGAGCCAGATGAAGAAGTCTTATCCAGTGTTGTTTGCTTTAGGTAAATTTCGAGGTCGAAATTTCTTTTAAGGAGGGGAGAGTTGTAACACCCTAATGTTTTTCTTTAATTATTATTATTATTCGTTTTCCTTGTTTTTAATAAAATGGTATTTTGAGAAAAAGAAATATTGGGCTTTTAAACTGGGGTTTTATAATTAGAATGTTTTTAAAAGCTTTAAAACCCTTTTATTGGGCTTAGTTTTATGAGTCCAAAGTTAGCTTTAAGTATTCCTTAGGTTTCTTGAAAACCTAATCCTTTTCCTCATTCTTTCGCTTGTGCCTCCTTGGAGATACCATGCCGTCAGAGCCTTTGCAGTCAAGAAGTGAGGAACCTTAGAAAGACGCTGTTGCACCATTCGCATCCTCTTGCTGGAGATCGCCTCTTTTCAAGGTAAGGGGGGAGTGAGTTATGTCGCTCATGAGTATAGCTTTGGTTGTGGGTAGAGGGGTTGGCCTTAGACCCCAATTGTTTGTGAATTATATAGTTGTGTACGTGCAAAGGGGAATGCGATTTTCCCCAAATTATTAATATGCTTTATGAAAATTCTATGTTTAATTTATATGGATTATCATAGATTGTCTTTTTAAAATCTGTATCTTTGATCCGCCCGGCGGGGTTAGATAGCCGTTGGGCGACCTTTTGTTGAAAACTACACTCCGCGTTGGCGTCAGACAGGATGAACAATCCGCCGAGCGGGATGGGTCCTGACGCGGACCCGCTGGGCGGGTTGGTTGCGGCGCAGACCCGCCGGGCGGCTTCGCTGCTAGCACAACGAGCGGATACGATCTTGGCTATTTCGTTCTTTGTGCCCATAAACTCCTTTTTTTGCAGTTTTTAACTCATTGTTGTTTCTTTTTATGCCTTGTTAAGTTTATATTGTGTGACTGTTATTTACTTTGAGAAAATTGAGTGTGATATGAAATTGTGTTAATGTTTCATGATTAAAGTCTGTGAAAAGTTGTAAGTATTGTATGTGACCATGCATCATAACATTTGAGTTATGTAATGAGGAAAGTATGTAGGAATCTGGCTGGTGGAGGCCGTGATGGGTTGTCTAACTCTAGCCTTGGGAGTTATCCGGTTGGGAAAACTCCAATGGTCCATGCTGATCCCATGGAGCCGGGGCGTACTGGCAAAACTGGGTAACCCTGACTAGTCGCCGGGAGATATCATACTAGTTAAGGGTGCGAGAGCCGAAGGCATCGGTACTGATGACGCTTCTTATGGCCGTGCATTTACTCCTAGTCTACTTTTCGACAAGTTTAAGAGGGTACCACATGTGCATAAGAAGTAGAAGCTAGGTATTGCATTACATATGTTTGTGTGCGTTCTGGTTTTTGCAAATTACTGTTAATTGATTATGTATGTGATGTGTATTCTACCTGTCTCCATTGTCATACTTTGAGCATGATGTGAGATGTATCTCACTCCCTTGTTTTTTGGTGTTTTCTGTATGTGTCTGTGATATACAGGTGACGTCCAGCAGGACCTTGGGAAGGAGTCTTAGAGTAGGGGCATTGGCCTCATTGCAGTTATTTTATAGCTTCTTTTGGGTTTTGTCAGCTCTGATAATAATGTGACATCGGGGTCTTAGTTATTTATTATTTTAGCTTTTAAACTTTAGACTAATAGTTTTACTTTTAAATTGGTTTATTTTATTTTATTTTATTTGGACTTGTATGGCCAACTATGGGCCACCATCACTTGGTTAATCAATAAAGCATCTTATGGAGTTTTAGTAAATGTGAGTTGTACATGTGATGTCCTTTACCGTGTGAAGAAAAAGATTATAAACTATCGTTTTATTTCACAAATGAAAAGTATGTTATATTTTCGTAATATTTATTTAATAATTAGCTTTCGGGTAAAGGGTGTCACATGAATGGCATCAACCCGATAGAGTGATGAGACAATTTGGTCTTCGACAACCAATTCCACATCCTCCGCTTCAGCCACAGGAGTTACATGTGTTGACTTTGCGTGGAAAGACTAGTGAAAATTGGCATAACATATTGGCACCAGCGATCAACGCATGGAATCACAAACACGAACTACAAGTTCATGACACCGGCCCGCAAGTAGGAAGTTTGGGTCACAATTCCGAGTACATGAGGTGGTACAGACGGAAAACAAAGATGGTTGTGGACCCGAAGAACGCTAAAGCAGCAACTTTGGTAACATGACTTACGTAAATTGACTTGTAATATTTTTTTTGATATTGAAGTCGTTGTGTGTCTAATTTTGTTTTTTCTACAGGGAGAGGTAGGGGAGACATTAACATACATGGTCTCCGAGGAAGGCAGAGGTACGTGGGAGGTGGACGACCTGGTGCCTTATGTTGAGAAAATCATGATTTTAGCTGACGTAGAAGATAGCGTAATTGAGGCTGCTTCGCTAGCTCCACCTCCTCCACCGATACTCGATACACAACAATTTCATATTCCTGGGCATCGTGTTGAATCGCAAGGGCTTGGAAGAAGGAGAAGGGTTGTTGAGGGCAAAACATATGATTTTTCGACAATGTCTCAACGTCAACCTGGGATGTATTACACACCTGCACAATTTGTACATTATCCCAGTTCACAATCCATGTACTATTATCCTTCTCAGCAACAGGCTGATGCTGGAACTTCGCAACAACACCCTCCTCATGCTCATCCATCAACATCGAATTTCACAATGGATCAACTATTTGGGACTCCGCTCTCGACACCGAGTCCAAACATGCCTTCGCCATATGTAACCCCAAGTGCCCCACTATATAATATACCTGGATCTCCATGGTTACAAGGGATGGATCATGTAATGGGTGTAGATCTACGTGCCCAATTTTCGTCAGAGGCAGATAATGCTAGTCAACTATCTGCGACGAATGCTGTTGCTACAACAGATGATGTACGACCAGCAAGAAGAAATCCCACACGAATTGCTAGAAACTGGTCACGCCCTTGTGTTCTGACACCTCCAAATGAGGGTCACGAACATTTGGCAGATGATACTTGTTTTTTTTAAGTTCTACGGTCGTTGTATCAGTTTATTGTACATAATATTAATATTTTATTGACCATATTCGACGATGTTGTCGTCCATGTTGATTTACTAGGTGTTGATAATTAAGTTAATAAATAGAAAAACACATTTATGAACAAATCAAAAATGGTAACAACAATATAGCATTTTAAAGAGAAAGTTTAAAAATTTCATAAATTAACATTACAAAAATTGTTATGAACTAAATGTTTTCTTCATTACTTTGCTCGGAATTGCCTGTCTGTGCTTGTAATGGACAATTGTGCCTATTATGGCCTTCCCGTCCACATCTACGACATCTCTGTCTGGGTTGTGATTCAACCCAATCCATTTCATTTCTGATTCTTGTTGATTTTGGTCGACCTTTTCCACGAATGGTTGTTGGGTCCGGGACAAGTACCCATTGCTCATCATCGGGTAGCATAGCTTCTTCATTACCCAACGGCCACCACTGTGCTGAATATGCATGTAGTATGTACTTGTTTGTGTATACTAGGTCTGTATTGGTTGTAGTCAACGCTAACTACACTGCACGCAGCATTAACATGGGAACATGGATAATGAAATGCAGTAAAGCATCCACATTGACAATAATGTTCGTTTAGGTTAACTATCCATTTCTGACCGCCACGCTGAGTGAAAGGATTAAATGCCTCCTTAACCTCAAACAGTGTTGACTGGATGTCGTATCTACGAACCTGGTGAGAAGATGCTTCCTCAACATTTTTTCAAATCGCCTCAACTAACTTGGCACAATATATATTGCCAGTTGACAAATTTGTCCTCACTTGAGACCCTCGCTGTACAAAGTACTCAACACATCGACTGTATGTTGACTTTACCAAGGCAGTTATTGGAATGTTCCGACAATCCTTCAAGACCTTATTGACGCATTCAGATAGGTTCGTGGTCATGTGGCCGAATCTATGGCCTTCCACATCGTATACCATACTCCACTTGTCAACAGAAATGGCACTTATCTATCTATCGACATCTGTGCTACACTCGCGAAATGTTTGTAGTTTTCTGTCAAAAATGTGTTTGCATGGAGTATATCCTACAATAATAAAAAAATAAAATTTGTTATTGAAAATATGATCATGTTAAAAAAAAAATTGTGAAGTTAAAGGTTATAAACTCACAACATACCTAGATTAACCAACATTTTTTTTGTTTTCCATTCTTGAAACGATGATTAAAATTGTTTGCAATATGTCGAATACAATACATATGATAACCATGTGGAGGTTGCCATCCAAGGGCCTCATTCTGCACAGCAGACTTTATGCTACAATGTTGATCAGAAATTAGACATATGCCATGTTTATCCGTGACATGCAAACATAAATGCAACAAAAACCACGACCACGCTTGTAAAGTCTCGCCCTCAACCATAGCAAATGCAAGAGGAAGGACATTACTGTTGCCATCTTGTGTTGTGGCAATTAACAAGGTTCCACGGCACTTGCCATACAAGTGTGTTTCGTCGACTTGTATTAGTGGCTTACAGTAGCGGAAGGCATCACCACATTGCTTGAATGTCCAAAAGACTCGATGGAATTGCTGATAACCGCGAATGAGTTGATTACCAACAAAAAATTCATCGTGGAAAAGTTGGTAATACGTACTTGGCACATTCCCTTGCATATACTTAAGCCACCTTGGAAGCATAGCATATGACTCATCCCAATCTCCAAATTCACGGACTATAGCTTTCTGTTTGGCCTTCCGTGCCTTCCTATATGTCACCTTGTAACTCGTCATAACTGTTATTCTCTCTTGAATCAAACTTATTTTTAGGGATGGATCTTTAGAGATCATTCTTGCACATAAAAAAAGAATTTCAAATATATATTTTTCATATTGATTCACAAAGTCAAATATGTAAACTTGCAATATACCTTGTACGCATGAACAAATGAATTCAGAATCTAACTTGTCATGATCTTGTGTTAGTGACAAATTCAAGCATGTATGTGGCCTACCACATTGGCTGACAACCTAAGTATCTGTTTTTTTTTTATAAAATTGCCCTCATATACCACAGACAACCGTCGTCCTTATTTGGGCATTTGCAAATCAACTTCGTGGGCTTGGACTCAACAACAACATACGTTTGATGCAACTTCATTGCATAATGTTTTAATGCATTATGTATAGCTTGTTTGCTCTCAAATTGTAACTCGACATATAATTCTTCCCTGACACTCCAGCCAATAGAAACGTCTAAGGATGACATCTCCTCCTGATCAAGGTGACTCCAATTAATGTTTGTATAGTGGGAAGAATCACACCAAAATGGACGTTGAGTTGCACCCCCTGCATAAATTTGAAAATATTAACAATAAAAATTTGACATCAAATATAAAATAAAATAAAATAATTATAAATATTGTGTATGACTATTTTATGTAATAATTTTTAATTATCTATTTGTATTTAACTTCATGAATAAACATTAACTACGTATGCAATAACATAATGGTATTATGTAAGATAAAAACATACCTTCCTCAGATTGATATATTGACAATGGTTCAATCATGCGACTTACTTCAATGGACACTGTCTCATCATCTGTGTCAAACGATTCATCATCAGGAATATCATCACTGGATGATTCCTCAACATATGACTGTGACACATAATAGTCGTCGTTGTCATCATCATCGTCGTCATCTGCTTCTACTTGTCTTTGCATCCCAGATTGTGCCAATGACTGATTACAAGACAAATTCTGATCACTAGACACGCGAGAATTTATTCCACCACCTTCTAACGGAATCATAAAACTACCAACAACTTCCACTTCAACATACATTTCTATACTGACATTTCATTTTGTTGCTGAAATGCATGAATCATGCATTCTATGTCTTCATCATCACATATTTGTAATGCATTGTATTTGCCTTCGCCTTTTGAAATTAAAAACCTACATGTAACAGAAGATATAACTTGATTTGCCTGCAATTTAAATTTGTCATGAATTTTTTGCTTTAAAAAATTAAAACTAATGCCATGTCTAATTTGTGTTGCTTTCTTTGTCCCTTCGAACGTTACTCGTTCAACACCTTCATACATCCTTCTATTTATATACACAAATGCTACAATTGAATTCATGATTTTGTACGATGTACCTACAAAAAAAAGTCATATCAACTCAATAATAAATAAAACATGAAATAAATATATTTTTTTTAAATGTAAAAGAAAATTATTATATATATTTTTCACATAATATAAATATAATATTACACAAAAAATATAAAAAAGTTACATAAATATAAAGTGATTAAAAAAACATAAAAAAAATACATAACTACAATGGAAAAGTCGTATTGTAAGCCGAAGGCAGAAGGGAAATTTATAGGACTTAAAACACTATTTAGACTTGCGGAACTCATAGGATCGTACCACGTGGCGCAATCCTGTGAGTTCCGCAATTCAGAATAGCGTTTTACTTTCTACGTGGGCCGCCTACGTGTAATTTTACAAAAAGAAAAAAGAAAAAAGCTGACCTGGACTGAGTTTCGCTAGTCAGAGTTGCGACTTTGACCGGTCGACGGTCAAAATAGACCCATGCTGGTAATATGTTTCAAAAGGGTCCCATTTTGGTAATTTGTTTTTAAAACTGCACTAGATTGGTCAATCAGCCGAATAATATGCTAATTCTCTCTGATGTGATCGTTTTAATCACCATACAGCACCTCTCATTTTCTCACACATACAATAACGGACTTAGAGGCCAGCAAACCACTCTTTCTCTCTCAGTAATAGCTTTTAGCGCCTCCAAATCCTTCTCTCCTCACCATAAACAATTAAACACTGACCCTCTGAGTATCATGATGTTAAAATGGGTCAATCTAACCTATTCTTAATTCCTTAAATAATAAGTTGGGTTGAGTTGAATTGACTAGTCAATTTATTAAAAAAATTATAAATTATTTAATTTTTTAAATTTTATGATCAAATATAAAATTAGAAAAAGAAAAAATGTTATAATTAATAAATAAAAAAATTACTTAATAAAAAATAATCAAGTTATCATAAACTTTAAGTAATAATTTTTATTTATCATAAATTCTAACAACCACTAAAATCTATCTTTTTGTTTTGGAACTTAACATATGACATATTTAAATAAAAAACTATAATTTTAAATATTACATGAACTATAATACAATTTCAACTCAAAGGCTCAACTTAAAAAAAAACCTTAGCAGGCTAACCCAACCCACTTCAACCCGTTATTTAGCTTGTTGAATTGGTGGGTTAAATTAATTGAGTTATACGGGTTAAAGGGTTAAACCACATAACCCAACCTATTCTGTTTTATTGGGTTATACTGGTTCATCCGCCATATAGCCACTGCTACCGATTACTTCCACACGGACCTTCACTTTTTTCCCTCACACGTTCACTCACAAAATATTCACTCTGACCTGAGGCACATTAAAAAAAAAAAAAAAAAAAAAACCTCTCATCTCTTATCAGTATTTTTAAAATCAGATTGATTATTAAACTGGTTAAGATATTGATTCAAGATTCAATAGTTTAATTATAATTAAATTATAATTAAATCGATATTAATAAAATAATAATAATAATAATAATTAAATAATACATAAAATAATATTAAAAAAATATAACCTCAACCAGGCTGCAGCAACGTTTCGCATTGCCTGAGCTCAACAACCATAGCCCTGCGTCAAATCCCACCGTGCCACAAAAAAAAATTAAAAAAATCCCTGTTCAGTTATTGCATGTTGTGCCCATCACCTAGCGCCATTGATGGGGCGTTCAAGCTTAGTCTTGACTGATTTTCACTACCATCAACCAAACCATCCAGTTTTTGACGCAAACCAGCAGTCGCGCCATAGCAATACCACCACACAAAGTGCATATCAGCGAGCCAACAACAAGCCCACCACACCACTAGTTCAACCTCGCAGACACAGTGACACTAGTTCCCCTGTAAGCCAGAAGCGCCAAACACCTGCTCCCCAAGATGGCCAACCTCTATTGCCACATTCAAGATTTTCACCTACTTGTTGGTTAAGCATCTGGTCCCCTCTTTCTCTGATTGTTTTGTTGTTTTCTTTGCTTTATCACTTGCTTGTATTTTAGTGAGTGTGCTGTTGCATTTGTTTCTGATATGAGTGTGCTGAGGGGAGTTCTTGCTACGGGTACATGGGATTTGACTTGTTTGTTAGCATTTCTCTGGTTTTGGAAGGATATGGGTTTGTTATTTTTCTACGATTTTAGTTAGCATTTAAGGTCTCTGGTTCGGTATCATATAGTCTCCCTGCAAGTCCATTTTATAGTGTTGCTGCATTTTATTTTGTCTTTTTCCTTCTTCGGAGTCCCATTCATATTCTGTGAGTCATTGCGTTAGCCTGTTAATTTGATTGCAGTACTATGTGTGTGTGTTTTTCTTTAGAAAAAATTTAAGTACAATTTCTTAGGTATTTTTAGTGTTATTATTCAATTAAAATTAGAGTTTTATTTCAATAATTTGCATATATAAATTATTGAAATGAAATTTTAATTTTAATTAAAGAATAGTACTAAAAACATTCGAGAACTGCGTCTAACTTTTTTTTTTCCTCTTATACTTTGCTTTAATTGTTTCGATTCGTTTGTGTGCCGTGACCTTTTGCACTCCTTATTGTTAATACTAGCTACTATACGCTCGGCCCAACTCTTTTTTGCATAGTTTGTTTTTAAGTTATTATAGCAGAGCGCTAACTTTTTGATATTAAAATAAAATGAATTCCTAAAAGAGAATAAAGGTCATACATTGACAGTGTAAAGTAGTTTTATATTATTATTTAATCACAAAACACCATTTATTATAAGTTTGTTGATTTTTATAATAAATACTTTAAAAGTTATATTAATGGTGGTTTGTGATTGGATGACAGTATAAAACTACTTTACATTGTCAGTGTATGACCATTAAACTCTTCTTAAAAAACACAAAATAATATTAATGTTATTATCCCCATCTTTTTTTTCCCCTTTTCAGTCCTAATAAAACTAATTTCTAAAAAAAAATATGAGCTTTTTTCTCTCTTGCCCTTGTTTTGATTTTTTATCTTATTTTGCTTTTTATTGAATTTGCGCTAAAAATTAATTCTCAAAAGCCTATAATAATAATAACAACAACAACAACAATAATAATAAAATCAGCATTTTTTTTTGTATCTATAAAATTAGTTGAGAGTTTAATTTTTAAATTAAAACTGAAACACTTTTTTTAAAAAAAAAATCATCATAAAATTTAAAGATAACCACTTTGAAAGTACTTTTTATTTAGTCATTCAGTAAATTTGACACATCTGAGTTAGACAACTTGGTGATGTCAAATTTAACAAGTAAAAAAAATCAAACAAAAACATCAACCCACAAAATGCTTTTCTATCAAAAAACTATGTGAGTATGATTCTTCATTATACTGGAGGATATGTAAGAGCATGAGACCACTTTTATTGATCTCAAAAATAATAAAATTTACTCTTTTTCAAAAAAATAAAATATTTTCTTTTTTTAATAAAATTCTCAAAATAAAATTTGTAAATAAATAAAATAAAAATATTTTTGCTTAGAGGCATGATAAATACTTTTAAAGTTATCCAATTTTGCGCATTTAATTAGGGGTAATCATTTTCATGACGGATGTCATAGGGTACTAGCACTTTCCTTACGCGTAACCGACTCCTGAATTCATTCTTTTTGGTTCGAGACTATTTTCTTTTAGGTTTTCCATACGTTTTCCCTTAGGCTATGTTTTGATTGATGGTAAAGAGTAGATAGATGGAGTGGAAGGGGAAATTGTTCATTGTTTGGTTTGTAAAAATAGGAATGGAACATAATGGAAGAAGGTGAATCATGATCCATTCTATTCCATTACCTAACTCTAATTTTCTTCTCCTTCAAATTTGGAGTGTATTTGATGGAACAAAGCTTTTAAATTATGAATAACTTTTTTATCTTTACAATTTTTATCTTAATCATTAGTCTCTTAAGGATAATATATTTAAAATAAGGATAATTCCATTATAAAATATGCAAACAATGGAATGTCATTTTTATTTTATTCCATTCCAATCCATTTTATTCCATTATATTTTGATTCATTTCATTCTATTTTCTATCACCAATTCAAACGTAGCCTTAATAAATTATGGTGACAACTCCTTTAATTTTTGTCTTTTATTTTTCATAGTCTCATTGTGACTCAGGTTGCAACATATATATATTTAAGATAATAACAACAACAACAACAATAATAATAATTTATATTTATAACAAAGAAAATTTCCCTTTTTGATATCTACTTTTTATCATACTATTCTATTATTTAATTATTTTATAAATTGTCTACTATTTTATTCTTTAATTATTTTTAAAACCACTCACTATACTCTTTTCTCTTTTTATTATTTTTTAAAAGATAAAGAGAGACACCCTAGCAATAATAACTAGTAAGAATAATAACAAAATAAAGAAAAAAATCAGATGCAAACAAAAGGTTATCATTCGACGCTCTTTCTTATGTCTCCTAGCTTTTTGCCTTTTTACCTACAAAGATCAGTGCACAGGTCTTGTCACTTTAAGGCTGTGTTTGGTTTGAGAAACAGAAGAGGAGGTGAAAAAATTATTAAAATTTATGTAAATTTTTTTTATTTGTTATAAGAGAAGTAGTTGAAAAATTTTGTACCATAAAAATAAGTTTTACTATTTATTTTCATTTTATTTCTCATATACTTTTATTTTTTTTTTATTTTTTTTTATTTTTCATCTATTTTTCTCTTATTAAATAATCTAAAATTTCAAATTATTTTTTATTTATTTCTCATCTTCTAACTTATTTTCTTACCCATTTTTTTCTTATATATTTTTTTCATTTCTACCCAACAAAGGCTAAAAAAACAAAAGGTTACCACCACGCTGCAACCACTTTTTCTTCCGTACAATAGACTTTCATTTTTTTTTTTTTTCTGGAAAATGTTTCTTCGACTCTCGTATCTATCTACACGTGAAGAGAAAAAAAATAAAAAAGAAAAAAGTGATAAATGTAAGAATAATGACATCTGGACACTCACTAAATACAAATATTCTACCAACACCTCATTTTTTTTTATTTCTCTCTTCTTGTCATTACATCACTAATCATATTAATTACTTATTTTTATTTTCTTTCTATCTCTCTCCAAGTGTGGACACCCATAGGGTGTGCAAGAATCATTTTCTTAGATATAATAGATATATGGTATGACAAAAAAAGAGAAATAAAGATAAATTAAGAATATTAATGGGGTGTTTATAGGTGTGAAAAAATAATTTTCTTAGAAGTAATAGATATATAATATGACAAGGAAAAAGAGATAAAAATAAATTAAGAATATTAATGGGGTGTTTATAATGTTTGGATGTGCAAAAATCATTTTCTTAGTTGTAATAGATATATTATATGACAAGAAAAGATTGATAAAATAAATTAAGGATATTAATGGTGCATTTATAATGTTTGGGTATGCAAAAATTATTGCTAAAAAATAGAATAATTTTTAGACATTTTATTTTTCTAAACACCTAATTAATATCTATCACTCTTTTTTATTTTCTTTTTTTATCATATCATAACACTTATCATATTTATATTTTTTTTCTCTTTTATTTCTTCTTTATTAAGTGTCAAATACATGTTAATTTGTGTGTCCAAAAAACATTTTTTTTTTAAAAAACAAAGCACTCTCACTATCTGAACCGCAGCATGGTTCACTGCAACTGCCCACTCTCATTAATTATTTCGTTTGTATTTTTTCCACTGCATAGACCCACAGACAGGCCCTACATCGTCCTTATCCTCACCATCAGAACACACACACATATATTCACCACGATCCTCACTTTTGCTCTCAAATTGATCCTAAACACGCCACACTCAGGTCAGCACTCTGATTTTTCTTTCACACACACACTCACCTTTGGGTCTTAATTATGCTTCAACCAGCACCCTGTCAGTCCCATGTACATATATATCAGTGACCCAGGCAGACACAGGCCCACGTCGCACCACACCACTGTTCACCTTTCGCCCAAGCTCCAACTCCAACTCCAACTCCAACTCCAACTCCAGCCATAACCACAAACCACCTCTGCTCCTTCACTACAGTCACACATAGGTACGTACGTTCCATCACCTAACACACTGAACTACCGCGCCTTTTTCGCTCTTTGCAAACCCATACCCTCACTCTCTCTGTCATAATCATCATTTGACTCGCAGGCCACCATTAATCTTCATCCCAACAGCATCATATCACGTCCTCTCTAACCAACCATAGTGAACGAGGAACCACCCGCAGCAGCAAACCAGCGAGGTAAAATATATTATGCTATTTTATTCTTTATTATTATTATTATTATTATTATTATCTTTTGTGCTAAAATATCATTTTCTAGTTTAAGTCTTTCGCTATTCAGAATTGACTGGGCATATTGCAGCTTTTTTTCAGACGAGACTTAAGGATATTTTTATCTCAACAACCTATTTTTTTTGTTTTTATTTTTCATTTTTTCGGTTGGTCTAACTATTATTTATCACTCATTTATTTTTTGTAATTCACATATCTCACTTTTCTAATTAATAACTCTAAAAATTTTATAAAATAGGGTCTACAAATAGTTTCACATATTTATATTTTATCAACATTGATTTTTCTCAACAGTTATTTATTTGTTTTCTGTTATATAAACCTTTTTTAACTTTTATTTATAGCATCTTGACCCTACACGCGATAACAAGCATCTTTCCATCAAATAACATGTGAAAAAATTCCATTAAACAAGCATCCATGCTTAAATAATCACCCGTGCTTTGTTATTGTTAAGATCTCTCCCTATGTCTTTGTTTGGAAAGGAGAAAATAAATAGATAGAAAAAAAAATAAGTAAGAAATAAATTAAGAGATGAAAAATAAATAAAAAATAATTTAAAATTTTAAGTTGTTTGATAGAAAAAAAATAAATAAAAAATAAAAAAAAGATAAAGAGATAAATAAAAATAAGTAAAAATAGAATAAAAATAAATAATAAAACTTACAAATTTTTTTTAAAACTTTTTACTTATTTCTACTCAACTAAGCCACTTTTACTTTTAAAAATTTTAAAAAAAATTCTCTCCTCTCCTTTCCATTCCATTGTACCAAATAAGGCATAAAAGTTGCGTTTCATTAAGACGCGGTACTTGATAGCAAGATCCGGCCCTACGTTGCTTGTTATTTTATTATTATTATTTTATTGTTTATTTTGCTTTTGCCAATAGTTAATGTAAATTTGATGTATTGTTTCTTTTCTTTTTTAGATTTACGTTGTGATCTCTTGCGTTCCTTTTACATTATTTATTTAAGTTGAATTTTTTTATCCATTTTTATTTTTATTAGTTTTAGTCAAATTTTCTTATTTATTTTGATTCTGTTTTTCTTAGTTTAGTTAGGATTAATATTGAAACTTAATTTTTTTATAAACGTGTTTTTAATTTAAGAATAAATATGTCAAAGAATTAGAAGGCCATTTAATTTGTTTAATATTATTATTTTGTGTGCTCTTTTTATTTGTTTGTGACGCAAACTTAATTATAACTTTGGTGTTGCTTTGCATTGACATATCTGTTTATTGTGAAATATACATATCTTATTAAAATCATAAATCAATTATTTAAATGTTTTTAAATATAAAAAAAATGAATGATTAGTGATGATTATTTTGGATTAATTTCCTATTTAATTATTATGAAAACTTAAGATTATTAGTGACAATAATTTTGGATCTTTTTCCTTTAGTTATTGTGAAGACCTTGCCATGATCCTCATTGTTAGAGTTATGAGGTTTTGTGTTATTTGAAATTTGAATAAGTTTTAGACAAGATATTTGTTATTGTTTCAAATTTTATCTTTTATGTTTTTTTTTTAATTAACTAATGTTAACCCAAATAAGTCAATAGCATATGAGATTTTTTTAGGAATTTCAAATTGTTTGTAAGCCTATACATCAATGTTTTAAAACTTCGATCGGACAGACCAGCCGGACCGATTCAATCGAAAACCGAACACATATTCGGTCCAATCAAGCTATTTGATTGGATATGTCCTTGACTCGGTAATGATGTCATTAAACTTGCAAAAAATCGATAAAAGTTGGATTGAACCGATCACTCACCAGACATGCTTTTGTTTGTCAGCATTGGCTTGACGTACACTATATCACTCCACCATGTCAATGGTGAGAAAATATAGAAAAAAAATAGGTGAGATGAAAGAAGTTTGAGACAGAAAGGCGAGTAGATTGGAGAAAAAAACAGATTAATAGAAAAGAGAAGTATGGTGTAATGAAATAGAGGAAAAAGGAAAAAGAAACACAGAGGGAAAGAGACGGAGAGTCTCACCATTGAAAAGCAAAGAAGAAATTTAGAAAACTGAAGAAAATTGAAAATATGGGCTTAAAACTTGAAAGTCATAGACACGTGCCACCAAGTGCATTGAATAAAAGCTGTTTTTCAGCTGCTGTGCATTGTTTCTTGTAAGAAAGTGCAGTGCAGAAGTGGCACCTTGTTTCTCGTAAATAAATGAAGTGACTTTTAGTATTATAATCACAATATTGGACACAAATTTGTAAAATTGTGTTAGTAAAATTTTAAAGAGTTGAGTTTTGAATCCTTACAGGGATAACAACTTCTCACAAACCATTAGGCCAAACAATTTCATTATTATATAAGTATCACATTTATTATATATATAAACTTTTACATGGGTTTATGCAGTTCAACTAATAATTCATTAGTTTAACTAGTGATTCAGTATCCTAATCGAGTCAGTCACTGTTCCAAGTTGTAAAACACTGCTATAAATAGATTTTTTTTTTTATGAATTTTAATGACATTTTTTATTTTATTTTAATCTCTTCATTTTTCTACAATTTCCAATATTTTTATATTTTTTCATAAAAGATTTCCAACACTTACTTTTCTTCTCAGATTGATCCTGAACGTCCCAGACTCCGCTCAGCCTCTGATTTTTCTTGCACACGCTCACCTTTGGCTCTTTATGGTTTAACCAGCCAGCACCATGAAAGCCTGGCCACGCCATCCCCTCACTCTCTGTCATCACCTAAACACATTGAACTACCATATCTCATCCGGTCTTCGCCAAACCATCCCTTCACTCTCTCAATCATAATCATCATTTGACCCGTAGGCCACCATTCTTCATTCCAACAGCAGTGACCTCCTTTCTAACCAACGCTAGTGAACTAGGAATCACGTGCAGTAGCGATACGAACCTCTAGGAGCAGCAAACCAACGAGGTAAAATAAGTTACATGCTTTTTTTTTTTTAGTTTAAATTAATTAGTATGTCATAGGCCATTTTTTATTCCCATGCTAAGAGGGTCAGAAAGTGATGGGAAAATGGGAAGTTATTAACAATGTTTTTAAAATTAGACTTATCATTGAATCGGTCAAGACATTGATTCAAGGTTCGATGGTTTAATTGTGGTTGAACGGATATTAATAAAATAATAATAATTAAATAATACATAAAATAATATTAAAAAAAACATAATATCATAATTTTATAATACTAAAAATTAAAAATAAAACATAATTTTATAGGTTCTTTACATTTATAATATTTACAAAAGTGTAAATCAAATATGTCATGATACTTAAGTATAAGTTTTAACTATACACATCAACATTTATTAATAAAAATAAGTTTATATTTAAAATAAAAAGAAAATGATAAACACCTTAGGTTGGTTTTTATTTTTTTAAGAAAAAAATCAAAATAATAGTGTATCAATCATTCTTCTTTGACCACTTGTGAACTGATTTTTGGTCGATTTTGACCAGTTTTGCTAGTTTTTGATCGATTTTTCGGTTATTTGACTTGTTTTTTAGGTCGGTTTTGTGGTTTATTTGAACCAGTCAGGTGACCAGTTCATCAGTTTTTCAATTCGGCCGCCTAGTCTAGTCCGATTTTCAGAACATAGGTTTTTATCTATCACACCTGTAACTTCCATTTCTACCTATTTTTTATTTAAATTATTTTTAATTTTAAAAATGTTGCTAGGAATAAATATACCTAGGAATAACATTCAATTAGAATATTTTTAAGAATGTTATGTGATCCCTAGAAATGTAAAATGATACCTTGAAACAAGTGTCTCCTAAGGTCTTTAAAACTGTTACAAATTGTCATTTTTTGTCAATTTTAACTTGCCATAAACGAATGTCAAGGATTTAATTACAAAAACTTTATAAAATCAAAATCCCAATTACAAATTTTTAGTTTAAAAATTTAATTAAATTTTTTAAAATAATTTAGGGACCAACTGATTAATTTAACCTTTTTTATTATTATCTCTTATGCTAAAATATCATTCACTTGTTTGAGTCTTTCACTATTCAAAATGTACTGATCATGTTGCAGCTTTTTTTTAGATGGGACCTAAGTTATTTTTATCTCAACAACCCATTTTTTTTGGTTCTTAAATCAATCCAACCATTATCTATTATTCATATTTATTTTTTATAATTTAAGTAATTCACATCTCCAATCGACAATTCTAAAACTTTTGTTGAATAAGTCTTGCAAATAACGTCACATCCCTATATTTTATCAATATTAATTTTGTCAACAATTATTTATTTATTTTTTATTATATACACTCAAGGCTGACCCAATGTTAAGTGAGTCCTAAAGCAAATGTTGAAAGAAATTTTTTGGTTTTTGATAATTGTACCTCCCCAAAATGATAAATCCACCTCCCCTTTCCTTTTTTTTTTTTTTAACATTTTTTCCCTAATTACCTTTTTAATCCCTTCCCAATTTCACATTAGAAATTTCTTTCTGAAACCTTGCGTGCACCTTTCTTGTCCTACAATGCACCTCCTTCTCGCTCACCTCCTCTCTTCTTGTTTACGATATTTTCTTTCCAAAATTTTTTACGTCGTCACACTAGCTTCTCCCGCTCACACCTCACTCCCTTTTTTCGCTGCTCACCCCCTTTCTTCCACTTCTTTCACAACTCAGAATTACGAATGTCTTCCTTCTACTATGTCTCATATCTCTGTCTGACCTTAAAATAATAAGGACAAATCCATTATCTCTCACAACTTGTCGAGCCTAATTCAACATAGCATCTCAGGAAGGAAAAAACCTAAAAAATATATAAAAATTTATTTTTTCATAGTCACATGGTGATAACATAGCAAAATTAATTTATCCTTCAATTACTTTTGTAGTGTTGAATGCATCACTATAATTAACATTCTTATTTTTTGTCCCATTAGTTGGGATATTCATCGTCTCTGACATGTTACTGACAGGGTAATCCATGTCTATATACAAATAAAAATAAAATAAAATAAATAATAATGAAAAAAATAAAAATAAAAGAAAAAAAGAGTAAAAAAAATAATAAAACACTTCTAGAAATTACTTTTCAGAATAGACAATTACTTATTCCGAAAAGTAATTTTCGGAATTATGTTTCATAGTTCTGGAAAATGCTTTCTAGAATTATGTTTTATAGTTTTGGAAGTTACTTTTCAGAATAGGCATGTTTCCTAGTTCTGAAAATTACTTTACGGAATAGGCAATTATCTATTCTAGAAAGTAATTTTCGGAATAGGCAATTTTCTATTCTAGAAAGTAATTTTCGGAATTCTAACGAAAGCAATCAAACACAATTTTGCAGAAACAATGCTTGATACAAAGGATAAAGGTGAAAACACTACCTGAAATGCAATCACAAAAACACATCGCCTTATATAAACAATGAAGACAAACCGCATATCACATATCACACAATATTCACAATTATTTTTGAAAGAGAAAAAAAGATAAAGCATGAAAATAGAAGAGAAGTGTTTAAAGAATAATGATGGATGTGTAAAAATAGGATTAAATAATGATAAAGATGAAGGAGGATGCAAATTTTGGGTTTTAAGAATAATGAAGTTAGAGGTACAAAATTAGGGTTTAAACAATAATGAAGATAAGGTGTAAGAATAACTTAATATTACTTTTATATAAAAGGTTATTTTGGTAATAAAAAATTATTTTTCAAAAAAAGGGAGGTATACTTATTGATTAGGGGAGTATAATTATCAAAAGCCAATTTTTTTACTTTAAATAAGAGAGTTATATATTAGGTCTTTTTGCTAACACATATGGCCTTTTTATCAACATATGTGACTTTTTTGCTTTATTAAAACTAATAATAAATAATTTTTTGTTAGTGGACCTAAAGCTTGAGCTTTAACGACTTTACCCTTAGCCAGCCCTAAATACACTTTTTTTTTATTTTTTTTATTTTATAGTATCTTGGCCTACACACAATAACAAGCATTTGTGCTTAAATAAGCATATGGGCTTTGCTAATGTTGGAAAAGCTATTTTGTATCTGTTGTTAGCTTTCTTAAAAGCTATTTTTTGTTGTATCTATCTGATTCATCTAGGTTCTAGGTTGTAGACTTTTCTCTCCTTATGTGTCTCTGTTTAGACTCTTGTGTCTCATATATATATATATATATATATATATATATATATATATATATGCAGATTTGTTGAGTGGGAAATACACTCAGACAGTTTTTCTCCTCTCACATTCAAAATTTAATTTTAACTTGGTATCAGAGCGGGTTTGATCCCACTCTGTTGTCTCTGGCTAAGTCGTCGTCATTTGTTGTCCGCCATTCGTTTGCTGCCGTCCAAGTCCCTAGTGAGCACTTGGATCTGGTGCGCCTCCGCAAGCACAACCCACCCCTAGAGGTTCTTGAGTCAGAAACCTCTCTACGCGCTCAGTTTGTCCATTAACGAGATAGGCACGTACTGTTCACGTGCCGACTTTTGGTGATCGAAAAAACCGTGTGCCACCACCGTTCAATTCGTCGGAGCCTCCTGACCCTGTTTCAAGCCTCCACGCGCCATTTTTCTTTTGTTTGGAGAGTGGGTCTACCTGTTTGTGAAGCTGCTACCTTTCCTTCCTTCTCTGTTTGGCAAAAATGACATATGCAGGTCCTATGCTGTCTATTTCTAGGACTCCCATTATCACTACACATAAATTGAATGGCAAAAATTACCTATCATGGTCTGCCTCCGTGGAACTTTGGTTTCTTGGACAAGGAAACCATGATCACTTGGAAAAGGAATTTGATGAAGTATCAACTGAAGACCATGCTCAGTGGAAGAAACTGGATTTTCAGTTATGTGCAGTATTGTGGTAGTCAGTGGAACCAAATATTTTGGAGACTCTCAAAACCTTCAAAACATGTTTATTTTGGAAGAAAGCTCAATGTGTTTTTACTAATGACATTCAATGATTGCATGATTCTGCCCAAAAGTTAGCATCTCTCAAACAAGTTGATCATGACATGGTATCATATGTTACTCAGGCTCAATCAGCAGTTGAGGAGCTAAAGTTGTTCTTGGAAGCTAACTCATTACAAGAAATAAGGAGGAAACATGATAAATTGTATATAGTGGTGATTCTTCGTGGTATGGATTCATATTTTGATCATGTTCGTGATCAAATTTTGACTGGTCAAGAAGTTCCGTCAATGGAGAGTCTAATAACACGACTCCTTCCTGTTCCTACCGTTACAAATGATGGAAATTCTCTTGAGCATACTAAATCTTCAGCAATTGTATCTACTTGAGGAAGAGGAGGTCATGGAAACCGAGGAGGACGTGGTGGTAGAAGTGGCCGTCCTAAGTGCTCTTATTGTAAGAGAATGGGTCACACTCAGGAAACATGTTATCCCTTGTATGGCTTTCCCGATAAGACAGTAAATGTTTCCAAGTTAGAAAAGCCTAAGCATAAGCTCTCTGAAGATGAGTATCAAGAGTACCTTCGGTTGAAGTCCAACAGCCAAGCCTAATCATCTTCAGCTCCTATTGTTTTAACAGCTTGTATTTCTTAATCTGTGGAAAGTCAAGGTCCATGGATAATTGATTCAGGTGCTTCTGACCATATTTCTGGTAATAATTCCTTGTTCTCCTCTATTTCTTCACCTAAATTTTCTCATCTTATTTCCTTAGCCAATGGGACTAAGGTTGCATCCTAAGGAGTTGGTCAAGTTTTTCTCTCTCCTTCCTTAAATTTGGAATCTATTCTTTTTATTCCTAACTGTCCTTTCAATATAATTGCTCTAAGTCAATTAATTTGGTGTCAAAATTATTTAGTAACATTTGATGCTAATTCCTTTGTCATACAGGAATGTGGTACGAGTTGACTGATTTGCGTAGCACATGAATCTAGAGGTCTTGACTATCTAGAAACAAGTCCTTTGTGTCCTGTTTTGCTACTCCATCTCCAAAGATTTTTCATATCGCCTAGGTCATCCAAATTTGTCAAAATTGAAGAAAATGGTTCCTAGTCTTAACAAATTACAAGTGTTAGATTGTGAGTCATGTCAATTAGGCAAACAAGTTCAGTCTTCTTTTCCAAAGCAAACTGAAACAAGATGTAATTTGGCCTTTTCTACCATTCATTCAGATATTTGGGGTCCAAGCCCTGTCACATCTTTTGGGTTCAGATATTTTGTCACATTTATTGATGAATATTCTTGATGTACTTGGGTATATTTAACGAAAGATCGATATGAACTTTTGTCTATTTTATGTCTTTCTTTAATGAAATCAAGAATCAATTTGGAAAAATAATTAAGATTCTCTAGAGTGATAATGCTAAAGAATATTTTTCTTTTGATCATTCTTCTTTTTTATCCTCACAAGGCATTTTACATCAATCCATATGTCCTTATGCACCACAACAAAATGGTATAGCAGAAAGGAAAAATAGACATTTAGTTGAAACTGCACGAACCTTGTTACTTAATACAAGTGTTCCTGTTCACCATTGGGGTGATACAGTTCTCACTGCCTATTTCCTGATAAATAGAATGCCTTCTTCATCACTTGAAAATAAAATTCCCCACTCAGTTATTTTTCTAAATGAACCATTATATCATGTTTCCCCTTGGGTTTTTGGTTGTACCAGTTTTGTTCATGATGTTTCTCCAGGTTTAGACAAGCTTTCTGCAACAGTTATCAAATGTGTTTTCCTTGGATACTCTCGCCTTCAAAAAGGGTATAAATGTTACTCTCCATACACTAGAAGATACTACATATTTGCTAATGTCACTTTTTATGAAGAAACTCCCTTATTTTTTTTCGCTATGCAAGATTCTTTTTCTGTCGAACAAGTTTTACCCATTTCATCTTGTGATCCATTGTTCCTTCCCACTCAAGGGACTTCCCATCAAGAAGTAGGTCAAACTATCTCACCAACCAATAGTCCTCTTGACTCATCCTCACCTCCTCTCATCACCTATCAGCAAATGACACAACGGACTAGTCCCACATTGCATGAGGAGACAAATGATTCATGTCCTTCACCATCAGCCAACCCTAAGACGGATGCAAATGATGAAAACTTTGGGTGGCCTATTGCTCTTAGAAAAGGTATTCGATCTACTCGAAATTCCCATTCTATTTATATTTTTTTGAGTTATCATCGTTTGTCACCTTCATATTTCTCTTTTGTATCCTCTGTGTCTAATGTTACCATTCCCAAAAATATCTATGAAGCACTTGATCATCCTGGATGGTGACAAGCCATGATTGTTGAAATGCAGGCTCTTGAAGATAGCGGCACGTGGGAGTTGGTCCTTCTTCCTCTTGGGAAGAAGACAAGTGGGTGTAGATGGGTCTATGTCATTAAAATTGGTCCTAATGGTGAGATTGATTATCTCAAGGCCAGATTAGTAGTCAAGGGATACACTCAGATATATGGTCTTGATTACAGTGACACTTTTTCTCCTGTGGCCAAAATTACTACAGATCACCTTTTCCTTACTATGGCTGCTATGCACCATTGGCCTATCCTTCAACTAGATATTAAAAATGCCTCTCTTCATGGTAAATTGGATGAGGAGATTTACATAGAGCAACCACCTAGGTTAGTTGCTCAGGGGGAGTTTGACCTAGTTTGCAAACTTCATCGCTCTCTCTATGGGCTCAAACAATCTCCACGAGCTTGGTTTAGGAAATTTAGTCATATTGTGCAGAGTTTTGGATTGACACGTAGTGAAGTAGATCATTCAATCATTTATTGTCACACTTCTCCTGGAAAGTGTGTTTACTTAGTTGTTTATGTTGATGACATAGTCATTACAAAGAATGATGATGTTAAAATTTCTTAGTTGAAAAAGCACTTATTTAGTCACTTTCAAACTACAGATCTTGGCAATCTAAAATACTTTCTTGGTATTAAGGTGGCTCAATCAAAGGAAGGCATTGTTATCTCATAGAGAAAGTATGCTTTGGATATTCTGAAGGAAACAGGCATGACTAAATGTAGACCCATTGATTTTCCTATGGACCCAAATCAAAAGCTAATGGCAGATTAAGGCGAACCCTTTTCAAATCCAGAGAGATAGAGGAGACTAGTGGGGAAACTCATTTACCTCATAATTACTAAACCTGACATCTCTTTTGCGGTTGGGGTTGTTGATCAATTTATGCAAGCTTCTCATACTGATCACTAGAATGATGTGCTTCACATTCTTAGATACATTAAGAGAGCTCTAGGACAGGGACTGTTGTATGAGAATAAGGGAAATACCTAAATTTCTGGGTATTGTGATGTTGACTAGGCAGGATCTTCTATAGACAGGTGCTCCACTAATGGATATTGTGTTTCCATTGGAGGGAATATTATCTCTTAGAAAAGCAAGAAACAGAATGTAGTTGCCCGATCTAGTGCAGAAGCAGAATATAGGGCTATGGCTTCAACCACTTGTGAGCTTGTGTGGATTAAACAACTCCTTCAAGAACTAAAGTTTTGTGAAATTCAATAGATGAAATTATATTGTGATAATCAAGTGGCGCTTCACATTACCTCTAATCCTGTGTTCCATGAGAGAACCAAACATATAGAAATTGACTGTCACTTTGTTCGAGAAAAGTTGCTGTCCAAGAAAATTGGTACTGAATTTATCAGCTCCAATTATCAACTTGCAGATATTTTGACTAAGTCTTTGAGAGGACCTTAAATTCAATTTATATGTTCCAAGCTTGGTGCATACAATTTATATGCTTTAGCTTGAGGGGGAGTGTTGGAAAAGCTGTTTTGTATCTGCTATCAACTTTCCTAAAAGCTGTTTTTTGCTGTATCTATCTAATTCTCTGATTCATCTAGGTTCTAGGTTGTAGACTTTTCTCTCCCTATGTATCTCTATTCAGACTCTTGTGTCTCACACACACACACACACACACACACACACACACACACACACACACACATATATATATATATATATATATATATATATATATATATATATCTGCTGTGTGGGAAATACACTTAGGCAGTTTTTCTCCTCTCACATTCAAATTTAATTTTAACTGCTAAGATCTCTCTCTAACGATTATATTTTATTAAGATGCAATACTTGATAGGAAGATCTAGCCCTACATTGCTTGTTATTTTTTTTTATTGTTTATTTTACTTTTATTATTAGTTGATTTTATTTTATTTTTGTGTATAATGGCGACAATAATATTAAAACTTAAAACCTTGTACATATTACCTAAACCCCACTACTAAGCCAACTCTAATAACTACTTTTGTTATTAATTAATGTAAACTTGATGTATTGTTTCTTTTCTTTTTTAGATCCATGTGAAAGGCTACAAGCCTTGTGATCTCTTGTGTTCCTTTTTCATTATTTAAGTTGAATGTTTTCTTTAAATGATTTCATCGATGCATGTAGTTAGGGAGTTATAATGTTTTCTCTCACGTCGTTCAGTCATATCTAAATATATGTCTTCACTTACCATATCATATAGTAACAATTATTTTTAACATTGCTTTTAACTAATAGGGACCCATTAGCAATTCTTGTTTTATTTTTATTCATAATGATACTAATTATCTTTTTTATTTATGACATAATTACTTTTTTTAATAGTAATTGAATTAATTATAATACAAAATACATTTTTTAATAATAAATGATTTGATAAAAAGAGAAAATAGAAAATAGGTTGCATAAAACCAAACCCTTCAATCTCCTCATTATATGAAATGTGTCTGTTTATTCTTCTTATATCCATACATGTTTATTTATTTAAATATATTATTTATTTATTAATTTATAGTGTATTATTCTTTTTATATCCTTACATTATTATAAATAATGTATAATGTATTATATATTAATATATTATATATTTATATATCAATAATAATTATAAATAAAAGTTGTACACAACACAATGCAACCTATCTATGCTACCTACATGTCTCACCCAAATAAAATATATTTTTATAAGGAAATATAATATGATATATCATTTTTTTATAAAATATATGATATATTATTATATGCTTTTACAATATAAAGTATATTCTACATAACAAAATATTCATTAAGATGCAACTAAGAGGGCATTTGGTATACAATTTTTTTTTTCATTCTTAGTAATCATTTTTCCTAAGATTTATATTTCCTAGAAATATCATAAATGTGTTTGGTATGTATAAAATATTTTTGGAAGTGAGAGACATAATTATAAAAAAAAACCTTTCAATTTTCATAGGAATCTTGAAATCTCACCCCTCCTATGGAAAAGTTTTAGTGGGAAACTTAATTGGAAAATAATTTATGAGAATGTTAGATTCTTGAAAATAATTTTTAAATTTTTATACCACATAAAGGAATTTAACATTTCGTCATTTCCAACCTAAGATTCTTAGGAAACTTAAAAAAGTTTCCCTACTGAACACCCCCAATAATAAAGGTTATATTGTTGTTGAGGATATTGATCCACACCATACTCGTATGTACTTTTCAATCAGTATTGTGAAGTCAAATATTTTGGAGACATATTTAATATGGATCAACTATAATTAATTCAATAATTAATCTCATAGAAGATAAAATATTTAAAAACTTCTATATCAACTACAATCAAAGTTGATTTACAAATTAATTATTAATTACAAAACATAAAATATTTGAAAACTTCTATAGTATTGTTCAATAGTATTAATAGATGATGAAAATTAATTAATTTAAATAGAATTTAATAAAATCCAAAAATATTTAATAAATATATTGTTGTAATTAAGAATTAAAAACCTTAACTAAAAATTTAAATTAAAAAAAATTGAAATGAACATTAAATTTAAAAAATAAAAATTATGAATATTTTAAAATGTTAAAATTTTATTTAACCTTGTTATTTATTCAATTTAGTAATTTTTTATTTCATATAATGAAAATTAAAGTAATTAATTTTTTATTTTCTAAAATCAATAATAAATAATTTATAAACAATTAAGACCTCATAATAAATAAACATAACTTAAAATAAACAAAAATATGTGAGAATTATTTAATGGGAAAGTCGGTTAAGCATTCAACTTTGGAAACCATATATATATATATATATATATATATATATATATATATATATAATTAAAAAATAAAATAATTATTGAAAGAAATTAGACTGTTTGATGTGATGTGTTGATATATAATGCGATTGAAAATGTACAAAGGCACAAATTTAGTGTCAATTCCACAATATAAGTCTTATATATTATAAAGAAACATAGGTTTAGGGTCAATTGTACACTAATCGAGTTAAATTGTAAAGATAGATGACTTTATGGTCAATTTATAAATATTACTCTTATAGTTGGTCAAAGCAAGCTTTAGGGGTCAATTCCACATTACAAGTTTTACGTTGTAAAGAAACTCAAGTTCAAGGTCAACTGTGCACTAGTAAAGTTAAACTATAAAGAAAGTTGACTTTAAGGTCATCTCTGGAATATTACTTCTATAGTTGGTGAAAGGTGACTTTAGGGTTAATTCCACACTGTAAGTCTTATATTGTAATGAAACATAGGTTTGATGTCAATTGTGTACTAGGAAAGTTAAACTGTAAAGAAAGCTAACTTTAAGGCCAACTTTGGAATATTACTCCTACAGTTAGTCAAAGCTGACTTTAGGGTCAATTCCACATTATAAATATTTTACTGTAATGAAACACAGGTTCATGGTCAAGTGTACACTAGTAGAGTTAAACTGTAAAGAAAGCCGACTTTAGGATTAACTCCAAAATATTACTCTTATAATTGGTTAAAGTTGACTTTAGGGTCAATTCCACACTACAAGTTTTATATTATAATGAAACACAGGTCCAGGGTGATTATGCACTAGTAGAGTTAAACTGTAGAAAAAGTTGACTTTAGGGTCAACTTTGGAATATTACTCTTATAGTTGGTCAAAACTGACTGTAGCGTCAATTTTGCACTACAAGTTTGATAGTGTAAAGAAACATGGGTTCACGTCAACTGTGCATTAGTAGAGTTAAATTATAGAGAAAGTTGACTTTAGGGTCAATTCCTAATTATTATTTCTATAATTGGTTGTACTTGACTTTTCAGTGAATTATACTACAAGTCTTATAGTGTAAAGAAAAATGGGTTCAAGGTTAATTGTGTACTAGTAGAGTTTAACCATAAAGAAATGTATCATAAAACAAACTTTTTTTTTAAATGAAACTATTTATTAACTCATGTAAACTTATCTCACCAACACAATATACTAAAGTAAAATGAAGACTATAATAAATTCATCTCAAGCTATCCTAAAATCATATAATTAATAAACTCATTTTTTTTTGCCTACTTCTAAAGTTAAAAAATAGTGTAAATTCAATAAATTTTCCATAAAATGTTAAATTGATAAAAAAAATTATTATTGGTTTAGTATAGCAATCCTAATATTTTTAGAAGGAGAAATTCTTGCATGAGTACAAATCCAATCAATAAAACAATAAAATAAAATAAATGAGGTGAATGATGTAAAAAAAAAATTCCCCCAAAAGACAAAATAATGCTAGCTTATAAAAAAAGAAAAAAAATATAAGAGTGTATTTGAGTTTTGAAAATATTTTTATTAATAATTATAAAATCATAATATATATTTTTTATTTTTAATAATTAATTCAGTTATTATTATAAAGAAAATTTTATTTCAATTCAATTATTATTAAAAAGGGTAACTTGTATCGTAATTAATTTAATTATTATTAAAAAAGATAATTAGTATCATAATTAATGAAAATAAAATAAAAGTTGTTAATAGGTCACTAGTACTTAATTACACTCTTAAAAAATAATTACTATTATCTGACATGACAAGTGAGAATAAGTGTCTAGATATGATTCAACATGTGAGGGGGGCATTGAAACCTCTTAACTACAACATGCACTAAAAGAATTATCTTTCTTTATTTCTATTAGATTTAGTCAAATTTTATTATTTATTTTGATTATGTTTTTCTTACTTTAATTAGGATTAATATTGAAATTTAATTTTTTTATGAACATCTTTCTAATTTAACAATATGTCAAAGAATATGAAGGCCATTTAATTTGTTTAAATTATTATTTTGTGTGCTCTTTTTATTTATTTGTGATGCAAACTTGATTATAACCTAAGTGTTGTTCTGCATTGACATATCTATCTATTGTGAAATATAAATATTTTATTAAAATCGTAAATCAATTATTTAAATGTTTTTAAATAAAAAGTGGATGATTAGTGACGATCATTTTGGATCTATTATCTGTTTGGTCATTATGAAAACTTAAGATTGTTAGTGATAACTATTTAGATCTCTTTCCTATTTGGTTATTGTGAAGGCCTTGCCTAAATATTAAATAATTTCTACATAATAATATAAAAGGTTATTAGTGATAACCATTTTGGATCTCCTTTCTATTTGATTATTATGAAAGCCTACAATTGCTCGCGTAACCATTTTGAATTTCCTTTCTATTTGGTTATTGCAAAAGCTTTGCCAAAATATTAAATAATTGATAAACTTATAGATAAAGCTCTAGCAATAGACATTTTGGATGCACCACTGAGGGTGTAGATCAATTGGCGTAGGATTGTTTCAACTTAAGTATAATGCACTTCTTCTTTAGGTTTAGATTAAAACTGAAAAACTAAAATTAAAAAAATAAAATTCATCAACACACAAACATTTTATAAAGAATAACGTGACCTTGATTTCCATATTTCACTAGAGGATATGTAGGAGTAAGAATCAAATTGTCGGGCTAGCCAAAATTAATTTTTCATCATTTAGTTCTCATTCTAAATAAATATTATTTACTTAAATCTATTTCTTTTATTTCAAAAGTGATAAAGTAAAAATTTAAAAGTTATACTAATTTTGCATATTTAATTGGAGGTAGCTGTCATAAGATGAACATCATAGGTTATAAGCATGTTTCTTACACATAATTGATTTCTAAATCCAAAGTTTGGTTCCATAGACCGTTTTGTTTTTAAAGTTTTATTTTATTGTTTTTCCTTAATAAACTTTGGAGGTGACTCTTTTTTTTTATTGTATAGAATGGGGTATTTCAAAAGACATAAGTCCCACATTGCTTGAATTGGTTTTCTATCAAGTGTTTATATACCAAAATGTGTTAATAGCTTTCAAAGTGGCTAGTAAAGAGACGAAGGCTCGCGCGCATGAGAATAGGCCTTGTGGGCTTGTTATAGTGCAAATCTGTCAATTCCTCCTTCCTGTGCGCGTGCGCAAGTATGAGTCTCAAAAACCTTTTTAGCTTCAAATTTGTTTAACTATTTTTCAAAATTTAAATTTAAATTTTAAGTGACCTTATTTGTAAATTAGTGTTTTTATGACCTTTTTTTTTTACTGGACCTTGTCTAGAAAATCAAGAGTTTTGTAATGTCTTTTACACGTTAATTAGGGATTTAATCTATACGTTTTCTTCTTTAACATTTTTGTTAATCAAATGTTTTTGAATGTTGCTTGCTTTTTTTTTTTTAATAGAATTTGTTTTTCAAAATTATGTGGTTCTTTTTGTTGCTTTGGGTTCTTTTCTACAATTTTAACTTGCTAGTTTTGTGCTTCGGATATTCTGAAAGGTTCCTGTTGTATCTTGGAGGACTTGCGCATATCTCATGGATAAGTCCTTTGGGACAGTGCTATCCTACGCCTTAGGAGGTTTGATCATGTCTTCGTTGTCAACGTCAACAACACTTTTTTCCCCCTATTTTTTGTCGTTCCACTGTAATTCTAGTTGCAACACCCTAGGTGCACCAATAGAGTGAGCCTATGTTATTTAATAAGGTAATATGAGATTTTACTTATTGATTAATGTGAACACCTAATTTTGGGTGTTTTTTTTTTAATTTTATGTCAAAGGCTGAATATTATCAATTTGTAATATTGGAAGATCAAAACAATGTTGAAAACTATATAAAGATTAAGAACAAGATTAACTTAATTTATTTCTTGAATTATTTGGAAAATTTTAATTAGCACTCTATATTTTAAAAATTAACAACTAGGTCTAGAAATTATAATTCATTTTTAATTGATCCTTTAGCCACATTCCTTTAGAATTCTCTTAATACGACTCGTTTAGTGGTCATCTAGAATATGAGAGTATGATAAGAACAAAATAAGAAAAAAGTAGGATAGACTATAATGTTAGCTAATGTCTGGTGTATACCAGATAACAAATAACATAATGATAGGATAAAATATAAAATATGTTCCAATGACAAAATTACTATTTTGTTAAGATTGCATATAATTTTTTAGAAAATAACTTTTAATTTAATTTAAAATTTTTACAAAAAATATAATTTTAACTAAAATATACAATATTATTTTTATTTATGTAGTTACTCTCCTTAAAATTATAAAAAAACATAAGATTTTTTAAATTAGAATTAATATTTAAATATTTTTCTTTTAAAAAAATTTAAATATTAATTTTTTAATTTTTAATAATATACTTTAAATTTACATGTAAAATTATCTTATATATATATATATATATATTATAAAAACTATATAACAAATATAAAATATAATAATATATATTACTTTATATAATATTACTATATATCATATTTATTATATATGTACATTATATAATATATATCATCATACACCATATATAAATCTTAAATATGTTTTTCATAATAATATTATATCTGTTTATATATAATTATATGTAATATTTATTGTAATATAACTATCTATTTATATAATTATTTGTAATATGTTAAATATTATAACAAATATTTATATATTTATATAATAATAACAATATATTTATAGACTTGATTATAAGCATTCAAAATCAGATTGTGATTAGACACCTAATTAAAAATAATTTAAAAGTTTAAAGACTTGATTATAAGCATTCGAAATATAAGGACTTATTTTAAAATTTCTAAATAGTTTAAGGACTTAAAAAGTTAATTTGACCTAAAGACAAAAACATACAAAAATATAAGAATTAAAAATATATGTAAACCTAAAAGTTTAGCGATAAGTGTGTGAGTACTTTGATACATGAACAACTTATTATATAAAAGAATTTTATTTATATGTAATCGAATCTTTAACAACTAGGTAAATATCCAACTACCCCACAAACAGATATTAACAACTAACAAATATTAACAGGCACCTAACAACATCAAATTCAAATCTGATCTATTTGCTGAATGTTTTATGTATTTGTTTCCTTTTCTGTCATAATTTTTGAAATTTTGCATTTGTAAGACTCAGGAAAAACTTGTAGCCGTAGTAGGAACAAAAAAAGTAAGAAGAAAGTGTCAATTGTCAAGGGAGCATGGACCCAGTTATCTCTGCGGCCACAGAAAGTGCAGTGCAAATTGCAGGATGTGTGGTCAAACGACATGTGGGCTACTTTTTTAATTACAATGACAAGTTTGAAGAGGTGAAAGATTACAATACGAGGCTGGATAATGCTAGGAAGAGGGTACGAAATCAAGTTAAGGACGCAGACATGAATGCAGAAGAAATTGAAGATGACGTTAAGCATTGGTTAGACCTGGTGGATGAGAAGATAGAAAATTATAAACGTTTTATTGATGATGAACGGCATGCAAAGACAAGGTGTTCCATTGGTTTCTTTCCCAATAACTTGTGGTTGAGGTATCGGTTAGGCAGAAATGCTACAAAGATGGTAGAGGAAATCAAAAAAGATGGACATTGGAATAAAGAGTTTAACAAAGTTTCCTATCGGGTAGGCCCATCCATGGATGCTGCTTTGTCAAACACTGGTTATGAAAGCTTTGGGTCGAGAAACGAAACTTTGAAGAAGATTATGGAAGCACTGGAAGACTCTACAGTTAATATGATTGGAATTTATGGGGTTGGTGGTGTGGGTAAGACCACTTTAGTTAAAGAAGTTGCTAAGAAAGCTAAAGAAAAGAAGTTGTTCAATATGGTGGTTATGGCAAATATAACAAGTAATCCTGATATAAAAAAAATTCAAGGACAAATTGCTGAGTTGTTAGGAATGAGATTGGAAGAGGAAAGTGAGATTGTAAGAGCAGATCGCATTCAAAAGAGGTTAAAGAAAGAAAAGGAGAACACCCTTATAATCCTAGATGATCTCTGGCATGGATTGGACTTGAATAGATTGGGGATTCTATGTAGTGATGATGATGATGGCAGCCAACGGGATGTCAAGGATATATCTGATTTTGGTTACAATAAGATGGAAAAAGATGTGTTTTCTGCCGATTTCAATAAGATGAAAAAAGACAAGTTATCTGTCGATTTCAATAAGATGAAAAAAGAAAAGTCATCTGGCGATCAAAAGGGATGCAAAATTCTTCTCACATCTAGAATTAAAGAGGTGATATGTAATCAAATGGATGTGCAGGAAAGAGCAACTTTCGTGGTGGGAGTCCTTGATGTAAAGGAGGCAGAGACTTTGCTTAAGAAAGTAGCTGGAATACACATAAAGAGTTCTGAGTTTGACATGAAAGCTATTGAAATTGCCAAAAGGTGTGGCGGACTGCCTCTAGCATTAGTTCCCATAGGAAGGACACTAAAGAATAAGAGCTTCGCTGTATGGGAGGATGTCTATCAAAGACAACGTTTTACAGAAGGGTGGGAACCTATTGAGTCCTCTCTAAAGTTGAGCTATGACCATCTAAAAAATGAGCAGCTTAAGCATATTTTTCTACACTGTGCTAGAATGGGAAATGATCCTTTGATCATGGACTTTGTGAAGTTCTGCATTGGTTTGGGTTTGCTTCAAGGAATTCACACAATTAGAGAAGCGAGATGTAGAGTAAATGTGTTGATAGAAGAGCTGAAAGAATCAAGTTTGTTGGTGGAAAGTTACTCCACTGACCACTTCAACATGCATGAGATTGTGCGTGATGTTGCTATTTCAATATCTTCCAAGGAAAAGTATGTATTTTTTAAGAAAAATGAGATACTAGATGAGTGGCCTCACAAAGATGAACTTGAAAGGTATACTGCAATATTTTTACACTATTGTGATATCAATGATGGGCTTCCTGAGAGTATATACTGTCCTAGACTTGAAGTCTTACATATTGACAGTAAAGATGATTTTTTGAAAATACCAGACGACTTTTTTAAAGATATGATTGAACTCAAAGTCTTGATATTGACTGACGTTCATCTTCCATGCTTACCTTCTTCGATTAAATGCCTAACAAAATTGAGAATGCTTAGTTTGGAGAGATGCACTCTAGGAAAGAACTTATCAATCATTGGAGAGTTAAAGAAATTACGAATTCTGACTCTGTCAGGATCTAATATTGAAAGTTTGCCCCCGGAATTTGGGCAATTGGATAAGCTGCAACTTTTTGACTTAAGCAATTGCTCAAAACTAAGAGTAATACCTTCCAATATCATATCAAGGATGAAAATTTTGGAAGAGTTTTATATGAGAGACAGCTTGATTGTATGGGAGGCTGAGGAGAATATCCCAAGTGAAAATGCTAGTCTTTCGGAATTGAGGGAGTTGAATCAGTTACGAAATCTAGACATACACATTCAGAGTGTTGCCCATTTTCCGCAGAACTTGTTTTTTGACAAGTTGGATAGTTATAAGATTGTCATTGGTGAATTCAACATGCTTACAGTGGGAGAATTCAAAATCCCTGATAAGTATAAAGTGGCGAAATTTTTGGCATTGAACCAAAAAGAAGGTATTGATATTCATTCTGAAAAATGGGTTAAAATGTTGATCACAAGTGTTGAATATTTGCTGCTTGGAGAACTCAATGATGTTCATGATGTTTTCTATGAATTAAATGTTGAAGGATTTCCAAATTTGAAACATTTGTCCATTGTAAATAATATTAGCATTCATTACATTATCAAGTCAATGGAGATGGCTTTTCCCAAATTGGAGTCCATGTGTCTTTACAAACTGGAGAATTTGGAGAAAATATGTGACAATCAGCTTACAGGGGCCTCTTTCTGCAGCTTAAAAATCATCAAGATTAAAACATGTGGTCAATTGGAAAACCTTTTTCCATTTTCCATGGTCAGACTCCTCACAATGCTTGAAACAATTGAAGTGTCTGATTGTGATTCTTTGAAGGAGATTGTTTCTGTTGAAAGAGAATCCTATACTGTCAGTGATGTGCACGCTGACAAGATTGAGTTTCCTCAATTACGATTTTTAACATTACAATCTTTACCAGCATTTTTTTGTTTATATACCAATGATAAGATGCCTTCCATCTCACAATCATTGGAAGATCAAGTGCCAAACAAGAAGCTGAAAGAAATTATCACAGTAACTGGACAAGATACCAATGCTTGCCTTTCACTCTTCAATGGGAAGGTATGCAAAAGAATATTATCATAAATGTTTATCCTTTACTTCACATTTACAATCTTTAATGTTTAATTTGATATGTTATTTCTCTAAAAGAAGTAAGAATTCATGCTCTTTATGTCTTGCCCTTTCTCTTGGGTAAGTCAAGTTTCGAATATCAAAATTAGTTACCCTCGAGACAATAATTATGTGCTCTTACAGGTTTCAATTCCCAAATTAGAGTGGTTGGAGTTGTCCTCAATCAACATCCCGCAGATATGGAATGACCAATCTTTGCACTGTTTTCAAAAGTTGCTTACATTGAATGTATCAGATTGCGGCAATTTAAAATATTTATTGTCATTCCCCATGGCCGGAAGCTTAGTGAATCTCCAAAGCCTTTTTGTAAGTGGATGTGAATTGATGGAGGACATATTTAGTGCAGAAGATGCAATGGTGTGTATATTCATTTAATTTAATTAAATTAAATTGTTAATGTCATTTGTTGTTTAATTGTACTACTTGCAAAGGTCTTTTATTTGATCACTTTAATGACCACATCTACTTGCAGCAGAATATTGACATTTTTCCTAAGTTGAAGAAAATGGAGATCAACTGCATGGAAAATTTGAATACCATATGGCAGCCCCATATTGATTTCCATTCCTTTCAGAATTTGGATTCTTTGATAATAAGAGAATGCAACAAACTTGTTACAATTTTTCCTAGTTACATGGGGCAAGTATTTCAAAGCCTTCAAAGTTTGGTGATTATTGATTGCGAGTCAGTGGAAACCATTTTTGACTTTGGAAATATTCTACAAACTCATGGTAGGAATGAGACAAACTTGCATGATGTCTTTTTAAAAGGGCTGCCAAAACTGGTGCACGTATGGAGGGTGGACACCGATGGAATTCTTAATTTTAATAATCTGCAAAGCATTGTCGTTTATGAGAGTAAAAAGTTAGAATATCTCTTTCCGTTCTCGGTTGCCAATGGCCTAGAAAAACTGGAAACCCTTGATGTATGTAATTGCTGGGGAATGAAGGAAATTGTTGCTTGGGACAATGGATCAAATGAACAAGTTGTCACCTTTAGGTTCCCCCAACTAAACACTCTGTCGTTACAATATTTATTTGAACTCAGGAGTTTCTATCGGGGAACACACACTCTAGAATGGCCATTGTTGAAAAAATTATTTTTACTCATTTGTAGCAAGTTGGAAGAAACCACAAATTCACAAGTGAAGCCAATCTTTTTAGCTACAGACAAGGTACAAAATAAATTAAAGAAAGCCACGAAACTTAAACTCTTGCTGAAGGATGTGGGAAGTTATCTTTTTTTTCTTATAAAAAAAAATTAATTCATCTTGTATTGTATATCTTTTTGCATGCATGATTAGTGATTCTAAATATGCTTTGATAACTCCTTTTTTAGGTGATACACAACTTGGAATATATGTCTGTAAGGTTGAAGGAAGCAGAGTGGTTGAGGGACTACATTAGTGTTCATTCGATGCACAAACTACAATCACTTGTCTTGTCTGGATTGAAGAATACTCAGATTCTCTTTTGGTTGCTTCATAGACTTCCTAATTTGGAAAGCATAACATTGAAAGATTGTCTCTTCGAAGGGGTTTGGGCTCCTACAAGCCTTGTTGCACATGAAAAAATAGGGGTTGTAGTACAACTTAAGGAGTTGATATTTAACAATTTGTGGTATTTACAGAATATAGGCTTTGAACATGACCTGCTTCTTCAAAGGGTGGAGCGCTTAGTCATTTCTGGGTGTCAAAAATTGGTAAGTTTTTTGCCTTCCTCGGTGTCTCTTAGTTACTTGACGTATTTGGAAGTAACTGATTGTTTAGGATTGAGGAATTTAATGACATCCTCAACTGCCAAGACCTTGGTTCAACTCACAACCATGAAGGTAACTCTCTGTCAAGGGATTGTGACAATCATTGCAGAAGAGGAAAAAACACAAGTGATTGAGTTTAGACAACTGAAAGCTATAGAATTGGTGTCTCTACATAGCCTCACTTGTTTCTGTAGTTCTGAGACGTGTGACTTAGAGTTTCCCTCACTTGAAAATTTAGTAGTGAGTGATTGCCCTCTAATGGAAACATTCTCTAAAAAAGTCAAAAGTGCACCCAATCTACGAAAAATACATGTTGCAGCAGATGAAAAAGACAAATGGTATTGGGAAGGTGATTTGAATGCCACCCTGCAAAAACATTCAACTGATCAGGTATGCATATATTAGATTATTTATTAACGATCACAAATCATCATCGTCCCTACACTCAAATTATTTTTCTTTTCAATGAAAATTTTCAGTAGATGTTCTGCTATTGGATAATTATGTCATAAGAACATAATTATTTTTCAAGAATAAATTAAACCAAATACATGTAGTCTTGTCTCCTACAAGTAGATGTTGGAGATATACAAGACGGGTATTTATAAAAGGGGTTTGTACTCATTGTTTCTTAAGAGGGACATGTGCTGGTGAGCTTTATGGGTTCCACTGAGGTAGAAATCCAAGATGAAAATGCTAAGGTTGTTTCAGTGGTTATGGGTTATGATTCCTATAAAGGGGGTTTTCTTTTATCTGTAACCAGAGCTCATTGGGGTGTTACTGTCACCGCCTTGTTGAAGATTTGTGTTAGTGGATTTGTTTGGTCCTGCTTGTGGGGTGTTAAGTGTTGAGGAAACAAAGAGATTTATAGTTGCAAGAGGGTGCTTGTGAGATCCAAAGAGAAAGCAGTTCTGGTGAATTCCATTCAGAGTATTACCTCTGGAGATAAGTTGGTTAGACACAGATGATGTTGTTTTCTTGGAAACTTTCCAGGAGGTATGGTGGCTGGTGGTGTTACTATTGGTATTTTTTGATTAGGAATGTTTTAAAAATGTCATAAACTAATATATTACATAAAAAATTATTTGATGATCTAGATTTATTCAAGATAAATGTTGTCACATGACATCTCCGTTAATCAGTAATTAAACCTTTAATTGAAGGATATATTGAAATACTAGTTAAAGTTTATGGATTAATTAGAAAATTTTAAAAATAATGGCGTTTCTAAAAAAATTGTTTCTTTCTCATTCTTAATTTTTTACACTACCTTTATACCCCATTTTATGGTAAAAAAAAAGGAAGAAAGGGAAATTTTCTTTGCCTTCCTTAAGGAGGTGTAGAGGTAGTGTAAAAAATTCAGGGGTGTGAAAATATCATTGCTCTTTTATGAAGGAAGTTTAAAATCTAAGGTGGTTCAGCACTCTTTTTGTTAACATAATTCATACTTCATTTTCATAGGTTTTTAAACATTCACAGCATTTGACACTTAAGGAGGATTTTGAGCTGGAGGAAATTTGGCACAGCATAGTTGCTTTTCCAGATAGCTACTTCTACAGTTTAAAAACATTGGTGGTGAAGGACATCACAAAAGATCATGTGATTCCATCTCAAATACTTCGTTGCTTAAAGAGCTTGGAAGAATTGCGGGTTGATAGCTGCGGGCCAGTGGAGGTAATATTTGATATAGATGACATCGAAACGAAGAAAAGGGGAATAGTCTCTCAATTGAAAAAGCTTACTTTAAAAGAGCTGCCGAATTTGAAATGTGTATGGAACAAAAATTCTCAAGGAATTGTCAGCTTTCCCAATTTGAGAAAAGTTGTTGTTACACATTGTCGATGCTTGGCAACACTGTTCCCTTCATCCCTTGCCAGAAATCTTGTAAAGCTTCAGACACTTGTAATACAGTGGTGTCACAAGTTGGTAGATATTGTTGGAAAGGAAGATGCAACAGAACTTGGAACAACTGAAATGTTTAAACTCCCTTGTTTGTCCAGGTTGCTTCTTTATCAGTTGCCACTGCTTAGTTGCTTTTATCCTGGGAAACACCACCTGGAATGCCCCATATTAGAAAGCTTAGACGTGTCCTATTGTCCTATGTTGAAGCTATTCACATCAAAATTTCATGATAGTCACACAGAAGCAGTTCTAGAAGCTACAATTAGCCGGCTACAGCAACCTCTGTTCTTGATTGAAAAGGTGACTAAACATTAGTACTTAAACTTTTTTTTGCTTCCTTTTCTTTTCATTATGTATTTCCCTCCTTCAAACTGCCACCATGCATTTTCTTTTTTTGAATTTGTTTGGCCTTAATTGCTAGGTTGTTCCCAATCTGAAGACATTGACACTCAATGAGAACAATATTATCTTGTTGAGCGATGCACGTTTGCCACAAGACCTCCTTTGCAAATTAAATCGTCTTGATCTATCCTTTGAGGATGTTGACAATAAGAAAGATACTTTGCCTTTTGATTTCCTTCACAAGTTACCCAGTTTAGAATATCTTTTCGTGCAAAGATGCTTTGGTCTGAAGCAGATATTTCCCTCTCAAAAACTCCAAATTCATGACAGAATATTTGCGCGATTGAATAAATTACTCCTATATGAACTAAATGAGCTTGACTCGATAGGGTTAGGGCACCCATGGGTAAAGCCATACTTTGAAAAGCTTGAAACATTAAAGATTATTGACTGCTCTCGGTTAGAAAAAATAGTGTGTTGTGCTATATCTTTTGTCAATCTGAAAGAGTTGAGCGTGAAGTTCTGTGGAAGGATGGAGTATTTATTCACATTTTCAACTGCCAAAAGTTTGGTGCAACTTGAGAGCCTAGAGATACAGAATTGTGAATCAATAAAAGAAATAGTAAAAAGAGAAGATGAAGATGCTTCTCACGAGATCGTATTTGGACGCCTCACATCATTTACGCTGGATTCCTTACCAAGGCTAGTAAGCTTTTATTCAGGGAATGCTACTTTGCAATTCTCACATTTGAAAACAGGGATGATAGTTAAATGTCCCAACATGAAAACATTCTCTGAAGGAGTCATAAATGCGCCAATGTTTTACGGGATTCAAACTTCAATGGAGGATTCTAATTTAACCTTTCACGATGATCTCAACATGACAATCAAGAGGTTGTTTCATGAACAGGTAAGGAATTCATTATCCAAATTCAATTGTTATTTGCTTATATCTAAGTAAATTTAATCCCTTCAAATGGGTCTCGTTTCAAACCAAGAACTTAGTGCATTATATAAGCCACAAATCACTCGTGAAATCAGATTCAAATGGGCCTCGTCGATGCCAAAATTCAAGCATATTTTAGAGCAATAACTAATTTATCATTTTATAGGAAGGTATTTATGGCAATGGTGTCATATCTTCATACAAAATATTTTTAATATTGTTTCTAATTTTTTTATTAAAAATATTGAATAAAAGAGTAAATTACATCTTCTTTGAGAAATACAAATATTATCCTTCTTACTCTCTCCTCTTAGGTTAAAAATACACTCCTCTACCTTGATAGATTTGAATATATGACACCTACTCCTTTTTAAATTTTTCGTTAAAGTTTTGTTAGTTTCTGTTAAAAAAGATGTTACCAAAACATCCTTTACATTACTAGCCCTAAAAAATACAAGTATTACACCGCCCTTCTTCCTTGTGTTAAAATGCACATTCTCCTCCCTTAACAAATATGAATATATTACACTTTACGGTATATATATATATATATATGAGCAAAATAAAATTGAACAGAAGTATTAAGGTCATATTTAATTGATGTTATTAACATAGTATTTTTATTAGTATTTAAATAACTTGGTATTTTCCTTCTCTAGTATTAATTGTTAAAATTATGAAATATAATATATAATTATTTTGAATAATATTATTAAATATTACATTTATTAAATATAATATATTTATCATATTTAATAAATGTAATGCCATTATGTACAACTTTTTTAAATGAATCTATTTATATTAAAAATCTATTATTAAATCTCTCTTTGTCTCTGTGTGTGAGAGTGCATTAAATTTTTTATTTTTTTATTTTAAAAATGCTAAAATACATTTTTGGTCCGTTAAATTTAGGTCAAATTTGTTTTTCATCCCTTAAATTTAAAAATGATATTTTTAGTCCTCCTAATTTAAAAATGGCCTACTTTTAGTCATTATTAGGGACTAAAATGATCACAAAATAGGGACCAAAAGTGGATAATTTTCAAATTAGAGGGACTA